>JARYGA010023249.1:600000-955466 GCA_030545235.1 Helianthus tuberosus
TGATAAAAAGAGTTTTCAAACTAACAGAAATTAATATTTCTGAAATAAAAGATGTAAATCTTTCTGAAAAACCTATAAAATACACCTCAAGAGTACAACAAAGAGAAAACAAGAAAAAAGGTTACAGTTCTGATTCAGGTTATCAAAAGAAACCAAACCATAACGGTAATTTCAAAAAGAAAGGACTTGGTTTTATTCCACCAGAAAATTATAAAAATGATAAAATTTCTAAAAAAAACCGTATTTATTTCAGGAACATCATCTGAAGAAGAAAAAGAGCAATTGTTCAGAAAGTAGACGAACAAAGAATTCCTTGCTAAGAAGCAAGTGGAAATGAAGAAGAAAATTGTTCAGAAGACGGAGACGAGAACCTACTTTCAATGCAAAACAGTTGGTCATATTGCCAGGAATTGTCAAAAGGAAATTCAAACAAAACAGGGAGTTTCTGATAAACTGAAAGGAAAAATGGTTGAAAATGAGCCACCAACCAAACAATTTATTGTTTTCAAAAATTCAAAGTTTGAAGTTGGTGAGTGTTCAAAAGGTTTTTACAGAAGGAAAGTAAAACTTGACAACCAAATGTGGGTTTTAAGAAATCTGATAGTAGTTCTGGTGATGAATCTGATTCCATAAAGTCAGAGGAGCCACATATTGAGTTAAAAGGTGAAAAGTCAGTTCCGCCAATGGATGATGCAAATTTTCCACCATTGCGGGCTGAAAATTTTAAACAAAAGGTTGGAAAAGTTGAGATTTCAAATCAATTTTTTTCTGAAAAGAAGGATTTTAATGTTGAAAAGGCATTTAACCCCATGGTGAAACACATTTTTGGAAAAATGATTGATGGGAAAGTCAAAGGGGTAAAAGAATTCTATGAGAAGAAAATGAAAGGAAAGAAACCGAGTATTGATAACTCGGAATCTCCCAAGAACTGTCAGGCTTGGGAGAATCACAATAACTGAAAAACCTGACTTGCCGGAGCTCCCAGGTTGGTAAGTGTGGAGCATGAATCGGCATCATTCTTGAAAATATTTTTTTGGTAAATTCTCAAGTGGTAGTATTTTTGAAAATTGTCATATTTCAATTGTACAAATGGTATTGGTTGATGGGTGAACCTACAAGTGGTTGAAAAAGAGGTTTTCACCGACAAGTGGTTCATCAAGGTCATTAAGTTGAACTTGATGTAATCTTCATACAAGTGGTATTTTTGGAAAAACAATGTGATGGGTTTATCCCCTAACCTAAATATGGTTTGAGAATTTCAACAAAACTTATTTTCCAGAAAAACCATTTGATTAAAACAAACTTAAGTGTTTTGAAATCATAATGGGAAAATAGTTTGTTGTAAGGGGGAGTTCTGATTGTTTATGCCAAGTGGATGGCGAATTGAAGCAATTCGATATCAGTCTGTCACTTTATTTGTAAAGTTTGTTTTCAAATTTTCTTTAAATGGTTTTTAATTTTAGGGGGAGTAAGAAATTTCAAAAAATCCAAAAACATTAGAAAATTTTGAAAAAGTCAAAAACATGATAAAATCAAAAATGAGTTTTGTTGGAAAAAGAGGAAATGATAGTACATCAGTGGACATTCACGACATGCTAAAGATTTGAAAAGTCAAAATGTGATAAACGGTCTCACTGATGATGAGCCAGTAGGTTTTTACACACTTAGTAGATTGTGTTCGAGATATAAACCTAAATTTCAAACTTACTTATCTCGTGGGGAACATCTCTCGGATATATGGGTAACCCCCGAGATCTTGTTTGAAAGACCCCTCTTTCTGAGATACTAGGTCTTTATGCTTAGTGATATCTGGGGTATTATCCCAGGACTTCTGATTTTGCGGAAGCAATGGCCTAGTCCCCGTATAATATTTTTCGCTTGCTTGAAATATAGCACCACCCTCAGCATAAAAAATGATGAAACATTGCAAAATGCTAATCATGTGCTGTTGAAGAAAAGATTCTCTAAAGGGAACACACCTAAAGTCGAAGCCATCATCTCTCTGATTTTGCGAAAGTAATAGCCTGAGCTCTCATGGCCCTCGCATTTAACCCTTTATAGATATCATCTAGGTATACTCACCTGTAAGACTGAATATTGGGATCTGGATACGGGAGTATATTCTGAGGTGGGACACACGTATAAGTTTAAGTCTCTAAAACATTAATCTCGTATCTCGAAACAATTGAACTTTGTCTGAAAATTTAAGTGGATCAATATACTGACAATCTAAGTGAATCATTTAGAACTTAAAATGTTTACAGCCTAACGGTGTTGGTGATGTGTCTCAGAAACTGATATGATCCTCTTGCACAAACTCATAAAAAATATTGTTTGTATATATTTCTTTACTGCATTTCATTAAAATCAAAAGTCCAAAAAGATTTTCGGAGTGTTTTAGCATAAATTTTGAAAAATACAAAAAGATTTTCGACAATTGATGTTGAAGAGCTGATTTTCAAAATTCCAAGTGCTAAACATGATGAACAGGTTTGGGAGAGTTTGTTTAAAATGAGAAAAATGTTGGATGTTTAACTACAAGTGGTCATCAGAAACTTTTAAATGTTAAATCATTCTATTCCTACAAGTAATATAAATTTGACAAATTTTAAATTTGTGAAATTTATTGTAAGGTAGAGATTGTGCAGGAATGAAGATTGGAGAAAGCCAGGTTACGATTTCTGTAGATAGGCAGATTTGAGCTAGGTTCCAGATCCTGTGGATTAGAAATTCCAGACTACGATCCCAGCTTATCGAAAGGGGGAGTCTGAAGTCGCTGATGATGAAACAAGATAAGAGCCAGGATTATGATTCTAAGAAAAAGATTCAAGAGATCTGATCAAGAGAATTAGAAAGCTTAAGAGCCAGATCAACTTTCAAGGAGAAGATTTGAAAGAGAAGAGAAAGAGATTGAAGATACTTACAATGGAGAAACTTTGAAGAGAGCATGAAGACTGATAAAGACTGAAGGATTGACAACCGAAGACTCGACACCGAAGACTTCGTCAACATCCGAGGGGGAGTCTGTTGGTGCATACGTCTGTCGACTTCGTCTTTTATCGAGTCTTGTAATTGTGTAGAAAGATCAGGGCACGTTATTCGAGAAAATGTGAAAGGTGGGTATTTCGCACGAAATGAGAATGGGGTATTTCGCACGAAATGAACTGGTCATTTCGTACGAAATAGTCATTTAGTATGAACTTGATTTCGCTTGGACTATTCCGTGCGAAATAGCCATGCCTATAAATAGGTGCTTTGAGATTTCAGTTCTGAAGGATCTGATTCAAGCAACGAAGTGCTGCCGAAGGGTCTCCAGGCTGTAAAACGTTGTGTTTTCAATAAACGAGACAGTTAAAGTGATTTCTTGTGTACTCCAGCTGAAACAACTTCAATACGTTTGAATTCCGCCTCTCGTATTGAAAAGAACTCTTCTGAACGACTCGTTTGGGTCAGAAAACGATCCTACATTTTTCAAGCATGACGTCTTATGCAACTCTTTCAAGTAGTTACTAACCGTTTGACCCGATTTCACGGGTTCATAAATTCAGCTTGGTATATCCAAATTATCGGCATATTGCTTTCTAACTCTAGCATATTATGAGACTTTCAAGTCCCTAAATACGTCATTATTTTAAAGGCATGGTTTTGACCCGTTTGGTTGTCAAGTGAAAACCTTCACTTTAATGACTACCACGACTTAATTAAAACGACCTGTTTGATCTATTGAGTGAACTCCGTCACTTTCACAATACATCAAACATCCTTTTCACACTATAACTTTATTTACAAACATACTAAACGTTCTTTATAACTAAGTAACAAAACTGATAGTTACGTACCTTCAAAGCACACCTTTCAAACGCGTATCCCCTCCGGCTTGTCCACTCGACGATCCGGATTCTTTGCCTAAAGAGTTCAATTCACAACCAATTTAGAACCCTTTTTTACAAACTTTAACGCATAATTTGCCATAACATCAAACATGCGTTTTCATCCAATTTTTAACACTTTATTCCACACTTAGGCATTTTAACAAACACCTAACGGGTTTAATTTTACATAACTAGAATCAAGTTCAATACTTGTTATTTTTGCCAAATAAAATCACACATTTTGATTTCATCATGTCAAGCATGCATATTATCATCAAAATCATCATATAGAAATCAAGAAATACTACTTTTGATAGTTATAATTCTTGTGTTTATCCTATTTTGTATAACCCATTTAACCTATGAATGGATTATCATCAATTTCATAATTTCAAACATGATTCCTGCAAGTTATTAACTAGGATTCACTCTTAAACTTGTTTTCACTACAAGTTTCATCTAAACATCACAAAATCAAGCTTCAATTTCGGTTTCACAACTTACTAAGAATTTGAGATGAATCTAAACACTAAAATTTTGCATACCTTATGATCCCTTCAATGAGGTGATCACTAATTTGTGCTTGAAAATCGATTTGGAACTGATTAGGGCCTTCAATTTGATCAATTTGGCAAGAACTAGGGTTTGGTGGGGAATCCTTGATCGCCCCTGTGTTTTGATCGACTAGACACACACTTAAGTGTGTGTTTGGTGTAGTTATTTTTGTTTTATTAATTTAAGTTTCAAGTTTAACAACTTTAGCCCCTCAACTATTGTTTAGTTTATATTTTAGGTTTTTTAATCCACTTGCATGTTACCACAAGACTCATGACTAACTGGGTTATTTATTCCTATTTAGTTTGTTCTCGTTTAATTTATACTTTATAATTCTAATATAAAGTTTTATATTTTCGGGGTGTTACAAGTCCACCCCCCCTTAAAAAGGTTTCGTCCCCGAAACCAGTGTACGTACCGAATAGTGTAGGGTAGAGACGTCTCATCTCCTCTTCGGACTCCCATGTGGTATCCGAACCTTTTCTGTGCTCCCACTTGACTTTCACTTGGTCAATCTCTTTCTTCCTCAAACTCTTCACCTTACGATCTATAATCGCAATCGGCTTCACTGCGTAGTTGAGACTATTATCCACCTCGATGTCGTCGTAGTAGATATAAGCCGTTTCTACGGCTAGACATTTCCGGAGATGAGATACATGGAACGTGCTATGGATTCTACTCAATTCATTGGGTAGTTCAAGACGGTAAGCGACCTTACTAACCCGTTCGACGATTCTAAATGACCCAATAAACCTCGGGCTTAATTTTCCCTTTTTTCTGAACCGAATAACCACCTACCACGGAGATACTTTAAGCATAACTTTGTCACCGACTTGAAACTCAATCGGTCTCCTTCTTTTATCCGCATACGATTTTTGCCGGTCCTGAGCCGCTTTCAAATGGGCCCTAACCAGATGGATCTTCTCATTTGTGATTCAAACTATATCTTTATATGCAAGTTCACGTGGACCAACTTCATCCCTACACACCGGGGTTTGGCATTTTCTACCGTAAAGCATCTCGTATGGAGCCATACCGGTGCTTGCATGGTAACTGTTATTAAATGAAAATTCGACCAATGGTAGATAAACATCCCAACTTCCCCCGAAGTCGATAATACATGCACGTAGCATATCCTCCAACGTTTGTATCGTTCTTTCACACTGTCCATCCGTTTGAGGATGATACGTTGTGCTAATGAACAATTTAGTTCCCATTTTCTCTTGGAATTCGCGCCAAAAGTTTGAAGTGAATCGGGTATCTCTATCAGACACGATGGATATCGGTACCCCGTGGTGTGCCACTATCTCATTGGTATATACCTCTGACATCTTTTCTGACGTGTAAGTCTCACGTATCGGAATGAAGTGAGCACTTTTCGTCAATCTGTCCACAACTACCCAGATAGCATCGAATCCGCAGGTTGTTCTGGGCAGTTTGGTCAATAGATCCATTGTGATATGTTCCCATTTCCAAACTGGGATGTCCAACGGTTGCAGCTTACCGTATGGCTTTTGGTGCTCTGCTTTGACTTGTACACAGGTCAAGCACTTCTCTACATACTTTACAACATCTCTTTTCATTCCGGGCAGCCAATAGTTTTGCTTTAAATCGTTATACATCTTGGTTGCCCCCGGATGGATAGAATAACGGGATTTATGAGCTTCATCAAGTAGAAGCGTCTTGACTCCACACGAATTTGGGACCCATATCCTTCCGAAACGAGTCTTTAGCCCATTGTTACCATCCACCAATTCTTTCAATTGGCCGATTATTCTTTCTTTCTTCAAATTTTCTTCTTTCATTGCTTCGACTTGAGATTTTTGGATTTGTTCAAGTAGACCTGATGTCACAATTAGTTGCATCGATCGTACTCGAATTGGTGTATAGTCTACCTTTCGGCTCAACACATCCGCCACCATATTAGCTTTCCCGGGATGGTAATGTATATCACAGTCGAAATCTTTGACTGTTTCTAACCACCGCATCTGTCTCATGTTTAATTCCTTCTGATCGAAGAAATATTTCAAACTTTTATGGTCGGTAAAGATAGTGCATTTTACCCCATACAAATAATGCCTCCATATTTTTAAGGCAAATACCACCGCCGCCAACTCGAGATCGTGTGTAGGGTATTTCTTTTCATGAGTCTTCAGTTGTCTCGAGGCATAGGCTATAACCTTGCCTCGTTGCATCAAAACACACCCGAGCCCCGAATGTGACGCATCCGAGTAAACTACCATATCATCAACTCCGTCCGGTAATGTCAATACCGGAGCGTGGTTCAACTTTTCTTTAAGCATTTGGAACGCTTCTTCTTGATCATTGCCCTAAATAAACTTTTCATCTTTACGAGTTAATTTGGTCAACGGCGCAGCAATCTTGGAGAAATCTTGTATGAATCTCCTATAATATCCTACAAGCCCCAAAAAGCTTCTGATTTCCGAAGGATTCTTCGGTGGATTCCATCTCGCCACTGCTTCTATTTTTTACGGGTCTACCAGCACCCCGTTCGCACTAATAATGTGCCCGAGAAATTTCACTTCTCGTAACCAGAAAGCACATTTCGAGAATTTTGCATATAATTTCTCTCTTCTTAGCGTCTCCAACACTTCACGTAAATGATTTGCGTGTTCGGCTTCATTCTTTGAATATACTAGGATGTCGTCGATGAACACTATCACTGACTTATCCAACATCGGTTTGCAAACCCGGTTCATTAGGTCCATGAAAGACGCGGGTGCGTTGGTTAACCCGAAGGACATCACGAGGAATTCGTAATGTCCGTACCATGTACGAAAGGCCGTCTTCGGTACATCCTCCTCCCTGACCTTCAACTGATGATAACCTGATCTGAGGTCAATCTTGGAGAACCAATTCGCGCCATGTAGCTGGTCAAATAAATCATCAATTCTTGGGAGCGGGTATCAATTTTTCACCGTGAGTTTATTTAACTCCCGGTAATCGATATACATTCGCATGCTCCCATCCTTCTTTTTCACAAATAGCACCGGTGCACCCCACGGAGACACACTCGGCCTAATAAACCCCTTGTCGAGCAGGTCTTGAATCTGAGACATTAATTCTTGTAGCTCCGATGGCGCGAGCCGGTACGGCGCCTTGGCTACAGGTTTCGCACCCGGAATTAATTCAATTCCGAACTCTACCTCTTGTTCAGGCGGAATTCCCGGTAGATCTTCCGGAAACACATCCGCATATTCACGTACTATCGGTACGTCTTCGATCCTTGGCGATCCCTCCTCTGGTTCGTTTGCGTATATCATGAATGCTCTACATCCGCTCCTCATGAGTTTGTGAGCCTTTAACATTGAGCATATTACGGGATTACCCCCTTTTTTCGCCATAGATGGTAACGTGTTTTCCACTTGGAGAAGTTAGTTTTATCTCCTTGAAGAAACACAAGACCTTTGCGTGATGTCGGGATAACTAATCCATCCCGACCACTACTTGGAATTCTCCCATTGACATCGGGATCAGGTCTATTGAGTATTCTTCACCGTCGATACTCATCTTACAATCTTGACACACGTCACATACAATAAAACTTTTGTTGTCGACTATTTCTACTTCTAGAGGCATAGGTAATTTTGTTAATACAAATGAAGGATGTCAAAAAAATCCATGTGAAATAAAGGATTTATTCGCACCCGTATCAAATAATACATATGCGGGAATTGAATTTACGGCGAATATACCTAAGACCACATTGGGTTCCATCTTTGCCTCAGTCGCGGTTAACTAGAAGGATCTGGCCTTTGCTTTCGGAGTTTCTGCTTGTGAATCCTTTCCAACTAATTCTGGGCATTCTGATTTCTTATGACCCGGCTGGTAGCATTTATAACAAATCGACACTTTTCCCGGGCATAGTGCAGCCGTATGCCCTGTCTTTTTGCATATAGGGCACGGCTTATCTTTGAACCGACACTCGCCCTTGTGGCCTTTCCTGCATACCTTGCAACTTGGTGACCCACCTTTCACATCTTGTTTCTTAGACGTCTCTGTTATACATGCCTTCTTCGTAGGGCTTGGATTAACAACCTGTGCCCTCCGTTCACCTCGCTCCATTTGCTTTTTCAGCTCTATCTCCCTTTCTCGAGCAGTGTTTATGATTTCGGTGAGGGTTTCATATTTCGGGGGAGTCATAAACTCCCGATATTCTTCACTTAGCATATTATAGTAATAATATGCTTTCTGCTCCTCAGACGTCACCAACTCGTCACAAAATCTCAGTTTGTCGAGAAAGATCCCCGTGATCTTATCAATAGATTCACCTCTATGCCTTAGTTGAATAAATTCTTCCTTGATCCTGTTGATGACTGCTTTGGGACTATGGTGTTTAAGGAATGGTGCCTTAAACTCTTCCCATGTCATCGCCTTCGCCGCTTCATTCCCGATCTCCTTTTTCTTGTTTTCCCACCAATCTTTTGCTTGGCCTCTTAATTGGCCTGTACCGTAAGCTACAAAGTCATTTGTGTCGCAATGGGTTCTCTCAAACACCCCCTCAATATCACTTAGCCATCGTTGGCATATTATCAGATCCACCTCTCCATTATAAAGTGGTGGTTTACATGCCATGAATTCTTTATATGAGCAACCCTTCCGCTCTCCTGATTTTTCCTTTGCTATGTTGGTACTATCTTCCAATTTCTTGATCCGCTCTTCGACTACCGAAAGTACCGTATTTTGGATCTTATTTATAAAACCGAATAGGCTATTCTCGATTTCCTTTCCTACCTCCTCGGCAATTACTTCTTTCATTTGCTCAGTGACTATCGGCACCGCATTATCGTTACCTTTTTCCGACATCTTGAAACTGAAATGTTTACACCAATCGTTGAACATTTCATTTTTATTACACATACTTTATTTACTTTGGTTTAACCAAGTTCACAACTTTCTTTAACCATTTTTCCTTTAGTGCACTTTCCGGGTTCGAGTGCGTTAATACACTCTTCCCGTGCACAACAATTCATATCTCTCTTCTGTTGGTTCAGTTTTGTTTGAACATGAGGGAAAACATGAAAACATACCTGTTACAGCAGACAGTGCAGTGGAGAATCCAGTGAGCGATGATGCCATCGAGTTCGACATGTTTGTCAATGTGATCTGGTAGCTCCTTAAGGTGCTAACTGATGATGGTGATGATTAAACCGAATAGGGGATTCGGTATGGAGAAGAGGTCGATGATGTTATGATGATTAGGTTATGTCTAAGTGTGTAACTGTGTAACCCTTTAACCTCTACATAAGTCTCCTTATATAAGCACCCAGGAGGAAACCTAATTAGTTAATAAGGGTAATATGGTCCATCAACAATTACCAACTAATTATTTAATAGGCTATTATATATTTTGATCTATTTTATGTAAATGATTATAATGGCTACTAGATTAAATATTAAAACATAATATATACATTCTCCCACTTAGCCGAGTAGTCATTTACTACGAGTATTAGATAAGCCTGATCAGGAGTTAACACTCATTTTAGCCTTAAACAAGTACTATAGTAGAGAAATACAGCCGTTGAATCATTATGCGACTCAGGACCCCCATTAGTCATACTATAGCCTTAATTTAAAACCTAATCGTTATGATCAAAATACACATTAGCCATTTGTTTGATTTGTAACTTTATTTGTCTATATGCCATTATACCGGTTGAACATATTCTAAGAGACATACAAAATCAAACTGAGGAAATTTCATTAATCATAAAACATAAGCTAGTACAATATGCTTAAATAAGGTCTTTACTAAATCCTATATTCTGAACAAGTTTTTCGTAAACCTTAGGAGGGAGACCTTTAGTCATCGGATCCACAAGCATATCTTTAGTACTAATATACTCGATACAAAGATTATTTTCCTCAACTCGTTCACGTACGAACATATATTTTGTATCGAGATATAAAACAGCTCCAGTCGAACTGTTACTGTTCGAGAAACTAACGACAGCTGAATTATCACAGTAAAGCTTCAATGGTCTAGAAATGGAATTAACGATTTTGAGTCCAGTGATCAGATTTCTAAGCAACATTCCATGACAGGTTGCGTTATAAACAGCAATGTACTCTGCCATCATTGTGGAAGTTGTGGTCAACTGTTGTTTATGACTCTTCCATGAGATGGGTCCGCCTGCTAACATAAAGATATAGCCCGAAGTGGATTTTTTGTCATCTTTGCATTTGGCAAAGTCAGAATCAGAATAGCCTACCACTTCTAAATGATCACTTCTTCTATAAGTCAGTTTATAGTCTTTCGTCCCTTGCAGATATCGAAGTACCTTCTTAGCTACTTTCCAGTGATCTAGGCCAGGATTAGTCTGATAACAGCCTAGCATTCCAGCAATATACGCGATATCTGGGCGAGTACAGACTTGAGTATACATTAGGCTCACGACTACTGACGCGTAAGGTATCTGGCTCATTTGCTCCTTCTCAACCTCTGTTGTTGGACACTGGAATGAACCGAAAACATCTCCCTTAACTACTGGAGCAACGGAGGGTTTGCACTGTTGCATGTTGTAATGTGTAAGGACACGATCTATCTAAGCCTTTTGAGACAAACCTAAGATCCCTTTGTGTCTATCTCGGTGAATTTCGATGCCAATGACGTAAGAAGCATCTCCGAGATCCTTCATATCGAAGTTATGCGAGAGTAACCACTTCGACTCATGCAACATGTCTAAACTATTACTTGCCAATAAAATATCATCTACGTAAAGGATTAGTATAGTAAAGTTGCTCCCACTCATCTTGAGGTAGGTGCATTGATCCACTTGATTCTTCATAAAACCTTGTTTCTTCATGACTTCATCAAACTTGAGGTACCATTGACATGATGCTTGTTTTAACCCATAAATGGATTTCTTCAACTTACAGACTAGATGCTCCTGACCTTCAGGTTTAAAGCCTTCAGGTTGTTTCATGTAAACATCTTTGTCTAAGTCTCCGTTAAGGAAAGCGATTTTAACGTCCATTTGATGCAACTCTAAATCAAAATGAGCTACTAGGGCCATGACGATCCTTAATGAATCTTTATGAGAAACAGGTGAAAACGTCTCTTGATAATCAATTCCCTCTTTCTGAGTGTAGCCCTTTGCAACCAATCTCGCTTTGTAGCGTTCAACGTTCCCATTCGGATCCAGTTTTGTTTTGAACACCCATTTACATCCTACTAGTTTGACACCGTTGGGTAATTCTACCAAATCCCAAACGTCATTTTTCTTCATGGATTCAAGCTCATCAATCATTGCTTTATTCCATTCAGAAGACTGATCACTGCTAATGGCTTCATTGTAAGAGATAGGATCATTGAGCTTTCCGGGATACATTTCAGTCAGGTAGGTAACATAATCATCCCCATTAGTAGGCCTCCTTTGCCTAGATGACCTCCTGAGTGGATTATTGGGTTCAGCGTTGTCTTGGTTTTGAGCATTTGATGTGCATTCGTCATGATGTATAATAGGTTCTGATTGTAGAGGTGAATTGGGAGTTGGTACAGTAGTTGCATTAGGTACAAGAGGAGTAATCGGAGTAATGGTAAGCGACGAGTCTCTCCCCCCGCGTCTTGTACTTCTTTCAATTCTTCGTAAGGGTTGGTACTGCTCCCACCGACCTTGAAATCCTCCAGGAACGCAGCACGCTTGGTTTCAACAATACGGGTGACATGGGAAGGACAA
Source organism: Helianthus tuberosus (assembly GCA_030545235.1). NCBI lineage: Eukaryota > Viridiplantae > Streptophyta > Magnoliopsida > Asterales > Asteraceae > Helianthus > Helianthus tuberosus. The sequence continues at coordinate 612,131 of JARYGA010023249.1, forward strand.
TAGACACGATAACCCTTTGAGTTTTCATGATACCCGATAAAGAAATAGGCAACTGTTTTAGGGTCATGTTTCCTTAGGAAAGGATTGTAAAGTTTTGCTTCAGCAATGCAGCCCCATACTTTCATATATTTAAGACTCAGTTTCCTTCCTGTCTGATATAAGGTAAAATACACATATTTGTCCCGTGTAAAGTGTATAATTATTGTGTAGGTTTTATTAATTTTTAGTGTTATATTACATTATTTTGTGTTTTGCCAGGTCCTGGTGCAAATGGAGCAAAACCGAGTAATATGGAAATGAATAGCGAGTTAGGCAGCGTAGAATGCCAGTGACCGGAGTAAAAATGGAGCTACTTTCTGTGAATGGATTCCGGCCACTATCTCTATTTTATATACCACAAAAGATGGGGGACTAATATTTGTCATTTGGTTGAAAGTTGAAATTAATTCTATGTAAGAAAAAGATTCGATGATGCATATGTTGGCTGCATATAATGGATTATCATTGGAGGAATTCTAAAAAGAAAGAATTATTATTGTTGATCATGCATTGGACCGTGAAAGACATCATCAGCCCAACATATTATGTGATGAGTGGATATTGGGTCTTGTGAACAAGAGGGATTTTTCTATTCTGTTGGATCTGAGTTTCTTTTTTATTGTATTTTACGTTTGTAATTAAGATGGAAATGAAAGAGTTGTGCAGCGGAAATAAGATGAAAGCAAAATTTGCATACAATCAAACAGGAGTAATACTTTTATCAAACATCTTTTCACAAAGAACCGAATGATTGAATTTGTTTCAACAACGATTACAATGATTGATGTAAGAATGCAAACTCCCCCTCAGCCAGAGCTCAGTAGTTTGTTCGTGCAAAGAAGACGATTGATCAAAAGAGCTAATAGAACAGTACAAAGTACTGAACTATTTATAGGCACTTGCAAACCACTGAGCATCTTAGCTGACGTCACCATGAAAGTGACATCTAACCTCCTAACAAACACTAACTACTGATCTATAAACACTGATGTACCAAACTACTGTTATTACATTACATTACATAAAAGACACTTAAACTGCTGCTGCATCCTTCCACTGCTGTGAACCCAGCAGTGCTTGTCCGGATCAGCAGTACTTGACCCAAGGCAGTAGATAGAGTCAACAGAGCTTTGGTCTTCCATCAGTCTTTGACTTTGGTCAGTAGATATAAAGCAGCAGTTGTAGGTCAGCACTTAGTATGATCAGCAGATAGGAGGTCAGCAGATATGAAACCACTTTCAAGGGGAGAGATTTGCATGAACCAACTGTAAACGTCTGCTTATTCTGGATCCACTGCTTTGATCCAGTTTTGGCTTTACATTATCTGTTCCTCTGATAGGGTTCAATCCCAACAATCTCCCCCTGGAACAGATAATGCCAAAACTCTTCATTATTTGTGGAAACATTTATTTCCTCATCAACAGCTCCCTTATCTGACCTTTGAATTGTAATTCAAAGTCTAGGGCATCTGTATCTTCATCATCCCTGCTGAGTGGAAGATCAAGGAGATCCTGCAAATCTTCAAGACTCAGGCCAAGAGCTTGTTCCCTTGATATTTTCTCCACTCCTCCACCAGACCTGAGCAGAGTCAATACGCAGGTCTGTTTGTCAGTTTCCCACTTTTGTATTTTTGAGCCTGGTGGGTTTCTTGGGAGATGTTTATTTGCAGAAGTATTTGGAGAGGCTGGCCTATTCATGACTGGCTGAGCAGTACTTTTTAGTTTGATCCAAACCAAGAGTTTCCATAATCATTTTCTTTATACCCTCTTTTCCAAGGTCTTCTCCTTCCATTAACTCTTTGATGGTTTCAGCAATCAGTTGTTTGTGTGGCCTTCTTTTGTAGATGGTAGCACCAACTGGAGCTGTGGATCTCCTGATTTGCAGCTTTGAAGGTCTTTTTGAAACCGCTGCTTCAGGATAGTCAGGCTTTTGAGGAACTGTGGGATCTTTCTTTCTTAATTGTTCCAACTTTTTGTAAGTAGCCCTGACCATATCTTCTTTCCATCTAGCAACTTGTCTTTTGTTACCATAATCAGCTGCTACCAGTTCCTCTTTCATTCTCTTCAGCTCTTCCTGTTTGTCAGGAACATTTTTTCTAAATTTTGCCCAGTTAGGAGGAGTGTGAGTGACCTTCCTTTTTATCATGTCTTGAATTCTTGCAGCTTCATCTTCAAGCTCAGGAACAGTCCACTCTTTGTACATATATCTCTCTCCTTTGTACTTTTTGTGAGCCATGATGCTTTCAATGTAGTCTTTCTTCAGAGATTCAGCTGCTCTTTCAGAAATTTGTTGACTAACATTTTTTGCAAATTGCTCTAGGGATCTGACTTGTGTGAGCAGATATTGACTTCTTTGTGCAATTTCTTTATCAGATTTCCCTTGTGTGTTTTTCTTTGAGATATCCTCTGCTTGCTTGGCCTTGATTTCCAGGTATTCATCAACATTTTTAGGCCAGGGATATCCCTTTATTGATGGCAAACTCCTTTTGGCAGGGTCATCCTCATAATAGAAGGATTTTATTTCATCTCTAACAGCTGCTAGTTCAAGAGGAAATTGAACACCTGCAGGAGGTAAGGGCTTGTACATTGGAACTGAAGAGAGAGGAACAGGTTTTGGTATTGTGACAAGAGCTAAAGATTTTGAAGATGTTGGTGATGGAGAGGTGTCATCATCTTTTAAAATTAGCCTTCTCCTTTTTGGTTTAGGAGAGACTGATGATGTTTTGAATGGAACAGTGGTTGTAGATGTAGTGGCAGTGGATTGTGAATGACTAACAGTTGTTGAAACAACTGGTGTTTCAACCACTGCTGTCATAACAACAGATGTTATAACATCTGCTGTCCTCTGCTGTGTGTCAGCAGGTGTTGTTTTTGGTGGTGGTGATGGTAGAGCAGTAGATGTTGTGTGTGTTGAAGTGGTGTGTGTTGATGGAACAACTGTTTGGCAAGCAGTAGTTTTTGTAACTCCTGCTGCATCAGCTGTTTTGTACGGTGGTTTTTGAGCAGACTTTGAACGTCTGGTTGGAATGGATTTGGGTTGCCTTACTTTTCTAGTAGGCCTCTTCTTTTCCTCAACAGGATTTTCATGATCCCTTGACCCAGAAGTACCCTGATCTGGATGATCCATTCTGTCTACCCTGGCTTTCCTTTTGGCCTCTCTATCTCTCTTCACACTTGCAATTGCTTCTGCTAGTGCGTTTGTTGTCACATCAATCTTCTTGCTACCATCTGGCAAAGGGATCTTTTTGGTCATGTTTGAATTCTCTGGTTCAAGATAAAGACCATCTTCTATACCCTTCCTTTTCCACTCCTTAATTTTCTCCCCCTTTTTGGCATTATCTTCTGGGAGGTCATAAATGAAACGTATGTTTGGAGGAGCAGTGCCAGTGGTGTGCAAGATCTGAGTTTTGAGAGCCTTTAAGTCAGCCTGAGTGTTCTTGAATCTTGGCTCCATTGCATTTCTTAGCTGTTGTACATGTTTTTCATGTTGCTGATCTGCTAATTGTGCTTGTTGTTGGAGAAAAGATTGAAATAGATTCCAGAGCTCATTTGTAGCAGATGTCCTTTGTGGAGCAGGTGCTTGAGGTGGAACAGCAGTTGTTTGTACCTTCTGAACTTGTAACACCTGTTGTAGCATATCTTTGAGTTCTGCAACAGAGTTATCAAGTTTTGCAATACGATCCGTCAATTTCTGGTACTTTAAACCATCACCCAAGTTAATGGGATCATCTGATTTCCCACAAGCAGTGGTTTTATCAGAGGTAGATGTAGGGAATATACTCCAAACATTAACTACTGATGCCCCTTTTTCTTGGTACTGGGGTCTTCTTCCTTCAACACTTGACAACCTTTTGATGTTGCCAGTAGGATAAATAAATCCACTGGTGGTTGACAGAGGTGCTATGAAAGGAATTGCCTCCAAGGAAGTCTTATGAATGTAACCACTGTCCAAATGTAACCCAGTGGGTGTAACAGTTGTAGTGGCTGCTTCACTTGGATTACCACCAAGAGTTACTTGTAACTCAAGGGGTGTAACCTCCTCAGGTTGTGTTGGTGGGTTAGCAAAGATTGATACATCAGACCCAGTCATTTGTTGAGGTATATTCTCATTAATAGGTGATTGAGAAGGACTGGATAGTGCCTGGTTCAAATCAATTGCATCCAACAGTGGTTTTATTGGTGAGGGAAATGGGGATGTGATGGTTGGTGTAGAAGTAGGATGTGTCCCGGGCATTGGACTGTGGATGATAGAAACGAGTGTTTCCAGAGCATCATGATGTGGAGACCCTATTTGTACAACCTGTTCTTTTTGTGAAGAAACAGGAGGAGTTTTGGTTATGGGTTGAGATATTTGTACCAACTGCTGTGAGGAAGAAGCAGCAGTGGTTTCTTGTGACTTTTGTGTTGTCACTGGCAGAAGCTCTGGTATCTCATCCTCCAGAGATGCCTTTTTGAGGGTTTTGGGGGGTTTTGGTGTTTTTCTTTTTGTTGGCTTTTTGGTGATTGTAGGTGTGGGTTTCAAAGCAGTTGTGCTGCTGCTCTGATCACCTTGAGCAGTGGGCTCAGCAGCAGATACCTGAGGAGCAGTTGTAACTACTAAAATCTGCTCAGGTACCTCTGCTTGTGTTTTGCAGGGTGCTAACATCCTTGAAAAAGTTTCAGTAGATAAACTGTTTATTTGAGTAGGAGCACCCTGATTTATTATAGTTAAATCATCCTTACTGAATTTCTTTGAAAAATAGTAACTTAAAAACCTTGGAAACAGTAAGAATGATTTTGTTGCAACATTATTAACCAAATCTTTAAAAATTTCCCGAGAATAGTTAAAATTTTCTCCTTGAAGAATAGCATATCCCAGATTTTGAATCTTTAAAGGGATTTCATTAAAAGAAGTGGTTTTATTTGAAACACATAGTAGGAGGGTATGAAATAAAAATCTGGTTGCAGAAGGAAAATAACCTTTTTCTAAGGTTATTTTCTTCATCATTGTGGCTTCATACCCTCGCTCAATGAAGTCAATTTTTAACTCGTTTTTAGTGAAAGAAATTTTACCTTCCTGATCACCGAGTTGAAAGACCTCTGAAATGGATTGTGGCGTGATTTGGACAGCTTTACCCTTTATAAAAGAGTTTATGGTGGTTGCAGTGTCGCCTTGTTTTTCAAGGGTTGCATTTTTCCAGAACTCCCTTTGGGTCGCCAAATAGATTGGTGCATCGGCAGTAATCAAAGTTTTGTACTTTGATTTTGCCATGAGATCAATGATGGAATCGAAATCTTTTGTGGTTCCTGGTTTTGTGAGAATACCCAGGAGATTGTGAGATGGTTTGTGTGGAATTTCAGTGGAGATTGTCTTTTGAGAGGCTGTTTGCGATGAAGATTTGGATGAGGGTTTTGAAGATTTCTTTGATTTTGTCATTTTGAGGATGAATGATCGAAGAAATTTGTGAAGAAATGTAAAGAAAAACTGCTTTGAGAAGAGAATTTTTAAGAATTCAATTCGACAGTAAAACCCTGTTTTGGTGGTGAGTGGGGGATTTTATAGGGAAGAAAGTGAATGCTGAGGTGGCAGCCGTTACAAAAGGTCTGACCAATATGTACTGTCCACGTGACAACCCCTGTTGAAAGTGAAGGACAGTACTTTTGTTGAAAGTGACTGATGAAGGCAGTGGTATGAAAGCAGTGGATGATTTTTACTATCAGTGGATAGCATATCAGTGGATAAGACACTGCTTTTGAACAACAGAGTTTATCAAAATAATGAGAGAGCAGGGGTTGACTTTCAGCATTGGACAGACTTTTGAAGTATAGCAGACTTTTGAACAATCAGTGGTTGGTGGCAGACTTTTAAGGACTTAATGAAAAAATTTCATTTTTAACTATTTTTAAGGATGGAGTTTTGATTTTCTGAAAACATTTTGTTGCTTTTATTCATAGAAAAACAAGATGTTGCTTGTTATTCCATGTTCAGCATCCCAATCCTAGAGACCAGACTTTCAAAAGTGGCTGTATCAAGTGCTTTTGTGAGCACATCAGCCAGCTGGTCTTTAGTTGGGACATGATGCAGAGAAATCAAACCTTTTTCATAGCAGTCCCTCACAAAGTGATGTCTGATGTCGATATGTTTGGTGGTTGAGTGGGAAACTGGATTTTTGATGATATTTTCTGCTGCCTGACTGTCCAACATGAGTGGTGTCTTTAAGGCAGTGATACCAAAATCCAGCAACTGATTTTGAAGCCACAGGAGTTGGGCTGTACAGCTTGCAGCAGCAATGTATTCAGCTTCAGCAGTGGATGTCGAAACAGCTGCTTGCTTTTTGCTTTGCCAAGACACTAAGCAGTCACCTAGAAACTGGCACCCTCCTGATGTGGACTTTCTTGTGGTGTGACATCCAGCAAAGTCACTGTCTGAGAAACCTGAAAGCTTGATGTTCCCATTAGCTGGATACCAGATACCAAGTGTGGGAGCACCTTTTATGTATCTGAAGATCCTTTTTACAGCAATGAGATTTGATTTTCTGGGAGCTGATTGACTTCTTGCACAGACACATGTTGCAAACATGATGTCTGGTCTAGATGCAGTTAGGTACAATAAAGACCCAATCATGCTTCTATAAAGTGTTTGGTCAATCAGCTCATCCTTTTCATCAGACATGACCAGCTTATTCGTTGCCATGGGTGTGCTGCATGGTTTACAATCATTCATATCAAATTTGGTTAAAAGTTCTTTAGCATATTTGCTTTGATGAATGAAAGTTCCATTTTGCAATTGCTGTACTTGGAGACCAAGAAAGCATTGCAGCTCACCCATTGCACTCATTTCAAACTCAGCTGTCATGAGTTCTCTAAACTCTTCACACATTGAGTTACATGTGCTTCCAAAAATAATGTCATCCACATAAATCTGGACAATCATTAAATCCTTCCCTCTCCATTTTAAAAACAGTGTTTTATCAATGGTACCTCTTTTGAAACCATTTGAGAGTAGGAAGTTGGAAAGAGTTTCATACCAGGCTCTTGGTGCTTGTTTCAAGCCATACAAGGCTTTGTTTAGCCTGTAGACATGATCTGGATAAAATGGATCCTCAAAACCTGGAGGTTGACAAACATACACCTCTTCTTGAATTGTACCATAGAGGAAAGCACTTTTGATATCCATTTGAAACACCTTCATATTGTGGTTGACAGCAAAGGCCAGGAACAGTCTAATTGCTTCTAATCTTGCAACAGGGGCAAATGTTTCATCATAATCAATCCCCTCTTCCTGTCTGTAACCTTGAACCACAAGCCTGGCTTTATTCTTGACAACAATACCCCTTTCATCAGTTTTGTTCTTGAAGACCCACTTTGTGCCAATGGGACTAACCTCTTCTGGCTGTGGTACAAGCTCCCATACTTGTTGTCTTTTAAACTGTTGGAGCTCCTCTTGCATAGCTTCTACCCAGCTGTTGTCTTTCAGTGCCTCTTGGTACTTGACTGGCTGATGGAGTGATAGAAAACCAGCAAAAAGACAAATGTTTTGGGTTTGGCTTCTTGTGAGCACCCCTTCATTTATGTTGCCAATGATTTGATCAGGTGGATGAGATCGCAAGAAGATTAAATCTCCTTGGTATGGTATGATGGCATTGGTTGGTGAAGGCTGCAAATGTGTATCATCTGAGCTAACCACTGCTGGGGACTTTGATGATCCAGCAGTGGTTTCGAAAAGTGGTGGAATAGGAGGTAATGAGGTGGACAACTGCTGGCTTTTATCCACTGTTTGAGGACTTTTGTCAGCAGTGTTTGAGGATGTGGAAGCAGTGGTTGATGGGCTACTTTGGTCAACAATTGTTGAGGTAGCAGTGGTAGAGCTTTGACAACTGTTTTGAACAGCTGATGCTTTTCCCTTTGTGGCAGACCTTTGAGGGATGATGATTTCATTCCCATAGTCTGGTGTTGTATCCTCTGATGGACCTGCACTGTTAGTCTTGACAGCAGTATTTTCAAAAGTGAATTTTTCAAGATCAAACAGATCTGCAGGATTTGCTGGGATTTTCATTGATGAAAGTTCATTGAACTTAACATTCAAAGTCTCCTCCACTGCCTTGGTCCGTGTATTAAACACTTTGTAGGCCTTGGCAGTGGTTGAGTATCCCAGATGATACCCACAATCAATTTTGGCTGCAAATTTTGAAATGGAATCTTTTAAATTCAAAATAAAGCATGGGCAGCCAAATACTTTGAAATATGAGATCAGTGGTTTAATTTTATACAGAATTTCATAGGCAGTCTTTTTGTGCCTGGGGTTTATTAAAACTCTGTTCTGAACATAGCAAGCAGTGTTTACTGCCTCTGCCCAGAAAGTTAAAGGCAAACCTGAATCTGCAAGCATGGTTCTGGCAGCCTCAATCAGAGTTCTGTTCTTCCTTTCCACTATCCCATTCTGCTCTGGTGTTCTTGGGATGCTGTACTGCCTTACAATCCCTTTCTTCACACAGAAGGCATCCAACTCCCTATTTTTGAATTCTGTGCCATTGTCACTCCTGAAGCTTTTTACTGGAAGGTCAAATTGCTTTTCAACCTGTATTACAAAGTCTTGCAAAATGCCTACTGTTTCATCTTTTGAGTGCAAGAAGAAAGTCCATGTGAACCTAGAAAAGTCATCAACAATAACCAAACAATATCTTTTCTTTTTAAGGCTCATGACTTGAACTGGGCCAAACAAATCCATGTGTAGCATTTGTAGACACTGGGTTGTTTTGGACTCTTCAATGGACTTATAAGAACTTTTATGCTGTTTTCCTTTTAAACAGGAAATGCAATGTTCAGGACATGAAAACAATTTTTGTGGTAGGCCTCTCACCAAACCATTTTTTGAAATTTCTGTGATTGTCTTAAGATTTGTGTGTCCCAACCTTCTGTGCCAAAGTTCTGTCTCTTTGTTAGAGGCAGCTGAGAACAGACAGGCATCAGCTCTGGGACACTCTTTTGACATGTCAACAACATAAACATTGCCACTTCTTTGAGCAACAAGTTTAGTATGACCAGATTTAATTATTGCTTCAATCTTTTTGACCATTTCTGGTCCAACAATCCTACAACAGTCTTTTGTGAAGAATGACCCAAATCCCTTGTCACTCATTTGGGACACACTCAGAAGGTTGAATTTTAGATTGTCTATTAGATTGACATTTTCAAACTTTACATTTCCAGATTGCACTGTACCAGACCCCAGAACCTTCCCTTTACTATTATTCCCAAAGGATATATCACCCCCACCATGGATTTTAACGTCTTTGAGGAGGGCTTTACATCCTGTCATGTGCCTGGAGCCTCCACTATCTACATACCAAAGACTATCAAAGCATGCAGAAGCTCCCTGCACATGAAGTAAAAGGATTAGTTCATTAAGGTCTCCAAAGCCAACAAGGCTTTGGATGGGGTCTCAACAGTGTCTGGAATGGATGCAAGATGATGGACAGTAGTTAGGTCAGGGGTTTGAACTGTTTTAGGACAGTGTTTCTCTAACCACTGTTGTGGGTCCTGACCTATCATCTGCTGGTAACCAAAAGGATGCCTGTTCACTTTGGGTTTAGAGGGCCTTTTGTAGGCCTCATAAACGTGTGGAATCCTTTGGTAAGACTGTTTTTCTCTGCCCTTTTTGAACTGATTGGCAGGGGGTGCATCAGTAACCTGAACATCTCTTTTGACAGATGTTTGGTTCAGCTGTTTTGTGACAGCTGTTTGTACTGACACAAACAGTGGTTGTTTCTTGGTGAATTTGACAGATGATGAGGATGATGGTGGACTCAAGGATGTTTTAGCCATGTACTCATTCTTTTTCACATCAAAGTTTTTGAGGTACACACATGCTTGAGTTTTGTGGTTTGTTTTCCCACAAACAATGCAGCTTTCTGCTGAAACAATGACACTTGTTTTGTTTAGATCATAAGCTTTTAAGTGGAAACAGTCTTTTGTTAGATGATTCCTTTTCTCACAGAATTCACAAAACAAGTTATCAATTTTTTCTTTCTTCTTTCTCTTTTCAGATTCCTTTGCAGCCGAGGTTTTAACCACTGCTGGGATATCTTTGAGAGGTATGACTTTAGCTTTTGGAGCTTTAGTACCATCAATTGATGTAAAGTCCATTGGCTTGAAATTTTCAAGAATATCACACTCATCAGACCATTTTGGTTTAAACTGATGATCTTCAAGCTCCTTGAAAGTGGAGGAGCCCATTGGTCTGTTAAGTGTGATTTTGTTGCCAAGTTTGTCAGTGATTTTCACTTCTTGGCCATTCTTGTTTGTGGGGATAAGCACAGTAGCTTCATCAGTGGTTTGAACAGAGTTTTCAAAAGCAGTGTTTTCATCATCATATTTTCTATACCCAACCCCAAACTTCACATTGCTTTTTCTCTGTTTTTCAAGCATAACCTCATATCCTTTGCAGGATTCCACCCATCTTTCACAAGTAATCTGGGCAGACTCCAACTCCTTTTTGCAAACTTGGTATTTTTCTACCATAGTTTGAAGTTGGGTTTTGGTTATACTTTGCTCTTCTTTTAAACAGCTGATTTCTTTTTCTTTTTCAGTCAATTTGTTTTTAAGTTCTTTTAAAGAGCTTTCAAATTTGACCTCATCAGTTAAGATTTTATCCCGAAGGTTTTCATTCACCTCTTTGATGTTAGCAAAAGCAATTATGCAATTGTCTGAACACAGTTTTTCAAGAACTTGAGGAGATACCTTGGCAGCTACCATCATTGCACAATCACATTGATGATCTTTATCATCATCAGCTCTTACCTTCTTTTCACCAGCCTTTTCTTCTTTCTCTTCTTCCTTGTCCTCTATGGACCATGGATCTGTCATTGGTTCAATCAGAGTACCTGAATTTCCTTCCAACAGTACTTCATCAGCCACAGCAGTAATCACTGCTTCAATCACCTCTTCCACTGTTTCAAAGTACTGCTGTTCCTCCTCAGCTTCAACCCCCTCCTGTATTGACTCTAGTGCCATCAAACAAAACTCATCATGTGAAGAATCATTAGAAGCATAGAGTGCAAAATTTTCATCACAAAGATCATCAGGCATACTGCTCCAGTCAACAAACCCTTGAGTGAAAAAGCTTTGTTGATCTGGTTGTGTTGCTGCTGGAGCAGTGGTTTGAGGTGCAACAGGTTGCACTTGTACTTGTGGAACAGGGGTTTGAACATATTGGATTTGTGGAACAGTAGTTTGAACATAATGTACTGGCACAGGGGCAGCAGCATAGTGAGCAGTGTTCACTTGAGCTGCTGGGGCATATTGGGCATAATGCACAGTGTTTTGATTTTGAGGTCTAGGATTTGAGCTAGGATGAGTAATTATGGGACCAGTATTTTGACTCCTACATTCCCTAGCAAAATGTCCCAACCTATTACACTTGTAACACTTGATTTTTGATTTATCCAACCCAACCCTTAAATTCCCATGCAAACCTGGGAATTTTCTCCCTGTTCTTTTGTAGAACTTGCTAGTTCTAACACTTAGCAAAGCCAGTTGGTGCAGGATGTCCATTTCCTCTAAATCAGTGGGGTCAAAATGTTGCAAATCATTTAGTTCAAAGCTTAAATTATCTGACATCTGGTTTTCGTTTGCAGTGAATGCATAACTTGCAGAGTGAGGATCAGGGTTGTTAAAGTTAGCTCCAGCAGTTATGTCAATGAAATGGTCATAACCCTGGTCCTTACCACTGCTCCCAGATTCTTCTTGACCCAAAAGAGCAGTGTTACCGAATGTATAATCATCAACGGCTTTTCCTGACTCTTGTAACTTCCTTTTCTGGTTCAACTCCCTTTCGTAGGTCAGGAGTCGACCATGGAGTTGGGTCAAGGTCAGATCCTTGAACTCAGGTGAATTTCTGGTGACAAAGGCTATAGTGTCCCATTTTTCGGGCAGTGACCTGAGGAACCTGCTGTTTTGAGTTGAGTTTGTAAAAGTGGTATTAACAAGCCTCAGTTCACTGATGAGACAACTAAACCGCTCAAATTGTTGAGTCAGTGATTCACCTCTAACATGACAAAACGTTTCGTACTGTTGGTTCAGGATTTCCCTATTGTTTTCTATGACTTCTTCAGTACCTCCAAACTGTTCCTTAAGTGCGTCCCACAATTCTTTGGCACTGTTACAATGTAACAGTCCAGCATATATTTCATTGGGCAGCGCTGATGCTATGATGCTAAACGCTTTAGCATCTAGTTCGATCTTTTGAAAATCAGTTTCGGTGTAATTTTCAACTGGTTTTGGAACGAACTTTTTAGCATCTTCAGCGCTTGGCACTGAAGGAACATGAGGACCAAAGGTGACAGACCTCCAACAACCTGTGCTTTGTTGAGCGAGGATGTGACCCATCCTCCTCTGCCAGATGTTGTACTCATTTCTTTTTAGCATAGGTGGTTTAAAAAGTGAGCCGATGTTGTTTTTATCATCCTGAGATTGTGACGTCATTCTTGTTGTTTTACAGACACTGAGAAATCAACTTTAATGGTGATTTATCCTTGCTCTGTTTTTCAACGGACGAACAAACGATCAGTATCAACTGTTATGAGCTGAACTATTTACGTCAAAATGATTGTTAAATCAAATTTGACTGTCCAAGCTCTGATACCAATTGTTGGATCTGAGTTTCTTTTTGATTGTATTTTACGTTTGTAATTAAGATGGAAATGAAAGAGTTGTGCAGCGGAAATAAGATGAAAGCAAACTTTGCATACAATCAAACAGGAGTAATACTTTTATCAAACATCTTTTCACAAAGAACCGAATGATTGAATTTGTTTCAACAACGATTACAATGATTGATGTAAGAATGCAAACCCCCCCTCAGCCAGAGCTCAGTAGTTTGTTCGTGCAAAGAAGACGATTGATCAAAAGAGCTAATAGAACAGTACAAAGTACTGAACTATTTATAGGCACTTGCAAACCACTGAGCATCTTAGCTGACGTCACCATGAAAGTGACATCTAACCTCCTAACAAACACTAACTACTGATCTATAAACACTGATGTACCAAACTACTGTTATTACATTACATTACATAAAAGACACTTAAACTGCTGCTGCATCCTTCCACTGCTGTGAACCCAGCAGTGCTTGTCCGGATCAGCAGTACTTGACCCAAGGCAGTAGATAGAGTCAACAGAGCTTTGGTCTTCCATCAGTCTTTGACTTTGGTCAGTAGATATAAAGCAGCAGTTGTAGGTCAGCACTTAGTATGATCAGCAGATAGGAGGTCAGCAGATATGAAACCACTTTCAAGGGGAGAGATTTGCATGAACCAACTGTAAACGTCTGCTTATTCTGGATCCACTGCTTTGATCCAGTTTTGGCTTTACATTATCTGTTCCTCTGATAGGGTTCAATCCCAACATATTCAACCACTATATGAAAAGTCCAATTATTAGAAAATATAATGGGGATATTATACTTCTTTTGGGGGCTGCCATAAAAAAAAGAGAGAGCACAGAGGCAAGTTTGGAAGGCGGCAAATTATTACTATTGAAGGGTTGATATGCGCAGATGCAATATATTTGATTCTTATCCTATAAATATATATTAAATCCCAAAACAAACCTTATGGATGAATATATATATTAAAGGGGATACTTGGACGCAAAGCAACATCGTACGAATATATATATAATCGAAAACATCAGACGAAAAAGTCAGAGACGAAGAGGCACGATCAGACGAGAAGGGACGAATTCTTCAAGCATCTTTGTCAAGGTTTTGAGCCACGGAATCGTTGGGTTGAAGCAAGAAGCTTGGAGAGCAAGGAATAACCGGGTTTTGCCATTCGGATTCTTTTATTTTCTAGTCTTTTTGTTTTTAATTCAATGAATTCATTATTTGAACCTTGTTTGATTATTTTTGAGACTTTGTTCGTTATGATTCTTGGCTAGATTTTTTTAAACTACCTAGGAATGACAATAGTTTAAATAAAGTTTGGATTTTTATTCGGTTTTTGGCGTGGTTTATGGATTTTCTTGTATTGTAACGGCTATGGAATTTTAACTTGGTGTATATGCATTATTGTTTTATCACTGTTTATTGCTTCGTATAATCCTTGGTGACGGTCTATATCACATAATAGGGTTGTGCTAGGGTTCTTGATTTAGGAGAGTGTCTATATCACATAATAAATCTTTAACTCTTTAGGGTGAAAATTGCATAAGTAACCTTAGAAGTAATATTCGGTAATTTAATAAAATCAAGTGTTCTGCTAATCTTGTCGCTGTGAGGCTCGAGGTTATTAATAGGTCTCGGTTTGGTTTATAGCTAGGTCTAAGAAATTGGTCTAGTCCTTAAACATTCTCTTGTCTATTAAACAAAGATTAAAACCCATAGTTGCCTTAGACTTTCGCGCTAAGAGGTAGATCGTCTTATTTAGGCACTTTCAAGAAGTTAGAGGACTGTGAGGAAATCTAAAAACCGGTAAGCGTAACAGCCTAGGTAGTGCCACAAGAATCACCTTGAGAGGGATTGAGGGGCTTAGTTGGTATTTTAATAGGTTTAGCATTTAAAGATCCCGGTTCCATACCACAAAACTATCGAATAGAAATCCATTCCGAGTTAAACTTGCGTCTAGCCTAGGTAGTCTTCATCGCCTTTGATTAAAGTCTTCGTCCACATTCGTGTTTAGTATTTTATTAATATTTTAGTTTATTATTTTATTTAGGATTTTTAGAAACCCCCTCATCAAATATACAAATTAGTTAAGTCCGTGTCAGTCTAAGTCTAGATAGAGTCATTAGCGTAATTTAGTAGAGTCTCTTGGGTTCGATACTCGGACTTCCTTAGGCTATACTGCATCGATCGGTACACTTGCCGGTCGTGTGGTTTAGGTTTTAGATAGTCTTTGTTTTATAAATTTAAAACTTAGAGAGTCTAGTTTAGGGTTTAATTTAGTTAATTTAGTTAAACCACTTTTAGCACATCAAGTTTTTGGCGCCGTTGCCGGGGACTCTTTGGCAATTGCGTTGATTACTTTATTTGGACTTAATTGACATAATCTGTGCTACTTGTCTTTTGTTTTGTGTTTTCGTGGTGAGTCTTGTGAGTCTATTTGTGTTCTGTATATTGAGTAGTAGGAGTCTAATTTCCCGTGTCTTCTATTTTTTTTAAGTTTTAAATATGTGTGAAATTTGTGGAGGGCCCCATTTTATAGTTAAATGCCCACAATATGAGGGGTTCTCTGCAGAATATGATACTAACCCCTTTGTGCAGCCACAACAATATTCTTCGCAGGGGTATTCCACAAATATTAGCGAGAGGTTTCCCCATTTTTTCAAGTTCATAGAAGTAATTATGATTTGCGTGCAGACGATAAAAGAATTTCAGGAGTGCGGGGATCCAAGGTTTCCGAAAATGATCGGCATACTTGAGCGAATGATCGGGCTAATAGGCCCAATGATAGAGTATTACCTCAGTCGGCAAAGGGATCCAAGGTTTGAAGAATGTGGTGGACCGCACTGGTATGAAGAATGTGCGATCGCTGCTCGGTTGGAAATGGGTTGGGGAAACAGAGAGCAGAAGCAACAAATACATTGGGGCGATTATGATGATGAGTGGATTACAGTTCAAAGCTCAAATTACAAGGCGATAGTGATCCCCGAGCTTACTGATGGGGAGACGATATGGGGATATGTGGAGAGTAAAGCAGAAAAAGTAGAGATAGAAAGAAAAGGAGAAGAGGAAGAAGAAGTTGAGCAACCATCTAATGAAGATCAGATGTACTGGGAAAATGAATTTATGGAAGAATTAGATGGGTTGCCGGTAGATGAAGAGGTAAAGGAGTTTGATCCGGAGGGAGACCTTGCTTACTTAGAAGCTTTACTTGAAGGAAGCCCAATGACGGACATCAAACAAGAAGAAGTGGTGGTGGAAGAGGAAGAGCACCACAGCTGGCCCGTGGTAGGGGTAACTGAAGATTCAAGGCCACGGGAGAGGGCAAGAAAGAAAGAACCTGGAAACCAGAGATAGTTCCGGGTCCGAAGAGGGGCGAAACAGAAGATGGAGCAATTGAAGGACAACCACGAGCGCTCTTATCGTTTCATGCCACGCATTCGGTTAATGCCAAGTAAGTTTAAATTCTGGTGGTCAGACCCGTTTGAAAATTTTAAAATCTTTTATAATTCCACCATTAAATTTTTAAATGTTTTTGAGGATCGGGTGGAATTAAACGGGTTAGATAGGGTCCAAATCAAAGAGAAGCCCCATGATTAAATTCAAGTGTGGGGAGGTTTTGTAGAGTTTTGTAATTTTATATATATTCGGTATATTTTCGGTAGTTTGTGGCGTTGAGTCGTTTATTTTGTACCATGAGTCTAAATTAGTTGTTTTTGAGTCGTTTTTTTTAGAGTCGGTACTGCTTTGGTTTTTGCTTGTTTTTGTTTATGCAGGTTTGAATATGTACCACCCGTACTCAATCTCCATTCGGGTGATTTTGGAGCTGCTGTTCGAATTTCAGGCATTTATCAAGTGTACCAGTCAGTGTCAAAGCCGATCGCGAACGAAATGCTATACGATCGAGCTGGATTGGACGAGATTTTGGAGCTTACGCACGAATTAAACCAGCTAAGTCCTTTCCGATTTGCCCTTGGTCTTTTATTTCTGATTTATTTTTAGTTTTTTTGAGTCCGTTTCCATCTTACATTGAGGGCAATGTAGAGTTTAAGTGTGGGGATGGGAAACTATCGTTTAGTTTCGTTAGTATAGTTAGTCGAGTCATAAAATGTCGAAAAATAAAAAAAAATCAAAAATAAAAAAAAATAAAAAAATAGAAAATGTCTTTTGAAATAAGAAGTTTGCAAAATAAAAAACGGAAAATGATAGAAAAGTCGGGTTTTTGTTCGGGTTCAAATAATAATAATATGAGATAATATAATTGAGCTTGTGACTAGTTTGGGATATGCGGGTAAGCTCGATTCGGTTCTGGGTTCCTTTGATCTTAAATATACCTAATTGTCGGTCTACTAGTGGGTTCTCATCTAGGGAAAGTGGGGAAATTGAAACCGCCAATAATAGTATAAGGGATGCCATTATAAGTTAAGATCGTTAGAGTTTTTTTTCGTATCTCGTCAAAAAAAGAAAAAGAAAAAAAAACGAGCTAGAAACTAAATGAAAGTAGCCATTTCTATGTAGTCTGGGTTGGAGATAGCGACTCTACAGCCGGATTACCGCTAGGGTGTGTGAAATCGACCTTGCAAATAAAAAAAAGTACCGAAGCCTAAGTAATCCGAGTTGGGGATAGCGACTCTACAGCAGGAATGCCTCTGGGTTAGGGAAAGCAACGTCTACGCTCGAAAAAAAAATGAAAGAGTGATGAAAAGAAAAAAGGAGAAAAAGAAAAGAAAGAATAAATTTGATTTTAAACTCTCTTGATCTTGGTATAAGGCGGTTAGGAAATAGCCCAATGATCGTTCCTTTTGTCCTATAAGCTTGAGGGGGGATTAGGTGGACTTGCGTTTCTTAGTGTGAGACCCTAGGTGGATTGACCATAATTGAACTGAACTTGCATGATAAGGGTTTGGAACCGGGTTTGGGTTTAAGAGGACAAGTATACTTGCAATCACGGCTAATACAAGTTTCGGTTTTAATAAATAAATTAAGCTTTTGTCCCGAATGATTATTCCGATTATGATTCCGTTATGCATAATTCTTTTTCGGGGAAGAAAAAATGTTGTGGGGATATTTGATATAAGGTAAAATACACATATTTGTCCCGTGTAAAGTGTATAATTATTGTGTAGGTTTTATTTATTTTTAGTGTTATGTTACATTATTTTGTGTTTTCCAGGTCCTGGTGCAAATGGAGCAAAACCGAGTAATATGGAAATGAATAGCGAGTTGGGCAGCATAGAATGCCAGTGACCGGAGTAAAATTGGAGCTACTTTCTGTGAATGGATTCCGGCCACTATCTCTATTTTATATACCACAAAAGATGGGGGACTAATATTTGTCATTTGGTTGAAAGTTGAAATTAATTCCATGTAAGAAAAAGATTCGATGATGCATATGTTGGCTGCATATAATGGATTATCATTGGAGGAATTCTAAAAAGAAAGAATTATTATTGTTGATCATGCATTGGACCGTGAAAGACATCATCAGCCCAACATATTATGTGATGGGTGGATATTGGGTCTTGTGAACAAGAGGGATTTTTCTATTCAACCACTATATGAAAAGTCCAATTATTAGAAAATATAATGGGGAGGCATATTATACTTCTTTTGGGGGCTGCCATAAAAAAAAGAGAACGAGCACAGAGGCAAGTTTGGAAGGCGGCAAATTATTACTATTGAAGGGTTGATATGCGCAGATGCAATATATTTGATTCTTATCCTATAAATATATATTAAATCCCAAAACAAACCTTATGGACGAATTAACTCTATAACATTTACCAACTTTCATGTACAGTGTTTTCATATACGTGTCAACCTGACACCTAGGAAATTACAATTATGCCCTTAGTTACAAAATTACAAGCATGCCATTAGCCTTGAACAAATAAAGATCGGAGGAGAAAGATATCTTCCTGGTATTGTCGGAATCCGCGGCACCTGCGTTGTAACTACCAGAACAATACACTTTTGCTGCCACAGATCGGGATGAGAAAACCACATGCAACAGCAGATCGGGACCGTGGTGACCTTGAACAGCCGGCCGCCGATCTAAACCCAGATATTATTATCTTCGTCATTGGACCTTCGAACAACCACAATCGTCGTCGTTTAGAGGATTTTTTAGGTCACTGGAGGTGACGGTTGTAAACACAAACGCCGCCGCCACCGCTGCAAACAATGGTTTCGTCACCGTCGTCGTTTACCTTGCCAGAGAACCATTATGGAGGTCCTAAACGCTGGATAAACAGAAATCGGGACTTAAGGAAGCTATATTCGAAGATCTACAGCTGAAATCGAGGGGTGATAATTTGTATTGTTGTAGTTTGCTTCAATAGACTTTCGATCAAATGAAGAATGGGGGAATGGTATGGGAGACAAAGGGGTTAAATTGTTAAAAGAAAATGTGAAGACAGGCTGTGAAAAAATTAGAGCAGATAGAGTGAGATGAGAAAGAAGAGCAAAAGATTTTATCTCTTTTACGCAAAGTTATCGAAATATATTTACCGGCTATAGCAGGTTTTGTTATGTATTAGATGAATATAGGTGGCCACTTGGGGTTATCCTCAGGTATCCAACTTTTATTGAGTTTTAAAATTCTAAATTGTCCTTAAATTTAGAGAGATTATAATAAAAGGCTTTTAACTTATACTTTTCGTAATGCACCCTTATTTTAAAATTTGTTTATGAATACGGCCACTGAAATAATGTAATAAATATTTGAAAAGTAACACATCTCAATACAATAATTATTTTAGATTTTTAACACGTCTCAATACAATAACTATTTTAGATTTTTTTTTTTATTTTTGAAAACGTTATTTTTTCTATGATTTAACGCGTCACACGATACCGTCCGATGAAAATTTTCTTTTATGCTTTCAACAGATGTAAAACACGTGTAAATATCATTTTGAACAAATTCTTACGGTTGCTATACATTGTGCCGATGCCCTACCAAAGAAAACCGATACCACCCGAAACCCCGCCGCGTAGCGCGGGTATTCTTTCTAGTATATATATTAAAGGGGATACTTGGACGCAAAGCAACATCGTACGAATATATATATAATCGAAAACATCAGACGAAAAAGTCAGAGACGAAGAGGCACGATCAGACGAGAAGGGACGAATTCTTCAAGCATCTTTGTCAAGGTTTTGAGCCACGGAATCGTTGGGTTGAAGCAAGAAGCTTGGAGAGCAAGGAATAACTGGGTTTTGCCATTCGGATTCTTTTATTTTCTAGTCTTTTTGTTTTTAATTCAATGAATTCATTATTTGAACCTTGTTTGATTATTTTTGAGACTTTGTTCGTTATGATTCTTGGCTAGATTTTTTTTAAACTACCTAGGCATGACAATAGTTTAAATAAAGTTTGGATTTTTATTCGGTTTTTGGCGTGGTTTATGGATTTTCTTGTATTGTAACGGCTATGGAATTTTAACTTGGTGTATATGCATGCTTGATATTGTTTTATCACTGTTTATTGCTTCGTATAATCCTTGGTGACGGTCTATATCACATAATAGGGTTGTGCTAGGGTTCTTGATTTAGGGGAGTGTCTATATCACATAATAAATCTTTAACTCTTTAGGGTGAAAATTGCATAAGTAACCTTAGAAGTAATATTCGGTAATTTAATAAAATCAAGTGTTCTGCTAATCTTGTCGCTGTGAGACTCGAGGTTATTAATAGGTCTCGGTTTGGTTTATAGCTAGGTCTAAGAAATTGGTCTAGTCCTTAAACATTCTCTTGTCTATTAAACAAAGATTAAAACCCATAGTTGCCCTTTGACTTTCGCGCTGTGAGGTAGATCGTCTTATTTAGGCACTTTCAAGAAGTTAGAGGACTGTGAGGAAATCTAAAATCCGGTAAGCGTAACAGCCTAGGTAGTGCCACAAGAATCACCTTGAGAGGGATTGAGGGGCTTAGTTGGTATCTTAATAGGTTTAGCATTTAAAGATCCCGGTTCCATACCACAAAACTATCGAATAGAAAGCCATTCCGAGTTAAACTTGCGTCTAGCCTAGGTAGTCTTCATCGCCTTTGATTAAAGTCTTCGTCCACATTCGTGTTTAGTATTTTATTAATATTTTAGTTTATTATTTTATTTAGGATTTTTAGAAACCCCCTCATCAAATATACAAATTAGTTAAGTCCGTGTCAGTCTAAGTCTAGATAGAGTCATTAGCGTAATTTAGTAGAGTCTCTTGGGTTCGATACTCGGACTTCCTTAGGCTATACTGCATCGATCGGTACACTTGTCGGTCGTGTGGTTTAGGTTTTAGAGAGTCTTTATTTTATAAATTTAAAACTTAGAGAGTCTAGTTTAGGGTTTAATTTAGTTAATTTAGTTAAACCACTTTTAGCACATCACTGTCCAAAGTTCATAAGGAGTTTTAGGGACAGACTTAGAAGGAAATCTATTGAGTATATGAACAGCTGCTTTTAGTGCTTCAGTCCAGAGGAATAATGGTAAATTGGTGTTGGCTAACATACTGCGCACTATGTTCATAAGGGTACGGTTTCTTCTTTCAGCGACACCGTTCTGCTCAGGTGTACCAGGCATGGTGTATTGGTTCACAATCCCCTGGCCCTTACAAAACTCATAAAATGGACCAGGAGCTTGACCCACATCAGTATGTCTTCCATAATATTCACCGCCTCTATCTGATCTCACAACTTTAATCTAACGATCTAATTGCTTTTCAACTTCAGCCTTATAATCTTTAAAAGTTGTAAGAGATTCAGACTTCTCATTAATAAGATACAAGTACATGTAACGAGAATAATCGTCAATAAAAGTGATAAATGAAGTATGTCCTGTTATGCCAGCGATTTGGTAGGGACCACTAATGTCAGTGTGAACGAGTTCTAATAAATTAGAGCTCCTAGTGGCACCTTTCTTATTCGCTAATGTCATTTTACCTTTAAGACATTTGACACATGTTCCAAAATCAGATAAATCGAGAGGAGGTAAGACTTCATCCTTTACGAGACGATTTAATCGTTCTCTTGAGATGTGGCCTAAACGTTGATGCCACAACATGGACGAAGTCTCTAAGTCTCGTTTCTCTTTCATCTTTGTGAGTGATTCATTAATGTTATATGGCAACAAAGATTTGGAAAAATTATCATCTAGTTCTAATCTATAGAGACCACCATCCAGAATACCAATACCATAAAGAACAGAATCATAGAGGATAGAGAGTTTGCGATGACCATGGGAAACAATAAAACCGTCCATGTCTAACTTTGGTCCTGATACAAGGTTCCGAGTTACCTCAGGAACATATAAGGTATCATAAAGTTTAATACATAAACCAGTTTTCATAAATAATTGTAATGTTCCAATGGCCTTCACTTCTAATTCTCGATCATCCCCAACCTTAAGCGTTCTTTGGTTTCTTTCCAGCTTCCGGATTGTAAGGAATCCCTGAGTTGAATTGGTAACATGAACCATAGAACCAGAATCAAACCACCAAGAATTAGCAGGAACATTTAAATTATAGGACTCAAGTATCATAAAATAATCGTTACCTTTCTTAGCCAGCCACTCCTTAAAGTCAGGGCATTCCTTCCTATCTTTTTACAGAACTTGCAGTGGATTCTGCCTAAGGAGTTCTTAGAGCTGGAGGGAGCACTAGTATTGGGATTGGGCCTTTGGACTTTTGAAGCATCCATCCTCTGATGATTGTTCTTCCTTTTCTTAGAATTGGAGGTAGTGAAGTTAGCAACATCAGTAGCGCGATCCATCCTCATACGCTCTTCCTCCTGTACGCACATAGCGACCAGCTCACTCATTGTCCATTTGTCCTTCTGAGTGTTGTAATTGATCTTGAATGCTTCAAAGGACGAAGGAAGCGAATTAATGATAAAATGAACGAGGAAACCATCACTGATCTCCATTTCCAGCCCCTTCAGCTTATTGGCCATGTCATTCATCATCATGATGTGCTCGCGAATGCCGCTCCTCCCATCATACTTAGTTGTCACCAGCTTGAGGATAAGAGTACTAGCGTGTGCCTTTGATGTTCCCTTGAATTGTGCCTCCACAGAAGCCAAGTAGGTTTTAGCATCTTCAGAATCAGGAATGGCTCATCTGATTGCATTGCTTATGGACTGCTTCATAAATATGAGAGACATGCGGTTACACCTAGTCCACTTCTCATGAGTCAACTGCTCAGCAGCAGTACTTTGAGTAGTAAGGTCCCCTGGCTTATTCTCTCTTAGAGCATAATCAAAATCCAGCAGCCCAAGCGTAAGCATGAGAGCATCCTTCCATACAGCAAAGTTATCACCAGTCAAATGTGGAATCCCGCAATTGGGTGCTAATAGTGGAAATAAGATGAGTAAGTTATGATACTAAGGAAGAAGTCCTAATGTGATCTAAGGGCATGTTAAACTAAAGCAGGCATAAATAATGACCATTTTAATTATGAAGCTGTGATATTGTCTATTACTAACATCAAAATAATAGACTTAGTTAAAATTCTACTTAAACGAAGCCAAATCAGCTTTGGCCAAAAGTGTAGTCATTTAAGCATGTGTGCAAAGTGGTTGTGACAAATCAGCTTTGGCCATAAATGAAACAATCACTTTAGTTATGCACTTGTTGAGTATGCTATACATGAATGAATCAAATCAACTTTGGCCAGATATTAAGACATTCACGTTTGTAATGCACACTTAACATAGCTTTCGTAATACTTGAACGATAAGTAGATGTATCAAATCAGATTTGGCCAGAAATGATACATCAGAAGCTCATTCAAGTTAAGCCATTTTGGTTTTGTAAAGCATTATCTGATTCTGATTAACTAACTAAGTATTTACAAAACCAAATTTTAGTTCACATTAACTGCTTAATAAAGTAATGGGATTTCGAATAAGTCTTGAAATTCTTTGAACACTCATGATTTCGGATGAATCATGTCTTGGATTCATCCGAGATGAATGATTTCGAATCATTTCGGACTATCCGAAATGGATGATTTCGAATGACCTCGGATGTGTCCAAGACGCGTAAGTCGAGTCATTTCAGATGATTTCGGATTATCTCAGATGATTTCAGACGTGTCCAAGACGCATGATTTCAGATGAATTATGTCTTTGATTCATCCGAGATGGTGATGCTTAGTCCGAGATGATCCGTGACACTTAGTTCGAAATGGTCTGAAATGATCAGGCAGTTATTGATCCGTGATGGACGAACAGATGTTCATCCGAGATGATCAGTTCGTAATGATTTCGGATTCATCCGAGATGTGTTCTGTAAGCTGCTAAAATCCTTAATTTTGGCAGTTAATAATTGATAAGGTTCAAAATCCGAAATTTTAGGGATTATGGGATTAAGTTTCCTATTTAAATATTAATTATATTTATCTGTTTATTTCAAAAATTATATCCATTTATAGAAAAACAGATTTTCGAAAATTTAAGTAGATAAAATAGATCAAACAGGAACAAACACCCAATAATCCGAATTTATTCCAAAACTAAGGGATTTTTTTTTTCGAATTTTCTTATGAACATATGATGAACCCTAAATTAAAACATTCAAACATTCATCCGAAATCTGGAATTTATTACACATTTAAACATATTTCTAAACATTCCGATTTCGGAACAGTTGAATTTTATGAACTTTCATCCGAGATGCATCCAAGATGCATTCGAGATGATAAAAAATCAGATCCGAGATGATCCGAGATGGAATCTCGGATGGTAAAGACGAATTTCATTAGGGTTTTCAGAATCTGTTTTCCAGTTTTATTCCAGATTTATGGATACAAAACAGAACTGACTAATCAACATATGCTCTGATACCACATGTTGGTTCAGTTCTGTTTGAACATGAGGGAAAACATGAAAACATACCTGTTACAGCAGACAGTGCAGTGGAGAATCCAGTGAGCGATGATGCCATCGAGTTCGACATGTTTGTCAATGTGATCTGGTTCCTCCTTAGGGTGCTAACTGATGATGGTGATGATTAAACCGAATAGAGGATTCGGTATGGAGAAGAGGTCGATGATGTTATGATTATTAGGTTATGTCTAAGTGTGTAACTGTGTAACCCTTTAACCTCTACATAAGTCTCCTTATATAAGCACCCAGGAGGAAACGTAATTAGTTAATAAGGGTAATATGGTCCATCAACAATTACCAACTAATTATTTAATAGGTTATTATATATTTTGATCTATATTATGTAAATGATTATAATGGCTACCAGATTAAATATTAAAACATAATATATTTAATCTTACATCTTCTACATTTAATAAGTCTACTAAAGTAACTAATTCTTACCGGATGTTTGATCAATCTTGAACCGAACACACTTTGTTAACAACCTTGAGCTCTGATTACCAACTTGTAACACCCATCTCATTTATTTATTATTTTATTATAGGATACGCACTTTAAAAACCAAAATGCATAATTATCAAAAACTTAGTTAATAAACTAAGATATACATAGTTATAGTGTTCTAATATAACCAACTAATTAGTTAAAAACGTTCGACATTAAGTAGTGTTTACATAACAAACATTGTCTAAAACAAGAGTAGATTAGTGCGGAAGCTTCAAAACTTGTGTTCGGTTCTTGAATTCTTGTTTGATCGGCATCCGGAATGAAACGAACATCACCTAAGGTCAAAACCACATCATTTTTTAGTTTGACAACATTATAATAAGCCTAAACAAGTTCCAATATCATACGAATAACAGATAAATAAAATTCTCAATTTTTAGTCTGTCGCGCCACGCGACAGACACAAGTTCATCCTTCGCGTGCCACGAGCGCCCCGCGGGTCGTGCCGGAATCTAGTCACCCCGTCGTGTGGCGTGGGGGAGCACGTTATCCAGCAGGTCCAGTTTCTGGACCTGCATATTTGCCCAGCACCAAATTTTCTAACAATTTCAACTTTAAAAGCTCATAACTTTTTACTTTCTTGTCCGTTTTAGTCGATTCTTTTTCCTACGCGCCCGTAATAGAAATACGGATCTAATCATTAAATTTTTACGTGACAAAACCTGGTTTATGAACGGATTGTCGACAAATCCTTGTTTCGATTATCTGACCCATTAGCTATGTGTGCATACTTATCATCAATTAATTCGATAGCATACTAGATTCAATTACCCATCCCTCGGGCTTGTAAACTTTGGCGTATTAGCACCATTACATGGTTTTACGCTCATAATAGAATTTCATGCTCGTTTTCTCATTTTTCAAGCATGACGTCTTATACAACTCTTTTAAGTAGTTACTAACCGTTTGACCCGATTTCACGGGTTCATAAATTCAGCTTGGTATATCCAAATTATTGGCATATTGCTTTCTAACTCTAGCATATTATGAGACTTCAAGTCCCTACAAACGTCATTGTTTTAAAGGCATGGTTTTGACCCGTTTGGTTGTCAAGTGAAAACCTTCACTTTAATGACTACCAAGACTTAATTAAAACGACCTGTTTGATCTATTGAGTGAACTCCGTCACTTTCACAATACATCAAACATCCTTTTCACACTATAACTTTATTTACAAACATACTAAACTTTCTTTATAACTAAGTAACGAAGCTGATAGTTACGTACCTTCAAAGCACCCTTTTCAAACGCGTATCCCCTCCGGCTTGTCCACTTGACGATCCGGATTCTTTTCCTAAAGAGTTCAATTCACAACCAATTTAGAACCCTTTTTTACAAACTTTAACGCATAATTTGCCATAACATCAAACATGCGTTTTCATCCAATTTTTAACACTTTATTCCTCACTTAGGCATTTTAACAAACACCTAACGGGTTTAGTTTTTACATAACTAGAATCAAGTTCAATACTTGTTATTTTTGCCAAATAAAATCACGCATTTTGATTTCATCATGTCAAGCATGCATATTATCATCAAAATCATCATATAGAAATCAAGAAATACTACTTTTGATAGTTATAATTCTTGTGTTTATCTTGTTTTGTAAAACCCATTTAACCTATGAATGGATTATCATCAATTTCATAATTTCAAACATGATACATAACACCATATGTAACCATAAGCAGCAAGTACTATACGTTTTGACACATAACACTACAAAACACCATGTCTAACCTCGAAGAAAGTAGATTTAAACTTAGATATTTAAGTCTTTATATATACCTCAAAGAAAGTAGTGCATGGTTGTTCCCAGTCCTTCACAAAAAAGTTAACGGAGTCACCCATCGTTTCCCACTTTCCGATAGCACATCTGTGTAGACCATTTTGTATCTCCAGCTGGACATCAAAAAATATAGTGCGTGTGTATATACTTGCTGCTCGATCCTCCAATACAAAGTCTACTGCCCATATGTCAGCGTTTATGTTTCTGGTGTCATGATCGTTCTTCCTATGCTCATGTCTTTGAGCTTCAATAGCAGAATCAAAACTGTCCAAAAAAATGGTTCTCACTCTCTGAGCTAGATGAGGTGCACATAAGCCCGGACATGTACTCCTCGCGATAATAAGCCGGTATCCAAGTATCCCTGATCTGATAAATTGACTGCAACCACTCATGATCAACCAAGTTAAAGTCGTTCAGTATGGTAGCCCAATAACTTTCAAATTGGTAAGGTAGAATTGAATCGGTCCACACAATGGCACACAACCTCTTTTTGAAATCTGTACTATTACATATTGTAGAACCAACCTAAGACACCATTGAACAACATATAAAAAATAAGCACCAGAACGTATGGAAAAAGATAAAAAAAATCTTAATAAGTCGAATAAGTAAACACCTTAGCAGTAAGCTTGTCCATTATGTGCCACATGCATAGCTATGCCTACTCTCAGGCCATGTATCTTCGATAGCCTTCTTCATGGCTGGGTCTTGGTCGGTAACAATCACCGGAGGGTTATGACCAAATGCTTCACGAAACACCTTAAGCAATCAACTATAAGTTTCAGCCGTTTCGTTGCATATTATAGCGGCACCAAGAGTAACGTTACGATTGTAGTTGTTGATACCAGTAAATGGTACAAATATCATTTTGTACCTAACAAACAATGCATTAAAAACACCATAAAACTCAATGATATACGATTAAAAATTTTGTAAAAATCCAAAAGAGGAAGATAATTAGTAAACATACGTGTTACGCCGATATGTTGCATCAAATGAAACAACGACACCAAACACAGATAAATTCCTCTTGGCATCCTCATCAGCCCAAAACAACGCCTTAAAATACCATCTTCTGTGGTTATATACTCCATTGAAAAATTTGGCATGTACTATTTCTTCCTTAATAGCCGTTTAATCATCATATCAGCGTCAAACTCAGATATATACATGTTCAGATCTCGCTTAAAATTTTTAAAATCGGTTTTGGTTGCCCCAACCTTGTCAAACCCACCATAGAGTGTCCTCATGATATTAAATGCTTTGACGGGTCCAATATTCAAGGCACTCAACACGTTAACAGCTTGCTCTTGGATATAGTTCATACCTCGGTTAGAGGGAAGTAAATGCCTATCGTCCTTAGCAACAAAAGAGTGATTATGATCCTCCTTGAAATAATATACCTCGTATAGTTTCGAAGCGTTTAACTTTACACACATACGTGCTTCACAACCAGTCCTCATAGAAGGAACCCGTCAAATAGTTTTCCTTTTTGACCCATTATTTGAGGTGTCAATTTCTTTAGATGAATCGAT
Source organism: Helianthus tuberosus (assembly GCA_030545235.1). Taxonomy (NCBI): domain Eukaryota; kingdom Viridiplantae; phylum Streptophyta; class Magnoliopsida; order Asterales; family Asteraceae; genus Helianthus; species Helianthus tuberosus. The sequence goes on from JARYGA010023249.1 coordinate 640,517, forward strand.
CGCCTTGAAAAGTTTAGTTCCCTCCTTTGAGCAAAACGAAATATTTATATTTAATGAAACCATGAGCCATGTGTTGAGAAGACTTCCTGGCAGTGAAGCCTGCAACCATTGCATACTTTTGATTAAAAAAAAGAATGCATATTCAATGTATCAAATGTCATCTTATCCTTCGGCTTAAGCGAGTCATCCACCTCATGTAAATAAGTTCTTTTACCGGAGTTTGGAGACAGACGTAGTTGCCCAACTGACCGATAAGTTTGAAAACCTACAAAAAAAATAATAGCTTCGTTAAATTCAGTTAACCAAAATTGGAAAATTATGACAACATAAAATATACAGAAAACACCACTAAACAACCAAAGTATATATTAAAGACATCATAAACGTAAATAAGACACCACATATATCATGTACAATATCACACCATATGCAAATAAAAAACATGTGGAAAGACACCATTCAACTACAGAGTATACATTGAAGACACCAAAAAAGGAAATAATACACTAGAATGATATGTAAAAAAAAAAACACCATGTGAAAATAAACAACTAGTGCAAAAAAAACACCATTCAACTATAGATGTGGAAATAAGACACTACAAAATAATATGTATTATATAACACCATGTGCAAAGAAACATGTGGAAAGACACCACAACTGATATGTACAATAAAAACACCATGTGGAAAGAAACAACTAGTACAAAAAACACCATTCAACTTCCAATGTATACATTAAAACACCATATACAGATAAAATGCCTGTAGGACCGGTTTTCGACTCCGTAACGATTACGAACCGACTCGTGTAACGTGCGGAATCCGTACACGAACGTGGACCGAACACGAGAACGTACTAAATCTGTGATTCGATAAAAGATCTGAAAAGATACAAGTCACGTGAATCACCTAGAGCACTTTCTCTCTCTACTTTCTCTCTCTAAGCATCAAGCTCTCCAAAGATCCAAATGAGCAAAAGTTCTAAACATAACACATTAGATTCCTATTTATAGGCCAAGGGGCTTAATGAAAGTTTTCATTAATTACATAAATGCCACCTTGCCTTTTACTCAAAATATAACACTAAAAGGCTTGTATTCTTCAGAAACTGCTACGAACTGAATTGACGAAGGCGATATACATAAATGCACTAACAGACCCCCCTAGATATTGCCGCGGTCAATCTCGTAGCGTCTTGTCTTTCTTTCTCTCTCTGAGTCTTCTTGAAAGTTTGACGTCTTCAGCAACATAGACTCCCTCTTCTTCGAACAGAATCCCCGTGGATCTGTCTTCAGCTTCAGCTCCCCCTTTCAGTAGACTCTTTTCTTCAGGCTCCCCCTTTCATCAAGCTTTCATGCTTTTGGGATCGACACCTGGCTTTCCGGATACAAGCTCCCCCTTGCATCGAGCTCGTCTTCAGACTCCCCCTTAGACTCGGCTGTCGGGATCGTAATCTGGAATAGCATCTGCAAATTCTCAAACATTTATACGTAAAAACGTTTTGAATCATCCAGGATTGAAAACCCTGGCTCTATCAGCATAAGCTAAAGCATTTCGATAGTGAAAGCATTTTTGATTGTCCAGGAATCGTGACCTGGCACTCAAACACTTTTAATCAAGAACCTGGATCTTATTACAAGTATAACACTATAAGTATTCCCATAATTACTTGACTCTCTTCCCCTATCAACAATCTTCATATATTTGGCAGTATTAAGAATCCAAATTCGAAACCTAGCTCTTTTCAACAGATATTAACACTTTAAGAATCCAAATCCCTCACAGTTAATCATCCAAGTCCAACTTAATGACCTTAGAGATTTCACAAACTGTTTTTGATTTTTGATTAAAAACTTCAAGTTTCAAATTAATGAACTTGTTTTATTTTTAGAAACACGTTCAGCATACTTAGATTTTGAAAACTCAGCTCTCAGACATCGTTTGTCGAAAATAAAATTGAATCAAAATCTTTTTGTAATTTTCTGAAACGTCAAGCAGTAAAGAAATATATACAAACATATTTACAGACAATATTTTTGTTTGAGTTCGCGTCAGAGGATCATATCAATTTTTGACAAATCACTAGTACCGTTGAGCTTTATAAACACTTTAAGTTATAAACGATTCACTTAGATTGTTAGTATATGTAACACTCTAAGTCCATTTTAATCAATTATCCACAAAATTTGACTTATAATAGTATATTAGGATTAAAACATACACTTAAAAATGCGAGTTTGTTAAAACATTTTATTAAATAAAACATTCCAACATTTTGTATTTTAGTTTTCCGTTTGAAACGTGACGACGAAACTATTCGCGGAAGCTTTGATCTCGTGTGTTCGGTTCTTCGTCGGGCTCAGTCGTCATCCGGTACTACAAGGCAACCTACATTCGATAAACATGAAATGATTTTAGTCATACGCGGTTAAAAACTTGTTCAAATGGATTCGCGAAACAAAACTCAACAAAAATAACTGGGCGCTACCGTAACTTACGGTAGCCACCGTAAGTTACGGTAGCCTCTGGGCATTCAGGGGCTGCCGTATCGCAGTATGTTAGTGCAATATGTCTATTGACTTCGTCTTGTATCGAGTCATGTTATGAGATAGAATAGGATAACCAGTGCTTGAGGTGCTAGAAAGTGAAATTCATAGTTAAGTTGGTAATTTCGCTTGAAGCTGACAAAGACATGTTCAAGTGAAATCAACAGAGCTGATTCTGCTTGAAACTGCCTTGGTCAGTTCAAGCGAAATCACAACTAGTATATATAGGAGCACTTGTTGATTCATTTGTAACGGAATCAGGTACTTGTATTCGGTAACGAAGTGCTGCCGAATTGTCTCCAGGTGCTGTAATCATTATTATATCAATATACGAGACATTTAAATTGAATCGAGCGTCCGTGTCATTGATTCCGCCTTTGATTCGGATAAACAACTCTTCTGATCGACTCAGTCAGGTCTTACAACGATCCTACAAGTGGTATCAGAGCTCAGGAAGAAGAGTTCAGCTTGATTGCATCTATTTTCTGACTTCTACACCTTCTTTTTCAAATTGGACAAGATTTTACGGACAAAATGGATTGAATTTTTCACAGAATGTGCGAAACAGTGTTTTAACAAATCCTTGAGAATTTCAGATCAAAATTCGAAGTAAAAATGACAAAATTGGATCAAAAATGTAATTCCGCTTGAACGAACAATATGATTTCGCTTGAAGAGTCTGACTGATTTCGCTTCAATTCGTCATTCCGCTTGAAATTAGCATCTAATCTCGCTTGAATCAGTGATTTCGCTTGAAAGGAATCAGTTATTTCGCTTGAAAGTCCAGATTCCGCTTGAAGTTCTAATTTCGCTTGAATATATCATATTGGGATTCCGCTTGAAAGCTGATATTCAGTTTGAAGAAGCGATTTCGTTTCAACTTGTGATTTCGCTTGAGATCCTATTTCGTTTGAAAGTGGAAATTTTGTGTCGAAATCATTTCACGTCAACCGAGTGTCAGTCTGTTTTGGAATATTTGATATTATTGATTCTGATTGTGTTTGTTTGATTCTCTCCAGGTTTACATCATGGCTGAAGAGTTTTTCAACACGTTTTACAATGCGTTTACCTCGGATACAATGGATGCTTCAGAGGTTACACCTAAAGCGATAACTAAAACGATCAAAGACAACATCAAACATGACAACTTTTATGGAACCTATTCAAAACCTCCGAAGCTGGATAACATTGAAGATTATGTATGGTGGAAGGAGAGGTTTGTCAATTGGACGAAGGCATATGCACATGAGAGTTGGTTTTGCTTGAAGTTTGGATATGCTAACACAACAAATGACAAAGGAGAAAAAATTCTGATTAAAGATTTTTCAGAGGAAGACAAAAAGAAATTTTCCTACGAACAGAAGATGATTGCTTTGATTCAGCAATCAGTTCGAGATGACATTTTTTCATTATTAATATATGATGGGTCATCGCAGTCTGTGTGGAAAGCTTTGAAGGTGAAAGCTAAGGGGGGTAAACAAATTCAGAAAAACAAAATTGCATTATTGAAAAAAGAATTTGATTTGTTTGACAGTTTAAAAGGAGAGACAGTGAGGCAAATGATTGAGAGATTTTGCCATTTAAAAATTGAACTTGAAAGGTTTAAAATTGTGAAAACTAGAGAAGAAATTGTAGACAAAGTAATTGAAGCATTACCACGAGCTGATCAGTGGCAAACGTTTGTTTTTATCTTGAAAAATGATGATAAATTTGATACAATTTCTTTTGATGCGTTGTTAGAAAAGATTGAGAGTCATGATCTGGAGCTACAAAAGAAAAACAAGATGAGTGGTTCATCGCATCATCATAATGTTGGTCTATACTACAAAGGCAATGTACCTTCGGAGAAAGTTGCTAGTTCACCAAAGACAGCATTCAGTGGTGAAAAGATGAAAGAACCACAAACAACCTCATCAAGTTATCATTCTGGATATCATTCATCTTCAAAATCAAGTTCTGATGAAACTGAGGAAATTCTGTGCAACATTGCTCTCAAACTGAAGAATTCTCCGTCGATGAGCATCAATGCAGCTAAACAACAAATGAGTTTTCTAGCATCTGTTCTGGAATCGTATGAAGGTCTTGTAGCTGGTAAAATTGGAAACTCAGAATTAACTAAAGATGACTACGACCAGATTGATCCAGAAGAAATGGAGCTTATAGACATTCGCTGGTGTTTGGCAAGTTGCATTCGCAGAGCTCAAAGATATATGGAGATTACAGGGAAGCAATCATTGGGTGGTCCATCAACAAAGCTTGGATTTGATAAATCTAAAGTTACCTGCTTCAAATGTAAGCAGAAAGGTCATTTCAAGAGAGAATGCAACAATTCTGCAGTTGGTGGAAATGAACATCCATTAAATGATGATTATTACCGAAGGGCGATTTATCACCGAAGCAAAGAAGAGCCAAAAATGATTGAAGATAAACCTCGAGATAAGTCAAGAGCTTGTGCTGTAATCCATCATGATGAAGGATTTGATTGGAGCCAGATTTGTCCGGATGAAGATCGTGTTGATATTAAAAAAACAGCTCATGGCAGAAAACCATCAGACAACAAACATTATGTTTTTGTTGCTGAAATTAAAGAGGAAAACAATGAAGAAAAAGATAAAGTTGAGATAAAGGAGAAAACTCGAGAAGAGATTTTGAAAGAGAAGACTGAAAGAGAAAGATTCATTGTGGGGTGCAGAATGGAGAAAATGCAGGAAGAATATGAGAATGCTGTTGCGAACAAAAGATGGGATAAGAAACAAGAATGTTATGTCAACAAACAAGGTGAACCGGTTGTTCCAAGAGGTGACATAGTTCATGATGATGTTCTCCTTGTTATTCCTCGATCCGGCGAATATTACTCAAATGTTGCAAAAGACAAAACATATGTAAAAAGGCTGGATAAAATCATTAGAGATGCTATGACAATAAATCTGAGGAAGAGGAATGAAGAACGAATGAAGAAGAATGTTGAAGAGATGGTAAACAATCTAAAGAAAGTTGCTGAAGAGGTTAAAGCAGAAGCAGTTAAAGAAGAAGATGTGAAGATTGTTGAAGAAGTGAAAGAAGAAGTGGTGGTGAATGTAGAAGTTATGAAAGAAGCTGTTACTGAAGAACAGCAGGCTGAAGATAAGAAGAAAAATGAAAGTTTTGTTGAAGTAAAGGATGAGAATTTGAAGGTTGCTAGTAATACTGGTGATGTTGGTGTTGATATTGAAGCTGTTGATGAGAAGCAGCAGAAAGAAGCTGATCAGACAGAAACTGAAGCAAACACCGAAGTGCCAATCACTGGGGTAAATTCTGATTCTGAAACTCATATCAAAATCGTTGAACAGTGCAAGAAATGCATGAAAACGTGCAGTGCTTGTACTGAAAAAGACGAAAGGTTCAGAACAAGAGATCTTGAGTTTACTAAAATCGAAGAAGTTTTTAAAAGTAAATACAAAGAAATGTTTGAAAAAGAACAAGTTTTAAAAGAAAATATTGAAACACTTTCAGAAAAATGTAAAAAGTTAGAAAAAAGAAAATGAAGTTTTGAAAGAAAATGTTCCGAAAATGATAGAAGAATGTTATCAAAAAGAAAACGTTTGTCAGGAAATGAAAAAGGAGTATGATTCAATAAAATTGGCTTATCAAATTACAAAAGAATCATATGAAAAAGTAAAAAGTGAAATGAAACTTGTTCAATCAAGATTGAAGTACTGTTCTGAAACATCAAAGGAATTAAAACGAATGTATGAAATAAAACAACAAGTGTTAAATTCTTATATTGAAGATGTTGCTAAACTTAAGCGTAAGATTGCTGATTTAGAACAGGATAACAACAAATTAAAAAGTTATCACGCGTCGTCATATGTGCTTGAACGTATTTTCAACATAAAACCGGATGAGAAAGATTCTGAGCAAAACACGAAAGGTATTGGCTCAGAGTTTCATCAAGTTCCACCACCGGAAAAGTTTGTATTTTATGATGAGGAAAAGGTCGAAAAAGCTTTCAACATAGTAGATCAATTGCCAGACAACATTGATATAACATATTCCAAATCTGATGATTCTCATGATTCAGAGGTGGTAGGTAAGGTCGTTGAAGGTGTGTTGAAAGAAGAGTCGGTTGATACAGGTAAATCTGAATCACAGGATGAAAATGAATGTAATTTTCATGATGGATATCTGAAAAACACAAAATCAGAGAAAAATTTGAATGATGATTCAAAAGGATTGGTTTATACCATGATTGGATCAGACAAATTATTCTTAGATGTTGTATTTCCGATTCAGAATGTGATTTCAGAAAAGGTTGATAAAGTTTTTAAAATGGTTGAGATTGAAAAGTTTGAAATTCCAAAGTTTGCTGGAAAAGGTCACAAAACTTTTTATAACAAACCTGGTTTCAAAAAGAAAAACATGAAGGCTGGGTTGGGTTATAAGAAGAAACAGAATTGGAAGAAAAATGAGGTACCAAATTATCAGGAAAAAATGAGTTTTGTTCAAGAAAAAAGTTTTGAAGAAGAGGAAAAACTCAAATTTAGACACCAGTCTAATGAAGAGTTTTGTGCTCAAAAGAAAAAGCAACAACCACAGGTCAAAGATGTGTCCAAGAGAACATCTTTCAAGTGTGATCAAATTGGACATCTTGCACGAAAGTGTCCGAATCTGAAACCTGTAGATGTTGACAAAAAGAAGCCTGAAAATGTTGAGAAAAAGAAATTTGAGAATATGAAACAAAGGTCGACCAGATTTGATTCAAAACAAACTTGGAGGTATAACACAAACAAGTTTGCTTCGAATCAAAATTGGAAATCAGACTCGAGTAAGTTTGGTTCAAGACAGACCTGGAATTCTCACACACCCAGAGTTAGAACAACACAAAGTTGGAAAACATCTGTTGATATGACAAAATCCCAAGAATTTTGGAAACCAAAAGTTGTTGTTCAAAATCAAAAAGTTCAAAACGAGTCACATTTTTACAAACGAGGTACTCCGAAAGGTCAAACATGGAGTGTTAAGAAACAAGTAAATTTGGTAAAAGATGAAAAAGTTGAAATCAAAGTTGAAAAAGTCTTTGATGACAAAGACTTTCCAAAGTTAAATGATGCATATTGTGTTGAAATGCCTAAGGTTCAAGAGACCTGGGCTAAATTGTTCAAGTAATCAAATAGTCTAAATGTGCAGGTGCATCCGAGGAAAATTGAAGATTGTGAAAATCGAATTCGGAGCAGCCTGACACAACGAGGAGAGGAGGCTGCTGAACCCTGGTTTGGTTGAACAGGGAGTTTATTTGTTTTTTTTTGTACATAAATAAACAATATTTTCAAAAACCCTAAATATTAGAAAAATTTAAAATCAAAAATATGTTTGTTTTTAATTTTTGTAAAAAAAAATAGAAAATTTCAAAAATATGTGTTGATTGAATATGCAGAAACCCTCACGGCGGAACAAACATGATTACTTTCACAAGATTGAAAAACGGTTTTCAAATTGTTGAAAATCAATGGGTTGTAAATCATGGGGGTACGTTATATTTTCTGCGAAACAGAGCACGAAATGCAGAAAATGGATGGCGAGACAAAGCTATCAGTATTGGTTGTCAAATTTTCTTTTAAATGATTTTGCATTTTAGGGGGAGTATTGTTGCTAGAAAATACAAAAACACTTGAAAATTTGAAAAAGTCAAAAACATGATAAAATTCGAAAATGAGTTTTTGTGTAAAAAGAGGAAATGATAGTACATCAGTAGACAGTTACAGTATGCTAAAGAAATGTAATGATTATATAGCGTTAAACAGTCTCACTGATGATATGCCGATAGATTTTTATACATTTAGTAAACTTTTTCGGGATATAAACCTAAATTCAAACTTGCTTAATTCGTGGGGAACATTACTTGGATATATAGGTAACCCCTGAAATCTTGTTTGAAAGGTCCCTCTTTCTGAGATACTAGGTCTTTATGCTTAGTGATATCTGGGGTATTATTCCGGGACTTCTGCTGAATGGAAGTTCTGACCTAGTCCCCGAATAAAACTTTTCGCATTGCTTGAAACATAGCGCAGCCCTCAGCAAAAATGATGAAACAATAAAATTGATAATCATTGCTGTTGAAGAAAATATCCTCTAAAGGGGACACACCTAAAGTTGAACCGTCATCTCTCTGTTGAACGGAAGTTCTGACCTGAGCTCTCACGGTTCTTTGTAATTTATAACCCCTTACAGATATCATCTAGGTATACTCACCTGTAAGACTAAATATTGGGATCTGGATACGGGAGTATATTCAAGACGTGGGACACATGAATGAGTTTAAGTTCGTAAAACACCTAATTCGTATCCTGAATCAGTTGAACTTTGTGTGAAAATTTAAGTCGATCAGTATATCGACAATCTAAGTGAATTGTTTAATTCTTAATGTGTAACTAAGCTCAACGGTACTTGTGACTTGTCAGAAACTGATATGATCCTCTAACGCAAACTAAAAACAAAAATATTGTATGTAAATATGTTTGTAAATATTTCTTTACTGTTTTATATTTTCAGAAAATACAAAAAGATTCTTGATTCTGCTTTATTTTCGACAACTGATGTCTGAGATGCTGAGTGTCAAAATCTAAGTAAGCTGATTGTGTTTTTGAAAATAAAACAAGTTCATTAATTTGAAACTTGAATTTTTTATCAAAAATATCAAAAACAGTTTGTGATATCTCCAAGGTCATTAGTTTGGACTTGGATGATTAACTGTGAGGATTTTGGATACTTAACACTGCCAAATCTATAAAGATTGTTGATAGGGAGAGTGATTTAGGGAAATTTGAATTGCCAGATTACGATTTCTGGAAAATTTGGAAGTTTAAAATGTTGTTACTTATAAACGTATGAGTATTGCAGGTTATGTACCAGACTACGATCCCGACAGCATAGTCTAAGGGGGAGTATGAAGACGAGCTCAAAGCAAGAGGGAGCTTGTAACCGGAAAGCTAGGTGTCGATCCCTAAAGCACGGAAGCTTTACGAAAGGGGGAGCCTGAAGAAAGAGAGAGCCAGAGTTAGATCCTGGTAAAACATTTGAAGATAGAAGCTGATCAAAGAAGAGAAAGATTGATAGGATGTTTACAGTGTTAGAGCAAGAGACAGAGTATGAAGACTGATCAAGACTGAAGATGTGTCATGATAAAGACTCGACACTGAAGACTTCGTCAATATCCAAGGGGGAGTCTGTTAGTGCAATATGTCTATTGACTTCGTCTTGTATCGAGTCATGTTATGAGATAGAATAGGATAGCCAGTGCTTGAGGTGCTAGAAAGTGAAATTCATAGCTAAGTTGGTAATTTCGCTTGAAGCTGACAAAGACATGTTCAAGCGAAATCAACAGAGCTGATTCCGCTTGAAACTGCCTTGGTCAGTTCAAGCGAAATCACAACTAGTATATATAGGAGCACTTGTTGATTCATTTGTAACGGAATCAGGTACTTGTATTCGGTAACGAAGTGCTGCCGAATTGTCTCCAGGTGCTGTAATCATTATTATATCAATATACGAGACATTTAAATTGAATCGAGCGTCCGTGTCATTGATTCCGCCTTTGATTCGGATAAACAACTCTTCTGATCGACTCAATCAGGTCTTACAACGATCCTACACAGTATAAAACCACCGTAACCACTTTAGTGGCTACCGTAAGTTACGGTAGCTACCGTAACTTACGGTAGCTGCTGCATGTTCTTCATGCTTTGCTGTTTTGACCCGTTCATGTATAAATCTAACAAAAACAGGTTTGTATGCCCCCCTAAACTTATGAAATTCATAATTTCAGAATCTCCTATGATATTAGGTCCTAGTAACGAGTTTCTTACGTAATTAAAACCCGTTTACTTCAAGTACTTATTTTGACCCGTTAAGGGTATTTAAGCACTACCAAGCTTAAAATTGTTTTCGATTGCTTCTAGCATTACACTACCACATTTCTTATCATATAATCTATCACCACTACTGAATTCGTGGTGGGTTTACTATGATAACCTATATAAACCAAGTTTTACCCCTCAACTCATTATTTTACGGCAAGGACTCAAACATAGCTATTTGACTAACATATTACATCTTTCAACTTCTATAATTGTCCTAAGCATTTATCTATTCAAGAAACTTGTTTCCAAACAACCTTTAAGGGTTGTTTGCCCAGTTTAACTTATAAGGGCGTTTTGGTCCATATTGGCCCTTCATTAGCGATGAGGGACTTTTGTAAACATGTTTGACCCATAAGCCCTCTTTTTAATTATGACTTTGTTTGAAAAGTTATTAGGCCCTTCAAATGAAATGACCATCGTTTGTAACATTCGGTTTACCTATTAAAGTAACCAAATATCTATTTTAGACTCCGTTTAACTCTCATTAAACCTTACGTTTAAATGAGAGTTATTCTATTATGTGTACCTGGCTCGGATCATTATATTGGCCCAATTCAATACCTTATCTCAATAGCCGCTGAGTAATAGCGATGTAAATATCCACATGATAATTATTTCTGTAATCATACAACTTGGCAAACCATTAGTCGATATTGTCAAAGGGTAATAATTTCACCCCTTTGACCCGTTTGGTCTAAACGACCGATTATATTGGCAGGATGAAGCTTATTGCCATCTCGTCTACACGACTCGCTCCGGTTTACACCGCGCGGTCATTTTAATTATAATCTCCACTTAACGCTTTTTAACCTATTAAGGCTTACGAAAATAAGTATCTTTCAAAACCAACAATTATTGTCACAAGTGACCAAATTACAATTTTACCCTTATTGGTTATCATGATTTATCTTATATGGTAACCTTTTAAAGTACATGTTTCATTCATCATAACATGATCGAATTACCGATTTAACTCATTTTTAACCATCAATACGGTTTCTTATCCTATTTAGTTATCTTGTTCCGTACGACTACACGCCGGAACACCATGACTCAATTATGCATTTGTCTTATTCGTAATCAATACGACAAAAGAACATTCTAAAATATATAACTAGTGTAAGCTATACTTACCTTGCATCCGAATTAGACTTTTCCTCCGTTCTTGATTTGTTTGACCCACTTCCTCCCAAGCCTCCATCTAGCCTGTCAAGAGTCAAACTATCATCATAATCCGTAAGACGGTTAGTTTTGTCATTATTAGTTACGATTATTCCGTCTTACAAATTTTATGTCGAATCTATCATTCGACTTCATCATTGGTTAGTTTAACTTTCTAAAAGTTCACTACCGTTATTCATATGACAAGTACAATTTAAATTAAATTAACATCATGATTAGAATTCATATTACCCCATATCATACGGGATAAATCGAGTTTGGCAATCACGCATTTTATTTAAAATTTCAGCACTTTAGTTTTCATTTAGGCATTTTATCAAACACCTAGTGTGCATAATTTTACATATTTACTAACTAGTTCATAACTGTTGGATCGTGTTTGTGACCCTAAACAGTCAGTTAAGGCAGTTCATCTTCGTTTACAGAGGCGGAATCAAAGTAAACAAAGTCACAACAGCTTGTTCCTTTCAATTCTTTTCTATTAATGCTTTTCCGAGACTTTACAATAATTTCTGACGAAATTTTGGCAGCACCTTGTCTCTCACACACAAACAAATTCTACCCTGTTCGCTTCAAATGACACGACACACCACCTATATATAGGCTTTCTTGTTCGCTTGAAGATGTTCATGGTTGCTTCAAGCGAACTACCATGATGTGGTTTCGCTTGAATGTGCACAAGTTGCTTTCAAGCGAACTAGCATGAAGATGGTTTCGCTTGAACATGACATATTGTCAATTCAAGCGAACTGCCATATTAAAACAAATAAACCCTAAATGCTAACCCTAATTTCTACTCTATTGTGTGCTCATTCATTCTATCTAGACCTAAGACTTGATTAAGACGAAGTTAACAGACATTCAATGCTCCAACAGACTCCCCCTTGGATGTTGACGAAGTCTTCGGCGTCAAGTCTTTAGTCTTTGTCTCTCTCCAAATTTTCTTCATATTGTAAAAGCTCTCTCAATCTTTATCTTCAAACTTTAATCTTCAATCTCCCCTTTGATTTTTGATCCAGAATTCTGACTCCCTCTTTTGCAGACTCCCCCTTTCAATAGGCTAGGGCTTAAATTCTGGTTCAAACTTTAACATTTTGTTGCCATGGGGAATTCCTGTTACCTGCATATACTCTACCCAAAAATAAGATATATGACAAGAACAGTATCAATCCATACTTACCATTCAACCACAATTGATAGTCTAACCAATGATTAGAAATCCACTTAAGTATTCAGATTCAAGTTAATGACCCTGATTACTCAATTAATCTACGAAGTCCAACTTAATGACCTTGGTTGATCAGAGATAATTCACACTGACATTCAGTTCAATTTGATTTTCAGAAAATTTACAAGTTTCAAATTAATGAACTTGTTTTGATATTTCAACTTCTCAAACTTATCATGTTTAGCTCCAAACTCATCATCCAGCCCAGAAACTTCCTGCATCTGCTTCAATTCGAATCTGAAGATCAACTCTCCACTTTGGTTTGTCAAAAATAAAGCAAAAATGTAAAATCTTTTTGGATTTTGAATAAAGTTTCTAAACTAAAAATGAAATACAGAAATAAAATGCAATGAAAGTAAACTATTTACAAACATATTTTTGGTTAAGCGTGTTAGGGAATCATATCAGCTATTCGACAAGTCACAAGTACCGTTAAGCTTCAATTACATACTCAGAATTAAACAATTCGCTTAGATTGTCGATATACTGATCCACTTTAAATTTTCACACACATTTCAATCTGTCCAGGATACGGATTTAGTGTTTTAGAGACTTAAACTTATACGTGTGTCCCACCTCTTGAATATACTCCCGTATCCAGATCCTAATATTCAGTCTTACAGGTGAGTATAACACAAATGATATCTGTAAGGGAATAAATTATGATCAAAACCGTGAGAGCTCAGGTCAGAACTACCGTTTAGCAGAGAGATCACGAATCGACTTGGGTGTGTCCCCTTTAGAGGATCTTTTTTACAACAGCATTGCTAAGCAATTTTATTGTCTTATCATATATGCTGAGGGTGATGCTATGTTTCAAGCATTGCGGAAAGTATTATTCGAGGACTAGGTTAGAACTTCCATTCAGCAGAAGTCCTGGAATAATACCCTAGATATCACTGAGTATAAAGACCTAGTATATCAGAAAAAGGAATCTTTCAAATGAAATTTCAGGGGTTACCTATATATCCAAGTAGTGTTCCCCACGAAATAAGTAAGTAAAGATTTAGATTTATATCCCGAACAAACCTACTAAATGTGTAAAAACCTATCGGCACATCATCAGCGAGACTGTTTAACGCATTTAAACATTCCATTTCTTTAGCATACTGTGACTGTTAAGCCGATGTACTATCATTTTCCCTTTTTACACAAGCTCTTTTCTGGTTTTATATTGTTTTTGGATTTTGAAAATATCTCATGTTTTTGTATTTTTGTCATTTTTTATTGTTTTTGTATTTTCTGAAATATTACCCTATGGTTTACGGTTATTGATCAACTCAAAGCATGTCTTGTTGAATTTCTTCACAGTGAGAACCCGGTTGAGTGTATAGCATGCGGCGGAAACTGGTTCTGCCCAAAAATTAATCGGTAACTTTGAATCAGCAAGCATTGTTCTAGCCGTTTCGATTAGCGTCCTGTTTTTACGTTCTGCAACTCCATTCTGCTGCGAAGTGTACGGAGCACTAAACTCATGCAATATACCTCTTTCATCACAATATTCTTCCATCTTGTTGTTCTTGAACTCAGTACCATTATCACTTCTGATTCTTTTGATACGCCTTTGGTACAGATTTTCAATCTTTCTGAACAACGCCATCAAACTATCAAACGTTTCATCTTTTGACTTCAAGAATGATACCCACGAAAATCTGGAATAATCATCAGTAACCACAAGACAGTAGAGATCCCCTGTAATACTTTTGACGTTTACTGGACCAAACAGATCCATATGTAGTCTCTCTAAAGGTCTGGAAACTGAATTGACTTGCTTTTTAGGGTGTGACTTTTTCTTCTGCTTGCTTTTGATGCAGCTAATGCACTCCCCTTCCAGATGAAAACCTTTAATGTTAACTCCCAGAACTAAATCATTGTGCACCAGGTGATTCATTTTTCTAAGATGTATATTCCCCATCTTCCGGTGCCACAACTTCGATTCTTTCTCTGTTGCTCTAGACACAAAACAATGAGCCTGACCCGTGGTTGTAGTAGCTACGCTCATGTCCAACACGTACAGATCATTGACTCTTGGTGCCCTCATGATAATCCATTCTTCAGGAATAACAAATCATGGTTTCAAGATCAAACATTCTTTGTCTGTGAAGTGAGTGGTATACATCCTGTCACAAATTTGCGAGATACTCAGTAGATTATTCTCCAGCTCAGCAATGTAGTTAACTCTCTCAAACGTAACAATCCCATTGGATAACGTTCCTTCACCAACAATTCTACCACCTTGGTTTCCTGCGAATCCCACATAACCACCATTGAAATTTCTAACATCGTACAACAATGCAGTCTTTCCTGTCATATGTCGAGACGCTCCACTATCCATAATCCATCGTGAAATAGCTCTTGGAAGTTCCTGCACATATCAAAATTTGATTTAAAAACACATTTCAATAAAGATGTCGATTCATGCTTCACAATTACCAACTAGGAAGCTCCGGCAAGTCCAAAACTTTTTAGTGAGATTTTGATGCTACCCAAGCCTCTTTCGACTCAGGTAACTGGACTTTAATGTGAGATTTTGTAGCGTAAAGTGGCGGAAAATTTTTATCATTCATTTTCAAGTTTTCTTCTGATCCAACCTCAACCTTTTTGTATAAGAAAAACTCATCTATCTTAAGTTGACCGGTTGATTGATTTTTCTTTTGAACATTCTTCTTCTCAGGTTGAGTAGAAGATTGTTTCTCCAATTGTTCATAATAATCCAAAGGAACATCCATCTTTACCGGATTGGTAGAAGACGATTGTTTTTCTTTCTCTGAAACCTTTGGTTTAGATGAACTTTCTTTCTTGACAACAACTTTTGGCTTCCATGTTTGTTGAGATGATGCAACCCGTTTATAGAATTTGTCATTTTTAGTTACCACATTCTTAACAGGTTCAATTTTAACTTTTGTTTTCTCATTTTTCAAAAGTTTCTCAACAACCATTAGAGCTTTTCCTTTAGCATCAACCTTCTTCTTATGACTCTCAACAACTTCAGTCTTAGGCTTGGAGTTGATGCAATTTCTTGCAATGTGACCAACATTGTTGCATCTAAAACATGTACTAGTATCAACTACCCGACTTGTGCCTTCAGACTGAGTTTGTGAGGCCCTCTTCTCAAAAAATTCTTCATTTGATTTTGAAAAAAAATTCATTTTCCTCATCAGAAAGTGAACTTGAACCGTTCACAAACACTTTCTTCTCAATAAATTTCTTGTTTTGAAAATTCTTTCTTTGAAAGTTCTTACCACCCTGATATCCACCCGACCATTTGTTTTGATTGTTGTTATAAAAACGTGGTGGAACTACAGGTTTCTTATAGTATGTTTTATCTTTCTCAAAATTCATTTGCCTCTTTGTCTGATTCAAACCTTCTACTTCAGACAAATCAATTTCAACCAGTTTGAAAACATTTTTCAACTTGTTCATATTAACATTCTCCAGAGGAAACTCAGAATCCGAATACAACTTATCAGATCCAGCCATCTTGTACATCACAAGACCCGGTTCATCACCTAAGTTGTTTTTGGATTTTGGTTTCTGAATGTAATTATCCAGAAAACATTCTTTATCCTCAGCAGAATCACTATCCAAAACACTTTCAGCCATGCCTTTAACAATTTCAGTTTGAACACTATCATCAGATGATGATGAAGAAAATGTCACATCAATTGAATCAGGAAGTTTCACTTCATTTTCATCTTCAAGATTAACCAACCCAAATTGCTTTTTCGAATAATTGTCTAGAACTGGTGGTGGAACTTGATGAAACCCGACTCCAGTTCCATCACAGTATACATCTTCGCCTGCTTTGTTTTTTCCGATGGGTTTGGGAACAATGTGTTGCAAAACAAAGCTTGCAGAGCTGTAACTGTTCAATTTCAAATTTATACGCTCATTCTCAATCTTAGCTTCTTCAAAATGAAGCTTCAATTTAGCAATCTCATCCAATTGTTTATTGATTAATTCTTCTTTAATTCTCAAAACACATTGCAATTGGCAATTTTCTTTGTATGTTTTACCGTTTCTATCATCATTATCTTTAACCGTGCTTTTAAGCTTCTTAAATTTTTTAGTAATCTGACGATTTTCAAGAACTAACCTTTCATTTTCTTTCCTAACTTTTTCTAGATCAATTTTATCATTTTCAATTTTGTTAGTTAATTCTTTTAATCGTTCAGTTGAAGCTTTCACCATTTTATCACAATCAAGAATTTGATCCTCAACACTTCTGACTCTAGCAGTCAGATCATCAATCTTCTTACCTTTGAGATAAGTGTTTGTACTACAAACTTTGCATTCTTTGATGCAATTTTTGCAGTCAACATCACCACTGACTTTCTTACCTGACTCAGTTGTTGACGCGTTTGAACTGACCTGGCTTTTAGACTCAGAGACGGATTTAGAGTCTACCTCAAGTGCCTTAGCAGCCAGCACCTTGTCAGCCATCTTTCCCATGTTTTCAGCATTCAACTCTTGAGTCGTGTCAATGATTCCAGTATCAACATTCTTTGACTTCTCTTTTTCTTCTTTCTCCTTCTCTTCTCCGCTTCCCCACCATTTCCTTTGCCAATAATCATCTTCTTCTTTCATTTCTTTAATTATGGTTTACATATCAAGAGTGTTATGGTCAATAGTAATGTTTCCCTGAGGGTCAAGATAACATTCTCTGTCTGGATCCCATCTATTTGCTCTTTTTGCTTCAAGATAGATACCAGATACTCTGATCATTTTGTTCTGAGCTATCAGCTTTCTGTGACCATACTTCTGTTCTTCTGTTCTGTTGTCTTTCCAAGGAACAGGTTCAGATTTTGCCATGAATGCATATCCAACCGCATCCTCCTCAGGTAATAACTCACTCTAGTCGAAACCTTCATCGTCATGAATCACCGCAAGAGCTCTGGATTTCTCTTTGTTATCCTCAAGCTGCTTCATCCTTGGCAGTTCTGATTTATTCTGATGATAAATCTCCTTCTTGTAGTAATCTTCTCTGAACGGGTTTTCAGACTCATCAGCATACGCGTTTCGACATTCACGCTTAAAATGACCTTTCTGTTTACACTTAAAGCATGTCACTTTAGACTTGTCAAAGCCCAACTTGGTAGATGGTCCACCAATAGACTTTCTTCCGGTTATCTCCATGAAACGCTGCGCTCGACGAACTACACTGGCCATACACCACCTTATGTCGATCAGTTCCATCTCCTCAGGATCTATCTAATCGTAATCTTCTTTCGTCAGGTTGGTGTTGCCAATCTTCCCTGCTACAAGACTTTCATACGATTCTAGCACAGATGCTAAGAAAACCATCTGTTGCTTTGCCGACTCCTCCCTGAAGTTTTGAGCGTTCTTTAAGTCTACAGCGATGTTGCATTGAAATAGGTTCTTTGCATCTGATTGACTTAAATGTGACGAAGAACCACTGTGAAATCCACTGCTTTGACTCTCTTTGTTTGAAATGTTGGAATTCTCAGCAGAAAAAGTTGTCTTGGGAGATGTATTCTTTGGCATCATGCTCTTTGGATAATAAAAATCCAGATTCTGTTGATAAGTCGAGTGATTGACTTTGTGAGTTTTCTTTATCTCCAGCTCGTGACTCTCTAATCTTTCAATCAATAGATCCACCGTAAGCACTTCAGGTTTGATCGTATTCTTCAACATCAAAGCATAATATTGCCAATCCATCTCATCTGGCAATGCATCAAACAATTTGTCAATCAGCTCTTCTTTAGTATAAAAAATTTCATGTCTCGCCAGTTCCAGCTTCAGATGCCCAAACCTCTCAATCATTTTACAAACTGATTCATTCTTTAAACACCCAAACAAATCAAACTCTTTTCTAAGTAGTTTCTTTTTGTTTTTCACTATTTCTGCACTTCCTAAACATTTGATTCTCAACTTATCCCAGAGATCTTTAGCACTCGTGTATTCGATCAAAGATATTATATCTTCTCGGACAGACTGAAATAGCAGTGCGATGCATTTTTGCTCAGCAACAAATGAATCTATTTCTTCAGGTGATGTTAAGCTTTCACCATTTTTGCCTCCATCATTGTATCCATTCTTTAGACTCTTCCAGCTAGGATAAGCAAAGGCCCTCAACCAATCGTCAAACTTTTTGGCCCACCGACTGTACTCTTCGATAGCCATCAATTTCGGGGGTTTGTTATACGTTCCGAAAGCACTTTCCACACTAAGAGCATCCGATAAACTTTTCTTCGTATTTGGCGTGTTCTCATTGGTGTTGCTAGGTGAAGTATCATCTCCAGAATTTCCAGCAAAAGCATACATATCGCTAAACGGATTCATGAATAGATCATCCATCTTGTACCTGAAAAATCAGCAAATACTTAGAAATTTCTTGATTTTGAAAAATACAGATTCAAGCGGAATCTGTTTAAGCGAAAACAGCTTTAAAGCAATATAACTTTTCAAGCGAAAAGACAATACAGGTTCAAGCGAAACACTTCAAACGAAATCAAACCACTTGAAGCAAAATAGCAATGTCAACTCAAGCGAAAACCCACTCAAGCGAACTGAGACAATATGTACTTTTCAAGCGAACTGAATTATAACTTTTAAGCGAACACAGTTAAAATGTACTTTTCAAGCGAACCCAACAAGATATTTCAAGCGAAAACACCTATGACGTCATCTTTTCACGAACATTTTCAAGCGAACTTATGATTTTGATCAATTTTAAGCCGTATTTTAGTCTGAAACTTTCAAGGATTAGTTAATACTCTATTTCGCTTGATATATATGAGTTTCAGGCCATTTCAATCGTAAAAATATGTCCAAATCAGAAAAGAAAGGGTAGAAGTAAGAAAATCCGATGATTTCAAGCTGCAATGGTATGAACTCCTTGTCCTGAGCTCTGATACCACTTGTTGGATCGTGTTTGTGACCCTAAACAGTGAGTTAAGGCAGTTCATCTTCGTTTACAGAGGCGGAATCAAAGTAAACAAAGTCACAACAGCTTGTTCCTTTCAATTCTTTTCTATTAATGCTTTTCCGAGACTTTACAATGATTTCTGATGAAATTTTGGCAGCACCTTGTCTCTCACACACACACAAATTCTATCATGTTCGCTTCAAATGACACGACACACCACCTATATATAGGCTTGCTTGTTCGCTTGAAGATGTTCATGGTTGCTTCAAGCGAACTACCATGATGTGGTTTCGCTTGAATGTGCACAAGTTGCTTTCAAGCGAACTAGCATGAAGATGGTTTTGCTTGAACATGACATATTGTCATTTCAAGCGAACTGCCATATTAAAACAAATAAACCCTAAATGCTAACCCTAATTTCTACTCTATTGGGTGCTCATTCATTCTATCTAGACCTAAGACTTGATTAAGATTAAGTTAACAGACATTCAATGCTCCAATAATAACTAGTTATTTTTACCAAGGTTAACATCAATTTGGCAATTTCACATAATTTTTAACATCAGCAAACCTGAAATTGCTTTATAGCATTCAAATTACACTAGTACAACTATCGTAATCCTAGTGTCTTCATACTTCTACATCACCCATTTAACACCTTCAATGGTGATTATGGAATTCTCAAGTATTGAGCATAATTTCAACAATCTAATGGCTAGGGTTTATTCCTAGACACTATTTTATTCTAATTTCATCCAAACAACATTCATGCAAGCCAAATTTTTGATTTCATGTGTTCATCAAAATTTCAAGATGTAACTAGAAGATGAAATTTGACATACCTTGTGATCCCTTCACTGAGGTGATCACTAATCTAAACTTAGATTTCAATTTGGAGTCGATTTGGCTTCTCAATTTGATCAATTTGTTGAATTTAGGGTTTGAGCTCCCATGGATGTTACGCCCCAAAATCTGAATGTTATATTTTGTCGTATGTTCTTATGTGACACGTCATGAAATAAATAACTAGGCTATTTAACCTAGTTAAGGGTATGGTCAAAAGTATTAAATGATGAAGGTAGTGTTAGTTATGTTTTAAAGGCAAACCCGAGGGGCTAAAGTGGAACAAATGAAAGTTCATTTTACTAATTAAAAGATTAACACACACACACAAACACACATACGTGTGTGTTCGTGAAGCTTCAGGAGCTCACAAGAGCTCCAAACCCTAACTCACTTAAATCACCAAATTGAAGGGTGAATCGAGGCTCAAATTCAAGAAGAAACACGGATTAATGATCACCTTCACGAGGGGATCATAAGGTATGTCTTAAATCTAAGATTTGTGATCATGTGTAAAGTGGGTTATGTTCTAATCCATGAGTTTAAGTGGAATTGAGCATGAGTATGTGTTATAATCAACATATAGAACATGAATTATGAATGGTTTGTGCTAATTTGATGTTTAGATGATAAACCCATTAGTTATGGTGATGAAGATGACTAGACTCATCACCTATGTCCAATTCTTGTTGAAAGAATGATGTATTATGTGGGTTAGATGAATTCTTGTTAGATGAATTAGGAGGAATATGATGATGTTATGTTTTATGTTCATTTGGAATGATATATGATGATTAGTAGTAGGTTTTGAGGGGTTATGTATGAGTTTAGAAGATTTATGCATGAATAAGTTGTACGTTATGCTTAAAAGGTAGTACGTACATCAAGTGTATGATAAAATGTATATAATGTCGTCCGTATAGTCGATTATGATGTTACGGGCATATGTTGATAAGTCGATGGTTACATATGGTTAATAGTTGACTTTTGAAAGTCAACAAGTATAAGAAACATGATTTAACTCGTTGTCGTAAAGGTAGGATTATAGGAAGTCGTTTGGTACATGTTATGTTAATATGCGTTATTTGTGATTACATGATGAATTACATGAGTTGGAAAGGATATGAAGTTGATTTTTATGTAGTATGCTTGTTAGAAATGACTAAGGGAAGTTAAGTGTGGATTATGCGATTGGTATGATTGTTAACATGTACAAATGGGTATGCTAACAAGAATGTGGTTTCGATGACATGGAAGTGTAGGGACCATGTCGAGACGGGCTCAAGCAAGAGGTGTTAACGGGTCAAGAAGGGGCAAGGATCGGATACGAGCGCGGACGCATAAGGTAAGTGATTTCTGTAATCACTTCTTATGTTCGGTTAAGTAATATGGTGTTTTAATTAAATAATCATGATGGTTGAGGTCAAATATGTGTCGTAGTCTTTCGTCGTAAAGGATAGGATTAAAGTTGACCAAAATGCCCTTGATGGGTATTTTGGGCGAACGATCTTGCAAAGTAGTTTAGAAACAAGTTATATGATTAGTGTAATGTTTTGGACGAGTATAGAAGTGGGGAGAATGGTTTTGTTAGTCATAGACCCATTTAATGCGTGAATACCCTTAACGGGTCAAAATAAGCAAATGAACGATAATGTGTTAAGAGGATGCAAGGCATCCAAGATGTTAGTAGTTATGATAGAAGTCACTGATATTATTAGGTTTATAAGGGGTTATGGTAAAGCAAACAAGTTATGTGATAGAATTATGAACGGGTCAATTCTTGGTAAAAGGGGTAGCAAGCCGACGACTTAAAAGTCTGGAATTTTGTTAATCCGGATGTCGGATCTTAACTCCATAAGATGGAGAATTAAATTACGGACGCGTAGGAAAAAGAATCGGGTAAAACGGACCTATAACGAAGAAGTTATGACCGTTTCCGTGAAATCGGATCGTGCTGGAAATATGCAGCAACCAGCTGCAATCTGTCTGTCGATTTGAGGGCGTCACGCCACACGACGGGGGGTCGCGCGACGCGACGGGTCATGCTTCTCCGAAAATTGTTTTCGGGCCTCGCTTTGTCTTGGGAACTCGTTTAAACGCGTTTCAAGTTGCGATTGACCAATTTAACTTACGTTTTTAGGAGCACACGTGTATGCACATATGTAGATAGGCAAGTATGTATGTTATATGTATCTATACACGCATGTAGAAGGCTATGTAAGCACTTATGAGCGAACGTATGTAAGATCTTAAGTGTGTGAGCAAGTACACGCGGATGTATGTAGACGTATATGAGTAGGCAAGTATGAGTGGGGTATGTTGCAATAGGTGATCGTAAATATACGGGTAAGTATGTATGTAGGTATATACGTAGGTATGCTTTATAAGTCTAAGTGTATGTATGTAGGTGTGTATGTAGGTAGTACGTATATGTACGCAAGTGAGTATGTACGGATGTATGCACGTATGTCGGTTTGTGGAAAGACATGTAATAAGTATGAATGTATGTATGTATGCATGAATGGATGTATTTAAGTATGCACGTACGTAGGTACGTATGTATGTAAGATGTTTTGTGTGATCGTAGCCATATGTATATGTTTGTATGTAAGTGTGTATGCATGCATTTCATGAAATTGAGTACTAACGATAATAATAGCGTGCTTGGTGAATGAAGTGTAACGCAGGAATACCAAAGAAATCTCACCACGGATCGTATGATCAGGCGGAAAGCCGGGATGTAAGGAGTTAATGGAAGGAAGTATAAATGCGAATAAATCTTATATGTTTATGATACGTACCAATGTTATAAATTTCATGTGGTGAGCGCAGGTAGTACAAGCCATGAGGATCACCAAGGAACAGAGATCGAGGATCGAGTCAATAGAGAGATTGTACGGGAACGATGATGTATATATTGTAGTAAACATAAACTATGTTTTTAAGTTATTAAATAAGTCGAATAATGGATTTATGAGAAAGACCTATGCTAAAGTTAAAGTTTAAATAAGTTAAGGTATTTTTAATGAAAGAAATTTTATGGTTCGTGTTTCCGCTGCGACTTTTGTCATGTACGATTTAGGGTCTTACAAGTTGGTATCAGAGCCCTGGTTTGAGGGAATCAAGTACGAGAAGGTAAGTACTTGAACTCAAACTTGGGTGCTCTTGAGATAAGAAATCCGTACAATCTAAGACTCGATCAAGATCCAAGGGTAAAGGCTAATGTAAGTATGTACTTATATATACGTATAAAGAAACTGACGGTTTTGTATGTGCAAGGTAAGCATAAGTGTTGGAAGAGGATGATCCGTGAATGCAGTCTAGAATGAATACTAAGGCAGGCAAAGAGGTAATAAGACAAATAGGCAAATGAGCCCAGGTACGTAAATTTAATATGTGGGTGTAAGTAATGGTAAAATTCATTAAGGGAATGAAAATTTTAAAATGAAACACAATGATTGTATAGTAGTGAAGTACTGGAAGTGATACAGGCGCCGAAATCTAAGTCTACGGACATAAGGTGACAATTACATGAAGGCACGAAACTACTATGTGGATTGTGTACCTGGCCAGTACACGAGAAACGTATGACGTTCGTGAGATCATGATAATTGTTACAGGTATGTCCGGTAGAGTTAGGTAACAGGCGGGCGTGTGGTTGAAATGGGAAGTAAGGCTCTCGGGAAATTGAGAGTACTATGAAAGTATGAAAAACATGCCTGATAAGAATGAAGAATGTGGAATCCGTAATTAAGTACGGATCAACAAGATATGAATGCAATGTTTGAATCCGCGAGACGGATTCAAGGATGAAAGGTATGAATGAAATGTTTGAATCCGTGAGACGGATTCAAGGATGAAAGGCATGAATGATATGTTTGAATCCGTGAGACAGATTCAAGGATGGAAGGTATGAATGCAATGTTTGAATCCGCGAAACGGATTCCAGAATGAAAGGCATGAATGTAATGTTTGAATCCGTAAGGCGGGTTCAATGAATGAAAAAGCATGAATGATGCGTCTGAATCCGTGAGATGGATTCAAAAATATAAAAAGATGAAATTAATCCACCTAAGAAGATGTCGACAATTTGACCATGATTGAGTCGAACGGGTCATAGAAATAAGTATAAAGTATAAAGTGATAGTATAATAGACGAAGTTTTGTATAAGTTACGTGTTAGATGTGCTAGTAATTGACTCTTAGAAGTCAGAATGCTGACGGGCTGTGACCCGAACAATAACTTGAGTATGGGCGGGAATGGTAAGCTTAGTAAGAAATATTGAAACGATGTAATAAGGTCTTTGCAAGTAAGCATGAATGGAAGTAAGTACGAGCGTGTACTTCAGTTGGCGAAATGATTAATAGAATGAAAGGATTGCATGTAAGAGTTAAAATGTGTGGTACGTTATAGTAGGTACGTAGGAAATTGTAGAAGAGTTATAGGTGGGTAATCACCTAGTGTAATGAATGTTTAAATGACATATGCTAATCGCCATTGTTGTTGATGATAATGTTAGAACTATTGATGAGATGAAATCAATCGTATTGGTGAAAGTATGTGCACGAGCGAAAGCTCATTGCAGGGATGGATGAAACCTGGCCTGTTAAGGCTAGTGCTCGAGGAGAAGATGATCGTTCTGGGTTGCGGATCGTGGTTTGGGAAAATGAAAAGGAGGTTAGAAAAATGTTTAACTCATGTTGGAGAGATATGAACTATTTACATACGTAAATTAAGTAATGCATGAAATGAAAGCAATAGTAATGTGAAATGAACGAAATGATTTAAAGATAATATAAAGGTATGCAAGGTATACGTAACTGTGGGAAATGCAGAATAAGGTTAACGTTAAAGTTAAGCATATATGAGTATGTATAGATTACAAAGTAAGGTCGTTTAGTCGACGAAAACGATATGAATGTGCAAATAAATAGAAAGAATGTCAATAATGAAATGTTGGAATTTTTTTTTAGTAAACAAAAGGATATATTGCACATGACGAAGGAATATTTGAACGAGGAATAAACCACTTGCTATGAAGGTTGTTAGAAATTAGCGCTATTAGTGAAAGCGACACTAATAAGAACTCCGGAACGGGTTCTTGAAGCTAGAAGATTCTCATTAGGATGGGCTAGTGGTCGTATGGATGGACTGAAAGAAAAGATAATGTGTGTTCGATGAAAGTGAGAAAGGTTTCGGGGATGAAACCTCGTTTAAGGGTGGTAGACTTGTAACGCCCCAAAATCTGAATGTTATATTTTGTCGTATGTTCTTATGTGACACGTCATGAAATAAATAACTAGGCTATTTAACCTAGTTAAGGGTATGGTCAAAAGTATTAAATGATGAAGGTAGTGTTAGTTATGTTTTAAAGGCAAACCCGAGGGGCTAAAGTGGAACAAATGAAAGTTCATTTTACTAATTAAAAGATCAACACACACACACAAACACACATACGTGTGTGTTCGTGAAGCTTCAGGAGCTCACAAGAGCTCCAAACCCTAACTCACTTAAATCACCAAATTGAAGGGTGAATCGAGGCTCAAATTCAAGAAGAAACATAGATTAATGATCACCTTCACGAGGGGATCATAAGGTATGTCTTAAATCTAAGATTTGTGATCATGTGTAAAGTGGGTTATGTTCTAATCCATGAGTTTAAGTGGAATTGAGCATGAGTATGTGTTATAATCAACATATAGAACATGAATTATGAATGGTTTGTGCTAATTTGATGTTTAGATGATAAACCCATTAGTTATGGTGATGAAGATGACTAGACTCATCACCTATGTCCAATTCTTGTTGAAAGAATGATGTATTATGTGGGTTAGATGAATTCTTGTTAGATGAATTAGGAGGAATATGATGATGTTATGTTTTATGTTCATTTGGAATGATATATGATGATTAGTAGTAGGTTTTGAGGGGTTATGTATGAGTTTAGAAGATTTATGCATGAATAAGTTGTACGTTATGCTTAAAAGGTAGTACGTACATCAAGTGTATGATAAAATGTATATAATGTCGTCCGTATAGTCGATTATGATGTTACGGGCATATGTTGATAAGTCGATGGTTACATATGGTTAATAGTTGACTTTTGAAAGTCAACAAGTATAAGAAACATGATTTGACTCGTTTTCGTAAAGGTAGGATTATAGGAAGTCGTTTGGTACATGTTATGTTAATAAGCGTTATTTGTGATTACATGATGAATTACATGAGTTGGAAAGGATATGAAGTTGATTTTTATGTAGTATGCTTGTTAGAAATGACTAAGGGAAGTTAAGTGTGGATTATGCGATTGGTATGATTGTTAACATGTACAAATGGGTATGCTAACAAGAATGTGGTTTCGATGACATGGAAGTGTAGGGACCATGTCGAGACGGGCTCAAGCAAGAGGTGTTAACGGGTCAAGAAGGGGCAAGGATCGGATACGAGCGCGGACGCATAAGGTAAGTGATTTCTGTAATCACTTCTTATGTTCGGTTAAGTAATATGGTGTTTTAATTAACTAATCATGATGGTTGAGGTCAAATATGTGTCGTAGTCTTTCGTCGTAAAGGATAGGATTAAAGTTGACCAAAATGCCCTTGATGGGTATTTTGGGCGAACGATCTTGCAAAGTAGTTTAGAAACAAGTTATATGATTAGTGTAATGTTTTGGACGAGTATGGAAGTGGGGAGAATGGTTTTGTTAGTCATAGACCCATTTAATGCGTGAATACCCTTAACGGGTCAAAATAAGCAAATGGACGATAATGTGTTAAGAGGATGCAAGGCATCCAAGATGTTAGTATTTATGATAGACGTCACTGATATTATTAGGTTTATAAGGGGTTATGGTAAAGCAAACAAGTTATGTGATAGAATTATGAACGGGTCAATTCTTGGTAAAAGGGGTAGCAAGCCGACGACTTAAAAGTCTGGAATTTTGTTAATCCGGATGTCGGATCTTAACTCCATAAGATGGAGAATTAAATTACGGACGCGTAGGAAAAAGAATCGGGTAAAACGGACCTATAACGAAGAAGTTATGACCGTTTCCGTGAAATCGGATCGGGCTGAAAATATGCAGCAACCAGCTGCAATCTGTCTGTCGATTTGAGGGCGTCGCGCCACGCGACGGGGGGTTGCGCGACGCGACGGGTCATGCTTCTTCGAAAATTGTTTTCCGGCCTCGCTTTGTCTTGGGAACTCGTTTAAACGCGTTTCAAGTTGCGATTGACCAATTTAACTTACGTTTTTAGGAGCACACGTGTATGCACATATGTAGATAGGCAAGTATGTATGTTATATGTATCTATACACGTATGTAGAAGGGTATGTAAGCACTTATGAGCGAATGTATGTAAGATCTTAAGTGTGTGAGCAAGTACACGCGGATGTATGTAGACGTATATGAGTAGGCAAGTATGAGTGGGGTATGTTGCAATAGGTGATCGTAAATATATGGGTAAGTATGTATGTAGGTATATACGTAGGTATGCTTTATAAGTCTAAGTGTATGTATGTAGGTGTGTATGTAGGTAGTACGTATATGTACGCAAGTGAGTATGTACGGATGTATGCACGTATGTCGGTTTGTGGGAAGACATGTAATAAGTATGAATGTATGTAAGTATACATGAATGGATGTATTTAGGTATGCACGTACGTAGGTACGTATGTACGTTTGTAGGTACGTATGTATGTAAGATGTTTTGTGTGATCGTAGCCATATGTATATGTTTGTATGTAAGTGTGTATGCATGCATTTCATGAAATTGAGTACTAACGATAATAATAGCGTGCTTGGTGAATGAAGTGTAACGCAGGAATACCAAAGAAATCTCACCACGGATCGTATGATCAGGCGGAAAGCCGGGATGTAAGGAGTTAATGGAAGGAAGTATAAATGCGAATAAATCTTATATGTTTATGATACGTACTAATGTTATAAATTTCATGTGGTGAGCGCAGGTAGTACAAGCCATGAGGATCACCAAGGAACAGAGATCGAGGATCGAGTCAATAGAGAGATTGTACGGGAACGATGATGTATATATTGTAGTAAACATAAACTATGTTTTTAAGTTATTAAATAAGTCGAATAATGGATTTATGAGAAAGACCTATGCTAAAGTTAAAGTTTAAATAAGTTAAGGTATTTTTAATGAAAGAAATTTTATGGTTCGTGTTTCCGCTGCGACTTTTGTCATGTACGATTTAGGGTCTTACAATGGAGCTTTCTCCTGGTCGACCTCCACGCACGCACACACCTTTCATGTGTGTGTTTTGTGTTAAGTTTTTATTTTTATAAAGCCATTTTCAAGTTATCCAACTTTGGCCCCTCATGTTAGGTTAGTTATTAAGTAGGCCACAACCTACTTATTTTAAATTCACATTCCCCTTTATTAACTAGGCTAAACATTCCTAGTTAACTGAGCGGGTTCAGGGATATTTACGACTAAGTTTATTTTAGGTCCCGTTAACTCGGGCCTTTTATTAACTTTATTTATCCATAGGCTTTTATTTAACTTTTTATTAAATATTAGGTTTATTTATTTAAAAATCCTAATTACTCACCGGGTAAATTTTACCACTAACGGTACTTTACCCGTCTTTTAGTATTAACGGGGTTTGACTACCAAACCCGTTTTCGGGGTGTTACAAGTCTACCCCCCTTAAATAGGTTTCGTCCCCGAAACCTTTCTCACATACTTTACTAGATTAGATCATCCGAACCTTAGCTTCGGTGATCGCTTGAGCATTGCTTGCACATAGTACTCTTACCAGGGAAGTAGGGTAATGTGCTTTTGATTTCAAAGCGTATACGCCTTTTATGTGTATGGCCTCGCAGGCCGATACTTTCATTTTGTATTTCTTATTCTTGTCATTTATTTGACCGAGTTGTCATCTGATCGCTCGGTTGTATTTATTTTCATTATGTTTACTTCAAGTTAGTCTTATTTCAACAGGCGCTTTATATAAGTCGTAACACTAATCCGACTTGAAGGGTTTTACCGGCCAGTCTAATTTGTCGCCGTCATTTTACTTCCCGTCATTAGGGTATATCTCATTGCCAACCCGGCCTTTTATGATCTCTTCGCTTTTGACCCATTTAGTTAACTTAGCGAAACCTATCGCTTTTATAGGAACTTTATCTCCCGTTATTATTTTACGCCGGAAGTTACAACCAGTTTCCTCGTCTTATACTATTGACCCGTAGGTTCTTTCACTTAGCCTCGTAGGCTATTTCTTTAGATTTTCACCTTTTTACCTTTTTAAGGTGAAACCCCGACAATTCGTTTCTTTCTATCTGTGACCCAAAGGTCTTCTTGGTCCTGTAGATCTTAACACTTCTTTTAACCCCGTAGGTTATGATGATCCCGTAGATCATCTTTTATTCGTGTCTATATTCAAATGTATATATATATATATATATATATATATATATATATAGCCCCAAGGCACCCCTTGTTATATTTGGAATCATTTATTTTCGCTTTTGAGCTTTAGTTGTCCTTGACCGTGGTCTAAGGCTTCATTCGTTTACTTTCGGACTAATCTTTCGACTTTATAACTCCTTACATCATTTACACATCGGTTTGTTTTACGCTCACCGTTTCCCGGTTCATAATTATACTTCTTTACAACCCATTAATCGGGTTCTTTTATTTTAATGTTTTTAACGCCTATAATCCTTGGCCTAGGTTTTTTTTTTTATTTCTCACTTTCATTTAATCGGTTCGCGCTTACTTATTTTACCAAGCGTTGTCCTTTATTAAATTCGTTTGACTTGTCGTGTGAAAATTCATCACTTATGAATGTCAAACTTCATTCTTTGTTCGACCCGTTCAACTTTAAAATAGTTGAACGTAAATTTATCAAAATTTCTAATTTACTTCATCTTGTCGTCTTTTAGTCATGACTCAAAACCCGAGTCTTTTGACTTTCCATGCGAATTCCCGTTTCTCGGTCTACTCATGTGTTTAACTCCTTACCCATCAACCGGGTGTTTTACCGAGGTCGTTATTATTGCAACCCTTCCGGTATGCATTAAGACTTCGTTTCACTTTTATATTCCGACTTTGTCCTCAGGTTTGGCGTTTTACAAAAACGGCCTGTTAAGAGTCATATTTGCATTCTCCGGGTTCGAGTGTAAGCACACCCCCTCCCAATGCATATCTTACTCATTTTACATATTTGTATTTTCCGGGTTCGAGTGTAAGCACACTCCCTCCCGTTGCATATCTTAATTATTTTACATTAATCTTTGTCCCTTCACCCGGGCTCATTATCATAATGTAATACGCTTCCGTCACCCGGCTGTGCGTTCACATTATTATCAAGTATTTTGCTCATTTGATTCATTTGGGTACTTTTAATTTGT
Organism: Helianthus tuberosus; assembly: GCA_030545235.1. NCBI lineage: Eukaryota > Viridiplantae > Streptophyta > Magnoliopsida > Asterales > Asteraceae > Helianthus > Helianthus tuberosus. The sequence goes on from JARYGA010023249.1 coordinate 671,484, forward strand.
CCCATTCACCCCGTCCTTACTACATCAGATGTAAATGTGTCCGCTATAAGAAGCTCATGGTATCATATGCCACTACTTACTTGGCCAGAGTAAGCGTTTAACACATGACACACACGACCTTTTATAGTTTTCACATCACGCCCTATGTAAGTAACACCTCTATTTAGCTTTCTTGGAAATAATATCCTGGATAGGTATTCTATTCAGGTTTTCCGAGTTTCTAATTTACATATGCAACAATCGTTCTCTACATGTTTGTTGCATATGGCTATTTGTGCGATTATATTTAAAGGCACGCACCTGGTAATGCTTGCCCCGACGGGCGTTCCTTGCCATTAACCTTGTTCGCGGTCGTTACGCGATTTAGTCCTTGGTAAGCATGCTCCTCTTGTCATACTTCGGACTGTTCCTCTATCATATCTGTAATTTGTTTAACCCTTGTCATCTTTAAATACAAGTGTCCTTCAATTAAAACATTCGCAAAAGTTAGCCATGTCAACTTTACTAAACGCCCGTATGATAGTACAAGGCTTTTCTACTATATGTGTCAACGCACGAAATTTTGTTAGCTATATCTATCATTTAATTGAGGTAACGTGTATTACACGATAGCCCTATGTGTTGTTTACAATATTTTAATACGCTAAACCCTTAACATACATGCACTTACCGGATTTGCGATCAAGCCTCGAACCGAACACTTTATTCTTTTAACCTTGAGCTCTGATTACCAACTTGTAACACTCTAAGTCCATTTTAATCAATTATCCACAAAATTTGACTTATAATAGTATATTAGGATTAAAACATACACTTAAAATTGCGAGTTTGTTAAAACATTTTATTAAATAAAACATTCCAACATTTTGTATTTTAGTTTGCCGTTTGAAAAGTGACGACGAAACTATTCGCGGAAGCTTTGATCTCGTGTGTTCGGTTCTTCGTCGGGCTCAGTCGTCATCCGGTACTACAAGGCAACCAACATTCCATAAACATGAAATGATTTTAGTCATACGCGGTTTAAAACTTGTTCAAATGGATTCGCGAAACAAAACTGAACAAAAATAACTGGGCGCTACCGTAACTTACGGTAGCCACCGTAAGTTACGGTAGCCTCTGGGCATTCAGGGGCTGCCGTATTGCAGTATAAAACCACCGTAACCACTTTAGTGGCTACCGTAAGTTACGGTAGCTACCGTAACTTCTGGTAGCTGCTGCATGTTCTTCATGCTTTGCTGTTGTGACCCGTTCATGTATAAATCTAACAAAAACAGGTTTGTATGCCCCCCTAAACTAATGAAATTCATAATTTCAGAATCTCCTATCATATTAGGTCCTAGTAACGAGTTTCTTACGTAATTAAAACTCGTTTACTCTCAAGTACTTATTTTGATCCGTTAAGGGTATTTAAGCACTACCAAGCTTAAAATTGTTTTCGATTGCTTCTAGCATTACACTACCACATTTCTTATCATATAATCTACCACCACTACTGAATTCGTGGTGGGTTTACTATGATAACCTATATAAACCAAGTTTTACCCCTCAACTCATTATTTTACGGCAAGGACTCAAACAGGGCTATTTGACTAACATATTACATCTTTCAACTTCTATACTTGTCCTAAGCATTTATCTAATCAAGAAACTTGTTTCCAAACAACCTTTAAGGGTTGTTTGCCCTGTTTAACTTATAAGGGCGTTTTGGTCCATATTGGTCCTTCATTAGCGATGAGGGACTTTTGTAAACATGTTTGACCCATAAGCCCTCTTTTTAATTATGACTTTGTTTGAAAAGTTATTAGGCCCTTCAAATGTAATGACCCTCGTTTGTAACATTCGGTTTACCTATTAAAGTAACCAAATATCTATTCTAGACTCCGTTTAACTCTTATTAAACCTTACGTTTAAATGAGAGTTATTCTATTATGCGTACCTGGCTCGGATCATTATATTGACCCAATTCAATACCTTGTCTCAATAGCCGCTGAGTAATAGCGATGTAAATATCCACATGATAATTATTTCTGTAATCATATAACTTGGCAAACCATTAGTCGATATTGTCAAAGGGTAATAATTTCACCCCTTTGACCCGTTTGGTCTAAACGACCGATTATATTGGCGGGATGAAGCTTATTGCCATCTCGTCTACACGACTCGCTTCGGTTTACACCACGTGGTTGATTTAATTATAATCTCCACTTAACGCTTTTTAACCTATTAAGGCTTATGAAAATAAGTATCTTTCAAAACCAACAATTATTGTCACAAGTGACCAAATTACAATTTTACCCTTATTGGTTATCATGATTTAGCTTATATGGTAACCTTTTAAAGTACATGTTTCATTCATCATAACATGATCGAATTACCGATTTAACTCATTTTTAACCGTCAATACGGTTTCTTATCCTATTTAGTTATCTTGTTCCGTACGACTACACGCCGGAACACCATGACTCAATTATGCATTTATCTTATTCGTAATCAATACGACAAAAGAACATTCTAAAATATATGACTAGTGTAAGCTACACTTACCTTGCATCCGAATTAGACTTTTCCTCCATTCTTGATTTGTTTGACCTGCTTCCTCCCAAGCCTCCATCTAGCTTGTCAAGAGTCAAACTATCATCATAATCCGTAAGACGGTTAGTTTTGTCATTATTAGCTACGATTATTCCGTCTTACAAATTTTATGTCGAATCTATCATTCGATTTCATCATGGGTTAGTTTAACTTTCTAAAAGTTAACTACCGTTATTCATATGACAAGTACCATTTAAAGTAAATTAACATCATGATTAGAATTCATATTACCCCATATCATACGGGATAAATCGAGTTTGGCAATCACGCATTTTATTTACAATTTCAGCACTTTAGTTTTCATTTAGGCATTTTAACAAACCCCTAGTGTGCATAATTTTACATATTTACTAACTAGTTCATAACTAGTTATTTTTACCAAGGTTAACATCAATTTGGCAATTTCACATAATTTTTAACATCAACAAACCTGAAATTGCTTTGTAGAATTCAAATTACACTAGTACAACTATCATAATCCTAGTGTCTTCATACTTCTACATCACCCATTTAACACCTTCAATGGTGATTATGGAATTCTCAAGTATTGAGCATAATTTCAACAATCTAATGGCTAGGGTTTATTCCTAGACACTATTTTATTCTAATTTCATCCAAACAACATTCATGCAAGCCAAATTTTCGATTTCATATGTTCATCAAAATTTCAAGATGTAACTAGAAGATGAAATTTGACATACCTTGTGATCCCTTCACTGAGGTGATCACTAATCTAAACTTAGATTTCAATTTGGAGTCGATTTGGCTTCTCAATTTGATCAATTTGTTGAATTTAGGGTTTGAGCTCCCATGGAGCTTTCTCCTGGTCGACCTCCACGCACGCACACACCTTTCATGTGTGTGTTTTGTGTTAAGTTTTATTTTTATAAAGCCATTTTCAAGTTATCCAACTTTGGCCCCTCATGTTAGGTTAGTTATTAAGTAGGCCACAACCTACTTATTTTAAATTCACATTCCCCTTTATTAACTAGGCTAAACATTCCTAGTTAACTTAGCGGGTTCAGGGATATTTACGACTAAGTTTATTTGAGGTCCCGTTAACTAAGGCCTTTTATAAACTTTATTTATCCATAGGCCTTTATTTAACTTTTTATTAAATATTAGGTTTATTTATTTTAAAATCCTAATTACTCACCGAGTAAATTTGACCACTAACGGTACTTTACCCGTCTTTTAGTATTAACGGGGTTTGACTACCAAACCCGTTTTCGGGGTGTTACAGAAACTATGGCAAAATTTTTGTAGAATTTTTGTAGAAAAATATTTTTAAACAAGTGTTTATAAGTAAATTTTAACCATGGTTTTTCATGTAAAATTTTCCATAAATTTTGTTAAAAAATTACAAATATTGGAGGTTGGTTTTTGATAAATAAAAGTGACTAAGTATATATTTATGAAAATATATTTAGAAGTCACAATTGTTGTGTTACTTGTATATTATGTGTGTTAGTTATATTATTTTTGGACTTGAAATAATATAACTTATCAAAATACCAAAAATTGTAATACAGAAATAATGACAATATTCCAAGAAAACAAATGTATAATTTATACCCGAATATTGTACAAACCAAACAAGGAATATGGATTACATATATATACTCCGGAATTAAATTCATATAAATTTTGAAAAATAAATTAAACGGTATTTTGGGAACCAAAGAAACGGAAGTTATAATTTTTACAAGTGTTACAAAAATATATCATATTTTTGTCAAGTAGAAAATACAATAATTTTTGAACAAAGAAAAGATGTATATATTTTCTTGAATTATTAGAAGATATATTATTTTGAAGAAAATAAATATTTTCTTAAACAAAGCAAAAATATATTATTTTGGGTGAAAAATGGAATTAAGAATATTTTCTAAGTTAATCTTGAAAATATATTATTTTTTAGGTTTATATGAAAATATAATTATTTTTGCCAAGTGAGAATCATAGATAATTTTCTATAAAAGTTTTCTTAAAATAAATATATTTTAAGAATATAAATTGGTGATTTTTATTGGTTAAAATAATATTCCCGAAAATTTAAATACAAAATTTAAGTATAAGAATACTTAATAAATACAACAAAAATACGAATCCTCGTACGTACAAATACCCACCGGAATACGCCACCAATACTTAGCAAAATACACAAGTCTAAAAATATAAGTATAAGTATGCCCATCCTTGGGGAAAATATTCATGGAAGGATTACAAGACAATATAAGTTAAAATATATTATTTTAACAAATATTCCAATACCTAATAAATATAATTTAAGTTAAAATATTATTATTTTAACAAATAATTATATACTTTGGAATAATATTTATTACATAAAAAACGTAACTCAAAGATACTAAGTCATAACAATTAAGACTAAAAGCCGTGGCACGACCCATCTGTCTAAAAGAACGTAGCACGTGTGTAGGTAGTTGCACGACTCCAGGACCGGATCTTTGAGTTAACCAGTTTGCAGGACGCAAGATTGTGAGTTCATGTCCCCCTTTTCTTTTAACTGTTTTCAGTTTTATAACTTCAGGGGTGAAATACATGTTACAATTGTTTACAAACGTTTACAAATGGTATGGTTAGCTAAGGAATGAACTGTTAGATCATGTGAGTGGTGGGTACAACGCTTAAGACCATTAATTCTCGTATAAGGACCAAGGGACATGAGTGATAGATCTATTTGGGTGTAGCGAGCTGTCACGGCCCCCGACCCGGTTTGACCCGTTTCAGGAGCCGCGGGACAGAAATCCCGTGGTATTTATTTAATTGAGTTTAACAGCAGAAGTTTATCATCAGGATCGTTTGTAAAGCTAAAATTTTCCCGATTATTTTATTTCACAACTCGGGATAAAACCCCATTAATTTACAATATTATGATTTCACGAAGAAATCTTTATTTCACAAAACATATTTCTTTCTTTTACAATGAGCCACTTTCTTAAGCTTGCAGTGCTCTGTAGCACCTTTCCTGAATCACAACAGATCACCTGAAACATGTTTGAAAAAGGTTTTGTCAGCGGGAAATACTGAGTGAATCATTTTATTTATTAAAACAATCTGTTTGTTATAATTTACAGTATTAAGGAAGATTACGATGTTTCTGATATCAACCAACTACCCACAGTATTTGTCACTCGACCGGATCTGTGACTATGGTCATATCCCCCATTGGCTGCCCCAATGGTGACGATTATCAAGTAATGTATACAAAACCCCACATACTGGCTGTAATTTGGTGATTACATAAACTTAATCACGGTAATTATAACCTTGAAATAAACATGCTTTTGTAAATAGATTTGATAAAAAGAGAATGACTCACATTGCAGATTTAACACGGATAGAGTTTACTCTACGGATTAGCCTTGTTAACCTAATTTAAATAACAATGCACACAAAACTGGGTTAGTAATCAATACAGCATTTACGATAACTCACGAGATCAACCCTCACAATGAATGACAAAGTGCTATGCTTAACATCCATCGAATTAACGACTAATGACAAAGCATCACCCTAATGTGGGCAGCACTTAAACATCCATTGAGTACATTGATCGATCGGAAAATGAATCGTAATAGCGATCGAGTTATTACCCTGTTTTGCGGCAGCACTTCGTGAATCGTGTGTGTTATGAAACTGTTTATACTATAACTCAACGTATATTTGGAATTTTTACGTCGAACTGACACTCAATTGCATGAAACAGACTGTTCTATTTATACTTGAAAATGGTCTCCCCCGCGTGTCGCGAAGGGTGCCCTTGTTTCTGTCGCATGTCGCGGGAGGTAACAATCTACCCTAGGGTAGCCTAGGTGAGTCAACGTTGCATGCAAATTCAGTTTCAACAACGTTTTATTTAGATAATCATAACTAGGGTTTTACCCCCCCCCCCCCCCCCTGAGTTTTAGGGGCCCTGATTCTAATTCCAATTATTCTGAAAATTTTAGGGATTATGCAGAATCACTTGGGTTTCTCAATTAGGGTTTCCTATTAGACAATTTAATTAAATAAATATGACTTTTGATGAGAGTTGTTACACGAGCACCACCCCTGGGCCGAATGTGGCCGAAGGTGGTGACTATGTCTTCCAGCCGGAAGCCTGGTACAAAATCTGCTAGGTTTGAGCCTTCCTGCACCATTGCACACGTATTAATGACCTTGCAACTCATTAATTGATCTGTTCATAGACGCTTTCATACCGGTTTACAAATACATACTTACAGTGATTACAAGTTTTATTACAAGCTCACATACAAAACACATGAACTCGCTCAACTTTTGTTGATGTTTTCAAACAACATGTATTTCAGGAAATTGATAATGGATTTGGTTGGCGTTCAAGGTTTTCAAGTTGTGTCCACAAGAAACGATGTCATCCAGTACTGGAGGGTTTAGATTGTGTATTTTATCTTTGATAAAATACATGAATCAAAGCCCCGTTTTATTAGTGTCTTTTGTTAAAGTCCATTATGGAACTTAAAACATTTGGTTGGTTTGTATTTCTAAACTTGAAGTCTTTGTTTGGTATTAAACAATGTGGGTTGTAATATTTTGAATCGTCTCAATGGATGAACATCGCGGTTTTAATCATTTAGTTGTTTGATATAATTGAATGCAATGATATTAAGCAAGTCACACATAATACGTTTCCACAAAAGTCAGGGTGTGACATAAAAAAGGTAAAACATTTTGAATCGTATCAATGGATGAACATCGTGGTTTTAATCATTTAGTTGTTTGATATAATTGAATGCAATGATATTAAGCAAGTCACACATAATACGCTTCCGCAAAAAAAAAAGTCATTATAAAAGTAGACCATGAGAACACAAACTCAAACACGCTAAAAACATTACCTAAAACGCCACATATTGTCCAAAATGCTAAAAACTTAAAAAAACTGGCTAAGGTTATTGCATGCAGATTTGAAGGGAAGGAGAGACGATTCATCATAAAGTTCTCTGATAGGATAAGGGTGAAGGTAAGGACAATCAAAGCCCTACTTGGTATGGAGGAAAGGGTTCAGAGGGATATCTTGGCCCTTGGGGTTCCAATGGCCAATGATTGTGAAAGAACTAGAACTGTAATAAGATTAAAGAGAAAATTTTCGGCAGAAGATGATGATGAAGATGATGATGATGATATTGACGATACTCCTCTACCAACACTTAGTAGTTGGGTGATGCATGAAGAAGCAGGAATGGTTGAAGTGACTTATTAACACGGGGTGCAATATTCATTGCCAATGGAGGAAATGTTGGAGACAGGGAGGCTATTTCTCATTGAACAACTCTGTGATTTAGCACATTTCAACGATGCAAAATCCAGGGTTGCAATTACATTCAAGAATAGGTTGCAGCAAAGAAGAGACGAGCTAATGACATTATACACCAATCTAAAATTTGATGATGATGAATTTGAAGAAAGTGATGAACAAAGCAATGGATGCATCTCTCATATAATCCCATCCACAGAAGACTATTAGTTTATTTTGATTTCGTGTTATTGTAATCTTATAAAATATTAATCTAAGGTAATCAATTATTAACAAATACCCCGGACGCCAAAAAAAATGACCTGGAAAACGCCATAATGCCAAAAAAATTAACTACGTGGCACAAAAAAATTATTTCAACAAGACGAAATCGGGGAAAAATAATAAAACGGCAAGTAATTAATGATTCTAGTTAAGGCCAAAATTATCTTGCACGCCAAAGATGAAGCAGCATGTCACACGCGAAAATCCGGAAAAAGAAGAATATTGAAAAGACAAAAAAAAACCCAGACCCTGATCATGTCCCGCGCCACGTGTTGGCCCAGGATGTGTTCTCACCGTTCTCACACTTTTGGGCGTTTTCTCCTAATCCCGTAACTATATATATATATATATATATATAGGGTAAGGTTATTGTAAAAAAGACCAAAAGTGTGAGAAAGGTAAGAAAGAATCTAAGCCATTAGATCTAAATTAATTGAAAAGGGTAAACAAGTAATTTTATCATTAATTCAATTAATTAAAAACTTCACATAACCGCCACCTTAATTATAGGAAGTATATAACACCATTCAGCAAGTATATAACACAATTCAGTAAGTATATAACACCATTCAGCAAGTATATAACATCATTCAGCAAGTATATAACACCATTCAGTATTCAGCAAATATATAACACCATTCAGTAAGTATATAACACCATTCAGCAAGTATATAACACCATTCAGCAAGTATATAACACCATTGAGTAAGTATATAACACCATTCAGCAAGTATATAACACCATTCAGCATTCAGCAAGTATATAACACCATTCAGTAAGTATATAACACCATTCAACAAGTATATAACACCATTCAGCAAGTATATAACACCATTCAGTAAGTATATAAACCATTCAGCAAATATATAACACCATTCATTGACTAAACATCTGATCGAAACATATTTTTTTCTCTATATAAGTATAGCAATATGGTACTCATATTAAAGATAAAAAAACGCTCGTTATTATGGTGTAATTTTTTTTTAAAAAAAGTTACGCATAAAAAGTTATTGACGTTTAAAAAAGATGGGGGGAAGTTATATGTACATTACCTAATTTCTAGTGGATTTAAAAGACTATATTGCCCCTAGATATTTCAAATCAGTCCAAATTAATGAAAATATTTTATAATTTGGTCCCTATTGATCTCAACCATTAGATCAAAAGATCTAATGGTTGAGATTCTTTCTTACCCTTCTCACACTTTAGGCCTTTTTTACAGGATCCTCTACCTATATATATATATATATATATATATATATATATATATATATGGTAGGGTTCATGAGAGAATCATCTTTATTGCGAGAACCAATGTGAACACAACAAAATAAACCCAGTACACCACCAAAAACCTAAAAAAACCTAACCCCCCACCCAAGCTAAATGCTCAAAACTAAACCCCCCCTCAAAAACCTAAAAAAAACCTACCCCCCCCCCCCCCCCGAAAAAAAAATTAAACCCCCATACCCTATATATACATATATAGGGTAGGGTTTATGCGAGAACCACCTTTATTGCGAGAACCAATGTGAACACAACAAAATAAACCCACTACACCACAAAAAACCTAAAAAAACCTAACCCCTACCCTCCAAAAAAAATAACCTCCTCCCCCCCCCCCCCCCCACTCAAGCTAAATGCTAAAAACTAAACCTCAAAAAAACCTAAAAAAATCTAAAAAACACACAAAAAATTTTTGTGTTAATTTTTTTTATTCTAATCGCTACTTTTAGTATCAAAAAAAAAAAATTATTAACGAGAAGTAGCGATTTTAATAAAAAAATATTAATTTTTTTTTTGTTTTTTAGATTTTTTTAGGCATTTTGGTTGTGCTCACGTTGATTCTCGCAGTTCTCGTAATAAAGGGTGGTTCCTAACGGATCCTTCTCCTATACTAAGTACCATACTAAGTACCACCCTTGATTCCCACGAATCCCGGCCTACCAGTTAATCTAATAACCAAGAAGTCATGCTATAATTATCCAAAACACAGCCAAGTTTTACGTGCTTCATAACAGAAAACATGTATGATCTTATAGTAATATCGTACGCAACTCATATAATTATCATACGTAATTCAAGCAACTCATAGAATCATCATATCGTCCTATCAAAATACGTATCAATAATCACAAAAAAACGCAGTCATGTAGTGTAGGAATAGCAAACCGAAATAACCGAAACACACTAACCGTGAGAGATGGTATGCGAGAGAGAGCAAGACCGAGAGAGAGTAGCGACCGAGGGGAGTCTTCCTGCTGCCCACTACAAGAATAATCAGTATTAGTGGCGACAGTATTAGCGGCGACTTCATATGTGTCGCCGCTAAAGGGTTCAATCCGGGTCAAGGGTTACTGAGCATTTATTGGCCGTTGGATGAAGATCTGATCCAACGATCAGGGTAATGTCTGATAGTTGTCGCCGCTAAAGGGTTTTAAGCGGACAAAACCCTTCATCCCTCCCTTTCCCTCCATTCTATCCTACTATACCCCTTCACCATCGATCTGCCGGTCTCCGCCAGCCGTAATGCGGGGCTTTCGGTGTCTGTGAGCCCGTTCCAAGCTGTGCTCCGTCCACCCCACTCAAATCACCCAACATTCCGGCCAACTCCACTCAATTCCAAGCACCTCCGGTAACGTCCACTGAAATCCGACCACCTCCGGCGACATACACGGTTAGGGTTCTTTATATTGTTGTTTATTTTAGTTATATATTTATATTTCTTAATTTTGTGTCGTTTTTGTAGGTCACCTCCACTAAAATGCAACCACTTCCGGTCATCTCCGCTGAAATCCGGTCAACTCTACTGAAATCCGGCCACCTCTACTGAAATCCGGTCACCTTCAATGACATTCGATCACCTCCGGTTCGTTCTTTTCAATTTCTCTTTTTATTTATTAATTTTGTGTAGTACAGTATGTATAAGCATGTATATTTGTAGGTTTGTTATTTTTATTTTGTGTTGAACTGTATTTATACATATATGTTTGTAGCTTATTTTTTTCAATTTTGTGTTGAACTGTATGTATATGGGTAGGTTTATGGAAATTGGGGAGTCAAATAGAGGGCTAATGGATATTTCTTGTAGTGAAATACTTGTAATGGTACTTTATATAGGGTCGGCTCTGTTAGGAATAATCTTGATCGGGTCATCGGTACGGGTTGGATAATTTGAACGGGTCAAAGTAGCTGATTATATTCAGCCGTCCGTTTGTTTTTAATACGTTTTTATTAAGTTTAGTTAGAGTTAATGTAATGGGTATATGCAATAACTTTTGTTTTTTAAGCAAATGGCGAAACAATCAATAGAGGGTATATGCAATAACTTATGGTTTAGGGCAATACATGATATGGACTTTGGAGTTGGTCAGTCAACAACTGCACTTTCATATAATTTGTTTAGTTTATGTTTGAGGTCAATTCATGGTGCTTATAGCGGTTTGCGATAATTTATAGTTTATGCGAATCAAGTATCCTCGTTGTATGAAAAAAAAATATCCCATTTGTTTGTTGATCCAGCATCCACATATTATACAAACTAATATCTTTGTTAAGTTATTCATGTGTGAAACTAATCAGCTATCAAAGATATTGTGGGAAGTGCCTATTATATTGCACCCGAAGTCTTGAAGAGAAAATACGGACCAGAAGTTGATAAATGGAGTATTGGGGTCATGCTATATATTCTTCTGAGGGGAGTTCCGCCTTTCTGGGCAGGTGATAATTTTCATGGTTTCTTGATTCATTAAGCCTAGAAAGATTAATAATTCAGTGAACTAATAAGAAATACATGTGGTGATACAGAATCTGAGCACGGGATATTCAATGCAATCTTGAAAGGGCACGTCGATTTCACGAGTGATCCGTGGCCTTCCATATCTCATCAGGCCAAAGATCTTGTAAAGAAGATGTTGACTTCAGATCCCAAGCAAAGGTTAACAGCTCATCAAGTTCTTTGTAAGTACTAATCTGAAATGGAAATTTATATAGTAATTTGAAAAATAAAAATGGTACAGTATGCATATTATGCAATGAGGGAACACTGTTAAATACCAATGCTTTGATAAATGTTATCTTCAATGTCGTTTTTCTATGTTTATCAGCGCATCCGTGGATTAAAGAAGATGGAGAAGCACTCGATACACCACTTGATAACGCGGTCCTTGGAAGGCTAAAACAGTTTAAAGCTATGAATAACTTTAAGAAAGTTGCACTTCGGGTACCTACTAGATCTTTTATGTCACACATATCTTATATCTATGTATGATAATGTATAGATCAAGAGATGACAATTCTCTTCTTTTATGTCACACATATCTTGAATCCATAGATGACTTGCAACCCTACTGATCAGGCTATATATGTGTTTATATTATTGACAGGTATAGACACGACAACGGCGACTCTAACATGGGCTTTAGCTTTACTAGTCAACCACCCTGTGGTCTTAAAAATAGCCCAACAGGAGCTTGAAAACCATGATGGAAGAGATAGGAAAGTTGAAGAGTCAGACATGAACAACTTGGTCTATCTTCAAGCCATTATCAAAGAGACAATGCGTCTTTATCGAGCTGCACCACTTTCTGTTCCACATGAATCCACAGAAGACTGCATTGTAGGAGGTTTGAATGTGAAAATTATTGTTTGATTCTTTGTATACTTATGAACGTTTTGGTCCATGAAATTAAATCTTTTTTTCCTGTTTTTTTACATGAATCCACAGAAGAAAGACTGCATAGCAGTAAATTATTTTTTTTTTTTTTACTTTTAGTGGCGACATATGTCGCCCCTAAAAGTCACAAATTTTTAGCGACGACAGGTGACCAATAGCGGCCGATCTATAGCTGCGACCCTTTAGCGACGACGTGTCACCGCTAAAGGGAAATAGCGGCGACAAGGACTTTTAGCGGCGACACTTGTCGTCGCTAAAGGTGCCTGTTTCTTGTAGTGGCCAAACGACGTTGGGGGAGAGGAGAGAAGGGCAGGTACGATGATATGATTAGGGTTTAAGTTTTGAGATGTTATCATAACATTCAATTTCGTAATTCTTAAAGGAGCTAGTCATCAGGCGGTTTGGGATTTAAGGAGCTGGGTCGCAAACAACTAAGGTGGCTTATGGGCTTGCAGGTTTGGGCCAATATTTAAGGAGAAAAGAAAAGGAGTAAGTGTGGGTCTGTTGGGCCGCAAGGTGGGGTGGGTTCGGTTTGGGTTTCAAGTGGGTTCGGCCGACACCCCTTGGGCCTCTACTCACAAACATACCAATAGTATGTGTTGGTTGTGCCGAGATTGAGGCACTCGAGTGAGGTTTGGGCCACTTGGGCCGTCCGCAGGCTAGATGGTACGGGGTGGCTCGAATTTGAGACGTCATACGTATTTCTAATTACTTATTCATACATGTAACGAGTCCACATATAGATACAAAATAGCGTTACATAAATGTATTTAAATTACAAGAGTTATTACGCGAGAATAATAATAATAAAAAAATAAACGAATATGAATAAAAGGTGGCGATAGATACGACGTTTACCTCGGGTTGTCACATTTCATATCAACAAACTTGCATAATATTTTTATCCAGGCCATATGTTATCCATCATCGATCATTGGTTTTTTTAGTTCGACATAGATTAGTATTGTGTCAACCAAAAACTCTCAGACTAGTGTTTCAGACTAGCTACATGTTTCTTTTGTAGATTTTATACAGGCTAAGGTTAAGATATTTTTGCTTAATATTCAATGTGTAGTCTAAACTGGTTATTTAATGTTATGTTGGTGAAATACATTTACGTATATTATGATTTCTGCATGCATTTGTTGACCGGTTATATTGGTTTTCTGTGTACCGTGTTGTTTTTCCAGGTTCATATGTTTTGTTAATGACTTTTGGCATACTTATGCTATGTGTTACGTTCCTATACACATGCATGTTCCAGGATTGTTTTTTTTTTTATTTTTCCCATTGTCATAGTGTTTATTGTAGTGACTTGTCAAATGCACACCTAGTTGAATTTGACTTGTTTATCGTGTTATATTATACGCATTGCCTGACTTTAATGCTTTATATTAAAGATAAGTGTCGTGATGGAGTGTGAGTATATTTTTCAGTACTTTTCACCCGTTTATTCAAGCTTTAAATTTATAAAAATACGATATAACACTATCGATCTCTACAACACGCTAGGGTAAGTGCACCCACCGTCGACGTAGTATAGTGATGGTAAGATACCGAGGTCGTCCAAGAACACAAGAGCTTTTAATACGGGAATATCGTCGACATCTAATCTAATCAAATTTTGGTTAAAGGTTTTTAAAAAGTAAACATAAAAAAATAAACTAAGTAAATAAAAGAAACAAATAGACAAGATAGAATCACTTGGTTCCGACTCGTTATTTACGTATCCTTTGATGATTTCCACACTTTGGATTTATTAAGAGATTATCTTTGTTAAAGTGGCATGTCCCTCTTTTGGAGATAGCGCTACCCTCTGTTGGTGCACTACATCTGTCGACTTCGTCTTGTATCGAGTCTTACACTAGTTAGAATAGTTCAGGGCACGTAGTGTCACACCCCGACCGCGTAAAACAACAAATCGCGGCGGAAACATCGGGGCGTGTTGCAACAGAATTAATGTTTCATAACCATGGATACCAAAAAGTGTTTTGTTTTATTAAACATTGAATAATTACATCGTCTGGAAATCTAATTACACAATTTAAACATAGTCTATCATTGTTATTGAGTCACTAAGGCCTTGTTCAGTCCTATGTGAGCATGCATCCTATCAATCGATATCTTTCAACAATACCTGAAACATATGTGAAAACGAGGTCAGCAAAGAAATGCTGGCGAGATACATAGGTTTTGTGAAAATAAGATTCATGACTTCTGATTTTGAAAAAAGTTTAGTCATGAACCTTGTAATTTGCTTTGTCTTGTAAATCATTTGAAAAATAATAAGTTTAGATGATATATATAAATAAAAGAATAATGCATGATTAAATGAATAACCATGTATAATGAGTTTGTGTAAGATAACTTGTTTGTAAATCAATGTCTTGTGAAAAGTATGTTACTTGTATAAAATGTTCTATGTCTCAAACTGAAATGATTCAAATAACGCTACGATATGTAATACCATACAAACACTTATATATAGGAAGTACCAGCGGCGTATCCACCATGCTTGTATCATATTACACACGCTTCGTTACTTAATCACTTACTCAAACCAAACCAAAAATGTAAGATGTCTATGTTTAAACCAACTGTCAAATGTATTGAAATCATATGTCAAAATGTTCCTGTCAAGATGTAAATCATGTAATGTGTAACCAAAATGATATGTATGGCTAGTGAAATGCATCAACTAAACCATAGATGAAACACACAAAACAAAGTATTGAAGTAAAACTTGGTTTAAATCAATACTATGTTCCATGGAAATGCATGATCAAATGTAAATCATGTCCAGATGTTTACCCAATCGTTACCCATTCGTTCAAATCGTTCTTGTTTTAATCGTTCAAATCGTCCTTGTTTTAATTGTGAACTACTTTATGGTCGATTTTAATAACATTCAAACCTTCTTGACTCGTTCCTCGTTCCAACTCGCTCTCGCTCTCGTTCTTAATAAACCCTTACCAAAGGGTAAATTAATACTTACAGATTCAGTCGTTACCCAAAATGCCCACACATAACCATGGGTATAGAGAATAACGGGATTTGTCAGATCCTATGGTACCATAACCTAATACTGGTCGGCTTGATCATTGCTAATGAATGTCATTTGGTTATGTAACTATAACCAACAAGTTTGTTCACTTTTTGAAATTTGTAATTAGTTTTTGAACCATTGAAATCATTCTTGAAACCCTTGTTATTGTTCTTGAAACCACATTGTAATTGTTATTTGAAATTATTGTAATCGTTCTTGAAACCACATTGTAATTGTTATTGAAATCATTGATAAAGTATTTAGCACATATGAGTCACCCCAAAACAGTTGAAAACAGTAAAAGAGGGGAATAATGTACTCGCCTGAGAGTGCTTAGGAGTCTTGAACAACTGCCAAGTAAGCTAGAGGAGTCCCGGAAATCAAACGGTACCTAATATAGGTATCTACATAAATAACCCGGACCTAAATCGGAAGACTGGGTAGCAGGAGGGTTTGTAAACCAAATGAGTGTAGGAACTCATGTGATATGGTTTAACAAAGCCTACATACTAGTTGAAACTTAACCTAAGTATTATCGACCCATCGCGACCCATTAAGGTAGCTTACGCTACTTTAACGCGTCGTGCGCACAAAGCGCGTTTTGAGACGTCTAACTAGTCCTATGACAAGTGTTATATGCCTAAACATGTTACATAATCAGTTATGTGATGAAAGTTTTAGGTTACATATGCTTAATTACCAGTTATACATGAAAAGGGTATTCTGGTAATTTACCTAAGGCATATAAACTACCTATCATACAACTACTTAAACGAAGCGACCATAAGGTATAACCTCGGAAGGTTATTCCCTACCTACTATGGTCACCTAATGTATTTGGTCGGATCCTAATGATCGACCAAATGGGTCGGGTTCGAGGTATAAGCGATTTATTAGATCGCTTACCCTTCGACCCTAGACAACGTGGTAATCAGTAGGCATAGTCCCAAGGGACTATAACCAACGTGATTACACTCACGTTGCGAAGTTCCTACGAACTTCGCATTGACCATAAGCTGGTCAACGCTGAAAGTCAAACAAAGTTTGACTTTCGGACTCGAAAAGCAATAAAAGAACGAAAGAATACTTACGAAGGGTCCCCGAATGCTAATCTAGATCAAAATAGCTCAGGTATGAAACAAAGGTTTCAACTTAGAGCACAAATGATCAGATTCTTGTGAGAAATGAAGTGAAATGTGATGGGTATTTATAGATTTCGGAGAACCGTTAAGATCGTTTGTCGAATATCGTGCCTAAATCTCGTGCGTACATTTGTCAAAATGTTGTGGTTACTGAAAATGATCCTTAATGTGCTGAAAGGTCAAGTGTGGAACTTGTGGTTGTGGTTTAATCAGCTGATAATCTGCTGACTGTTTGATATTATCTGTTCTGGGGACCCCTTGCGCATCGTAGCCAAAATAGTGCTACGCATCGTAGCCATACAAGTTTGGCAGAATTTCATTTTTGGTCCCTGCAGTGTAATCAGCCCATTTTCGACACGTTTAAGGCCCGTTAACCCCATTTCAAAGCTCTAAAATGAAGTTAAAGTATAGGGAACTTAAAATGTGTTCAAAAATATCTCGGATGTCGGTTCGTTTAGCCGTACAAACGCGATGTTCGCTTAATTACGACGGAATGCGCATAAGCGCGAAAAACGATCCAAATGACGCAACGAATGGATTTTTGGCAAGCCAAACACTAAAGCATAATATAGTCATGCTTACATAAATTTTTGGATGCCCGGATGTATTCAGAACGTAAGTTATGCGCGAAAATGCAAACTTGTGCACTTTTTGACACTTTTAGTCCCTGAATGACTCAAAAGTTTATTTTAGCACACCGAACCCCTCAAAGCCTATTTCTAAGCTATGTAAAGGATATTTAAGGTGTGTTTAACTTATGGTCATGTTCCGGAATGTCTGTTACAGTTCAAATTGGCATACTTTCGCAGTTTGTCAACTTTAGTCCCTGTAAGCGATTTAACTTGTTTTTGCCATACCAAAGCCTTCAAAACTTATTTCTAAGTTATGTAAGGGTTATTTAAGGTATGTTAAGCCAATGTCACTATTCCGGAGTGTTTGTTGCATTAAACTGGTTATATTTACGCATTGGTGCGCGTATAACCTTCCAGAAAGCGATTTAGAGTTTGAAATCGAACAAGAGTTGATATGTGTAAATGATACACATATATTTTTTTTTTACAAATCCCAAGTATGAAATACAATATTTCATTGGTTTGGAATTTGTTTGATGGTCGTGAAGGCACAGGTGTTACACGTAGAATGAGAAAATGTGTTAGAGATGAGAAGATTTCGCTTGAACATATATATGTTGAAGGGTTTTCGCTTGAAGCATCTCAAGCGAAATCATTACATCAGATTTCGCTTGAGACATGCTGATGTTCATCCCAAGCGAAATCCTTATAGTCTATATATAGGAGTTCAAGTTCAAGCGAAATAAAGAGAGTTCATAGTTGTGATTTCCATACCGAGGTGCTGCCGGTGTGAGAACTGATTGTAATTGCATTCATATCAATACAAATCAGTGTTAAAGTGAAGATTCAGCTGTTTATAGGTCAAATACTTGTTTTCCGCACCTGTATTTGATGGAATTCCTCTGAACCGACTCGTTTAGGTCGTGAACACGGTCCTTACAATTGGTATCAGAGCTCAGGAGGAGGAGTTCTGTAGATATCAGCCGAAATTGATCACGTTTTCTTACTTCTACACTTTCTTTCATCAGTTCAGAAATTTTTCACGGTCAAAAACTGTTCAATTTCTCACGGATTGTTTAAAAGTACAAGATAACAAACCCTTGAAAGTTTCATAGCAAAATTCGACCTAAAAGTGATCAAAATTGACATCCGAATGGATTTCGCTTGAACAGATCAGACTGTAGTAAATTTCGCTTGAAATTCTACTAATATTTCGCTTCAGGGTTCTCACTTCAGACGTTTTCGCTTGAACTATTTCGCTTCAGAGATTATCTAGTTTCGCTTCAAGTATTTCGCTTCAGAGTTCTCTCTTCAGAAAGTATCGCTTGAACGATTTCGTTTCAAAAATTTGTTAGTTTCGCTTCAACCAGTTTGACAGATAATTTCGCTTAAAGAAAGTTCAGTTGACTATTTCGCTTGAAAGAATCTGTTATTGAAAATCGTGCTATTGAAACATGGATAACGATTTTCACAATGCGTTTGCAACATCGTCTAGTTCATCTTCCATTGCTCAGAACATGAATTCAGAAAACGAAACGGGGACTACTCAGAAACCCCCGAAGCTAATGAGCATTGAGGAATACTACGGATGGAAAGATCGTTTCGAAAACTGGGTGCAAGCAAATCATCTAAGATCATGGGAATGTATTCTGAAAAAGTATATGCTACCACGTACTGAAATGGAGACAGTAAAACAACTTTCAGAGTTTGGTAATGAAGAACGGGAAATGTATCGAGCTGAAAAAATGATGATCAGTTTACTTCAACAAGCTATCAAAGAAGACATCTTTATACTACTTCAACATGACAAAACATCAAAGTCAATCTGGGATGCTTTGAAAGTCAAGGTTGAAGGTAGTGCAAACATGATTAAAAGCAAAAAAGCGTTGCTTAAAAAGGAGTTTGACTTGTTCACAAGTTTGCCCGGAGAAGATACGAAGAAACTCATTGAACGATATTGTCACTTAGTTCGAACAATGTCGATGATGAACATCAACAAAGAAAATGAGGAATGGGTGGATAAGCTAGCTGATGCATTACCTCAGAAAGAGTGGGGAACTTATTTGATGATACTGAAGAATACCGGAGTTTATGATGGGTTGTCAATCTCTCAGTTCATTGAAAAGATTGAAAGTCAGGATTTGGAACAACAGAAGATCGCAAGGATGAATAATCCAAGTGGTCAACAAGATGTAAAGATGTATTACAAGGGTAGTGTTCCGACTCCAGAAGCTGAGAGAAGTCCGAAAATTCAGACTGCTTATAGTGTTGGGGATTCTACAGAAAAGTCTGATCAAAACTCAAACAAAAGCAACAGTGGTTTCTCATTGTATCCAAGTGTAAATCCGAAAAGCTCATCAGAAAGCTTTCAGTCTCAAAACACAAAGATGGGAAATGGTTGTGTGATTCAATGCAATATAGCTCTAAATCTTCCAGAAGGTCAAAGTTTTTCTGAAGACATTGCGAAAGATCATATGGCATTACTTGGTTCTGTGCTTATATCATATGAAGGTTTAGTTGCTGGTCGAATTGGAAATCCTATGCTTACCAAAGAGGATTACGACCAAATAGATGCCGAAGAGATGGAATTAATGGATATTAAATGGTGTCTTGCAAGTGTTCTTAGACGTGCTGAAAAGTTCAAAACAATCACCGGAAGAAATGACTTTCTTGATGCTTGTGTTTCTACTTTAGGTTTTGATAAATCTAAAGTTACTTGTTTCAGGTGCAGGGAAAAAGGTCATTTTAAACGGGAGTGCAAGAACAGAGAAGTTAGTGATGCTCAGAATCCATTTGGAAAAGACGACTATTACCGGAAAGCCATTTATCAGCAAGTTGGTCAGACACAAGATTCACAGACGGCTCATGGTAGAAAGATTGAAGATTCAAAGAAAGGATGTTTGGTAGATTTCAACTGGAGCAACTACATTTCTTCTAATAGTACAACATGTTTAGTGGAACAAAATGATGAACAATTACCTGAAGGTTTCAGCTGGGATATGTTTGTTGATGAAAAGGGGGATTTCAAAGCTTTCATTGCAAAGATTGTTAGAGAACCAGATTTGTTTGCTACTTGGATGAGATCAATTGGTGAAACAGTGAAAGAACAATCGATTACATCTGAAGAAAGTTTAGAAAGTGCTGATGCTGAATCATTAAGTACAGACGAGAGTGTGCAAAATGAGGATACTTCAGAAAAAGAAGTTGTTTTTGATCATACACCATCTGATTCTAGTATTTCAGATGTTGATTCTGAAAAATCTGTAGAGTTTGATCAAACACCAATTGAAAGTAGCAGTGATGATGAGGAAGAGAAACATATTAATATTGCTAAAAGTCATCTTTCTCCTGAAAGTTTTCATTTCTATTTTGCAGATCGCATGGAGAAACTGAAGGAGAAACAAGCAGTAAAAGAACAACAACAAGACGTGAAGGTTGAAACTGTTGTTCAAACTGAGAAGGTAACTTGTGAAGAAAAAGTAATTGAAGTGGTAAAAACAATCGAGATTGAGAAGATTGTTGAAGTTGAAAAGCCTTGCAAGAAATGTTTGGAAATTTGCAAGAGTTGTGAAGAAAAAGATGTGATTCTGTTTGATAGAGAAAGACTGATAGAAAAGTTACTATCTGACCTCAGCTATGTGAAAGAATCTTATAGCGTGTTGAACAGAACAGTGACATGTCTTCAAACAACGAACTCTGAAAGAGAAAAGGCTTTAACGATGACTAATTCTACGTTGATGACAAAACAAAAGGCAATTAATCATTACATCGAAGAAAATGCTAATCTAAAGCAAGAGTTGGAGAAAGAAAAGATCGAGAATGAAAGGATTAGAAGGTTATTACTGAGTTATTCTTGTTCTGATTATGTCATTGATCGAGTTTATCCTACTGTTGCAGGTTTTGAAGCATTTCAGGATGAGAAGCAAAAGAATGAGACTGGTAAGAAATCGACTGTTAAATACAACAAGTGTCCGCCTCCTATCTGGGAAGGGTATTCTCCTAGAAAACCAAATGAGGAGCAAGTCGAAAAAGCAGTCAATATAAAGTTAAAATCCGAGACAACTGACGTTTTACCAGATAACATTGACATCACGTTTACCTCGTCTGATACTGATCATGAGTCTGAGTTAATCAAAAAGGTGGTCGATCAGGTGTTGGATACTGAGGAGGTGTCTGAGTCAAAATCTGAGTCTGGGTGTTCAAGTTCGTCAGTCAACAGTTCAAAGTTGTCGGAAAAACGGTCTTACAGTAAAGAATTTTTGCTATCAAAGGCAAATTTGGATGATGAAACATTTGAAGTTGCATACACTTTAAATGATTCGGACAAATTATACTCTGACAAAGAATTTCCTATTAGAAGTGTTCGTTTTGATATGATCAAAAAGGTTTTTAAAATGACAGAAATTAATTTTTCTGAACTTAAAGATTTAAAATTTACTGAAAAACCTAAAAAATATACTTCAAGAGTTCAACAAAGGTTAAACAAGAAAAAAGGGAAAAAGTATTACAATTCTGGTTCTAGTTTTCAAAAGAAAACAAACCAAAATTGTAGTTACAAAAAGAAAGGTCTTGGTTTTAATCCACCTGAAAACTCTATAAATGAAAAATATATTAGAGATTTTAAAACGAAATTGACATATGTTGCAGGAAAAAGCTATGAAGAGGAGTCAAATAGCTTATTCTGGATAAAATCAAATCAGGAGTTTCTTGCTGAAAGAAAAAGAACAGGAACTGGAGTTTTTCATCCAATTGGAGTTTTTCAATCAAAAGACACAAGAACTTGTTTTCAATGTCAAGTTGTTGGACACATCGCTCACAATTGTCCAAACAAAGTCAACAGAAAACAGGGAGTATCTGAAAAACTTAAAGAAAAAATAGTTGAAAAGAATGATTCACCAACTACAAACTTCAAAAATTTTGAAAATTCAAAGAATGAAGTTGGTGAAAATTCTAAAAGATTGTACAAAAAGAATGCAAAAGACAATCAAAAATGGATTGTTAAAAAATCAGATGTACAATCTGGTGATGAATCTGATTCCACAAAATCAGATGAGCCACAAGTTGAGAAAAAAGATTCAGTGAATGATGTTGACATTCCATCACTGAATTTTGAAGAAGTTAAACAAATGGTTGGTAAAGTGGAAATTTCAAATCAATTCTATTCTGATGAAAAGGAATTTGATATTGAGAAAGCATTTAATGGAAATGTTAGAAAAATATTCAAAAAAATGCTTGATGGGAAAGTAAAGGGGGTTAAAGATTTTTATGCAACTAAAAAGGCAACTTACAACCCTACTGCTCAAGAATTGGAAGCCACTAAGTCTGAAAAGACTTGGGTGGAAGTCTGTTTCCCATGATAGTCTCAGGACTATGCCGGAGATCCCAAGTTTTTATCGTGGATCAGGAATCGGCATCTTTCTAATGTTTGAAATTTTTTGGTTGAAAGTTTTTGATAGTGTTTGGATGTTTACAGGTTGTATGTCTACGCCGGAGCTTCCAGGTTGTTAAGTGCGAAGCAGGAATCGGCATTTTGATTGGTAAATGGTGATGTAGATGTAACATTCCTACAAGTGGTATTGTGTTCTACATGTGGTAATTTTTACAATTGGTATAGAAGGTGCATACATGCAAGTGGTAAATCAGGGACATTAATTTGTACTTGATTTGCTATAAGTGGTTAAGAATAGACAATGTGATGAACCACACCCCGAATCTACAAATGATTATATCATCAAAACTTATTTTCTAGAAAAATCATTTTGGTTAAAACAAACTTAAGTGTTTTGAAATCATAATGAGAAAATAGTTTTGTGATAGGGGGAGTTCTGATTGTTTATGCCAAGTGAATGGCGATTTGATGTGATTCGATATCAGTTGTCACTTTATTGTACAGTTTATTTTCAAATTTCCTTTCATGTGTTTGTATTTTAGGGGGAGTAGAAAATTTCAGAAAATCCAAAATCCAAAAACATTTGAAAATTTGAAAAAGACAAAAACATGATAAAATCAAAAATGAGTTTCGTTGCCAAAAAGAGGAAATGATAGTACATCAGTGGACTGTCACAACATGCTAAAGAATTGTTTAGATAATATGTGATAAACAATCTCACTGTGGATGTGTCAGTAGGTTTTTACACATTTAGTAGATTGTGACGAGATATAAACATAAAATTCAAACTTGCTTGTTCTGTGGGTAACAAAACTGCTTGGATATATAGGTAACCCCTGAAATCTTGTTTGAAAGGTCCCTTATTCTGAGATACTAGGTCTTTATGCTCAGTGATATCTGGGGTATTATCCCGGGACTTCTGATTTTGCGGAAGCAATGGCCTAGTCCCTGGAGAATACTTTACATTTGCTTGAAATATAGCTCACCCTCAGCTAAAAAATGATGAAACATTGAAAAATGCTAATCATGGTTGTTGAAACAAAAGATCCTCTAAAGGGGACACACCTAAAGTCGAAGCCGTCATCTCTCTGCGTATCGAAAGATCGACCTGAGCTCTCACGGCCCTCGTACTATAATTTATTCCCCAGACAGATATCATCTTTGGTATATTCACCTGTAAGACTGAATATTGGGATCTGGATACGGGAGTATATTCAAGTAGTGGGACACATGGATAAGTTTTAAGTGCTTAAAACATTAACATCGTATCTCGGATCAGTTGAACTTTGTGTGAAAATTTATGTGGACAAATATACTGACAATCTAAGTAAATTGTTTAGAACTTAAAATGAAATGAAGCTTAATGGTGTTGGTGACTTGTTTCAAAAACTGATATGATCCTCTTGCACAAACTCACAAAAATATTGTTTGTAAATATTTCTTTATTGCATTCCATTACAATCAAAAATTACAAAAAGATTTTAGTGTGTTTTAGCATAAATTTTAACAAAATCAAAAAGATTTTCGACAACTGATATTGGAAAGCTGATTGTCAAAATTTCAAGTGCTAAACATGATGACTTGGTTGTGAGGGGGAGTGAATCTTAAAATGTCAAAAGGTTTGTTAAAATCCTACAATTGGTATTTTTTTTAAAACCTACATTTGGTTCATCATTGGTTTGTGATATGAGAGAGAGTTATCTGATTATATCAGATTGTTGATACATTTAAATTGTTAAATTTAGAAAATTTATTTCTGGGTTAAGATTGTTACAGGTGAGCCAGATTAATTCATTCAAAGCTTATGAAAGTCAGAATCTAATCATGAATCTAAAGTTCGCTAGCTGCTGATGCTGATGAACTTAAGGAATCAAGAGATCTGATCAAGAGAATTAGATGAGATCCAGGTAATGATCTTGTAGACAAAATTTGAGTCAGGCATCGATCCTAAAGCAGATGTTGCTGAAGAACAAATGAATGCCAGCAAATCGTGAGGGGGAGTCTGAAGACGTTTGAGAAGAAGATAGAGAGAGAAAAGCCCAGAGACTGATCAAGACTGAAGATGTAAAGACACAGCATTATTGTGACTCGATAGTCGACTCGTCAACATCTGAGGGGGAGTCTGTTGGTGCACTACATCTGTCGACTTCGTCTTGTATCGAGTCTTACACTAGTTAGAATAGTTCAGGGCACGTAGAATGAGAAAATGTGTTAGAGATGAGAAGATTTCGCTTGAACATATATATGTTGAAGGGTTTTCGCTTGAAGCATCTCAAGCGAAATCATTACATCAGATTTCGCTTGAGACATGCTGATGTTCATCCCAAGCGAAATCCTTATAGTCTATATATAGGAGTTCAAGTTCAAGCGAAATAAAGAGAGTTCATAGTTGTGATTTCCATACCGAGGTGCTGCCGGTGTGAGAACTGATTGTAATTGCATTCATATCAATACAAATCAGTGTTAAAGTGAAGATTCAGCTGTTTATAGGTCAAATACTTGTTTTCCGCACCTGTATTTGATGGAATTCCTCTGAACCGACTCGTTTAGGTCGTGAACACGGTCCTTACACCCTCAGCCATATTGGTCTGAGTCAGTAGGGATACAATCCACTAAGGCCGGAATATTGAAAGATAATTAAGTAAGTTATTAATGCAAAAAGTGGCATGTCCCTCTTTTGGAGGCAACGCTACCCTCGGCCATATTGGTCTGAGTCAGCAGGGATACAGTCCCGTAAGGCCGGTTTAAAGTTTTAATAGTAGTTTATTTATAAGGGATTCAAGCCTTTCTTACTTCCCCCGATTTGATGCTATCTGCCTCAAAGGAAGTCCTAATAAGCTTGAATCAAGTCCTCACAGGATCTATACATTGAACGAGGCAAGAACTTTACCCAAACCACCCTTCTAACCCCCTTCTAGGCAATTAATGCGCTTTATATAGACCGTAAAGACACGAATGAGTGAATCAACAAAACATGAAGGATGATAGAATAAAGTTCACTTTCAATATAAAAAACTAGTTATTAAAGTCATTAATACATACCCAATTAAAAAGTTAACCAAAGCTAGGAAATCAAAAGAAATACATAAATAACTTGCCTTCACCAAGTGATGTAAGAGATTAGCCAAGCATGGCATTTGTTTGAAAAAAACTCTTACGATCAATATTGGATCCCGAGACTACTACACACACTCTAAGATGGATGATGGATGAATGTGGTGGATGATGGTGGTATTGTTATATTCTACTTTTAAATCATACTAACTTCTTCTTATAAAGCTAATGGATAGAGAAAGCAAAATAAAATGTTGCAAGTTGGACAATCTGACTCAATATGTAAGATGGGAATATAAGCTATAAGGATCAAATAACTTTCTCATAGGCATATAGACACATGATTCTTAATTTTTTAATCTTATATTGTTTGGGCCAATAAGATTTGATCAGGTGTCTTTGGGTTCATAAATTTGTATATGGTTCATAGTTCAGCTCTGTCTCTTTTGTATATGAGCCAAGGTGGATGCCCAACACCAAACTTTGACATGCCAATGGTTTCGCCAAGTGAGCAGGCACCACATCCAGGTGGAAGTTGTGTTGGTGTTCCTGGGAAGCAGAATCAACAACAACCCATTCTTCATACGCAGCAGCATGTTTGTTGTACTATTCTGTTGCTATGTTTTATTGAATAATAGATGGTGCCATATGGACTAATATAACCCCATGTTGGATCGTTGTTTGACCCGATTGAGTCGTTCAGAAGAGCTTTAAGTCCAGTTTAAAGGCGGAATCAGTAAACCGGACACGAAAACAACTTGATACTATTTAATCTGTCTCTTTGATTGATATTAACAATGATTACAACCTGAGAACAATCTGGCAGCACTTCGTTACAATTTCTGGAACATGTGTCCCGAATGAAATGACACTGCCCCTATTTATAGTGACATGATTTCGCTCTTATGTACATGTCACATAAGCGAAACCATATGATTGACACATAAGCGAAGCCCCCCTATACCCTATGAGCGAAACCACTAAGTTACATACGAGCGAAATCAAAAGTTATAACAATCTGACATAAATTGCTTTGTCTTCTTGTGAGGTGATGTCATTTATGATGTCATATTGATGATGTCATCATTGTATATGATGACATCATGTTGAATCATATCCGCAACGAACTGAGACTCGATATAAGACGAAGTCGGCAGATGAATGCACTAACAGACTCCCCCTCAGATGTTGACGAGTCTTAAGTGTCGAGTCTTTTCAATCTTCAGTCTTTATCAATCTTTGGTCTTCCTTCAGGTTGTAACATTGTAAGCATCCAACAATCTTTCTCTTCTTCTATCAGCTTCAGGCTCCCCCTTTCATCAAGCTTCCGTGCTTTGGGATCGACACCTAGCTTTCCATCTACAAGCTCCTCTTTGTTTCAAACTTGTCTTCAGACTCCCCCTTAGATTTTCATATTATCAATCAAACTTCTCTAATCCACTCCCCCTATCAACAAACTTCATAGATTTGGCAGCATTAAAGAATCCAACTCCCTCACAGTTAATCATCCAAGTCCAAATTAAATGACCTTGGAGATATCACAAACTCTTTTTGAAATTTTTTATTTTAATTCAAGTTTCAAATTAATGAACTTGTTTTATTTTCAGAAACACAATCAGCTTACTTAGATTTTGAAACTCAACATTTCAGATATCGGTTTTCGAAAATAAAACAGAAATCAAAATCTTTTTGTATTTTCTGAAAATATAAAGAAGCAAAGAAATATGTACAAACACATTTACAGACAATATTTTTGTTTAAGTATGCGTCAGAGGATCATATCAGATTTTGACAAATCACAAGTACCGTTGAGCTTAATTACACAGTAAGTATTAAACAATTCACTTAGATTGTCGATATACTTGTCCACTTAAATTTTCACACAAAGTTCAACTGATTCAGGATATTAATTAGGTATTTTAGGAACTTAAACTCATTCATGTGTCCCACCTCTTGAATATACTCCCGTATCCAGATCCCAATATTCAGTCTTACAGGTGAGTATACCTAGATGATATCTGTAAGGGGAATAAATTATAGTACGAAACCGTGAGAGCTCAGCTCAGAACTTCCGTTCAGCAGAGAGATGACGGCTCGACTTTTGGTGTGTCCCCTTTAGAGGATCTTTTGTATTACAACAGCATTGACTATCAATTTTATTGTTTCATCAATTTGCTGAGGGCGATGCTATGTTTCAAGCATTTGCAGAAAGTATTATTCGAGGACTAGGTCAGAACTTCCATTCAGCAGAAGTCCCGGAATAATACCCCAGATATCACTAAGCATAAAGACCTAGTATCTCAGAAAGAGGGACCTTTCAAACGAGATTTCAGGGGTTACCTATATATCCAAGTAGTGTTCCCCACGAAATAAGTAAGTTTGAATTTAGGTTTATATCCCGAAAAAGTTTACTAAATGTATAAAAATCTACCGACACATCCACGGTGAGATCGTTTAACACATTTTAACTTTCCAATTCTTTAGCATACTGTAACTGTCTACTGATGTACTATCATTTCCTCTTTATACACAAAAACTCAATTTTTGAATTTTATCATGTTTTTGACTTTTTCAAATTTTCAAATGTTTTTGTATTTTCTAACAACATTACTCCCCCTAAAATGCAAAATCATATAAAGAAAATTTGACAACCAACACTGATAGCTTTGTCTCGCCATCCATTTTCTACATCTCATGCTCTGTTTTGCAGAAAATATAACATACCCCCATGATTTACAACACATTGATATTTTACAGTTTGAAAACCGTTTTTCAATCTGATGAAAGTAATCATGTTTGTTCAGCCGTGAGGGTTTCGGCATATTCAATCAACACATATTTTTGTATTTTTGAATATTTGACAAAAATTAAAAACAAACATATTTTTGGTTTTTCAATTTTTAACAAACTAAAAACATATTTTTAAGTTTTTATTTTTTCAATTTTTAGGGTTATTTGAAATATTGTTTATTTATGTACAGAAAAACATATAAATTTCCTGCTTCAACCAACACAGGATCCAGCAGCCTCCTCTCCTTGTTGTGCCAGGCTGCTCCAACTTCCATTCTCACAATCTTCAGATTTGTTGAGCACCTGCACATTCAGACTACTTGATTACTTGAACAATTTAGCCCAGGTCTGTTGAACCTTAGGCATTTCAACACAATAATTTTCATTCAATTTCGGAAAATCTTTGCCATCTTTCACAAAAGCCTTTTTAACTTTTACTTCAACTTTCTCATCTTTTACCAATTCAACATGTTTCTTAACACTCCATGTTTGACCTTTTGGTGTTCCTCGTTTGTAAAAATGTAAATCTTTTTGATCATTTTGATTTTGAACAACTCTTGGTTTCCAAAACTCTTGAGGTTTTGTCATATCAACTGTTGTTTTCCAACTCTGTGTTGTTCTGAATCTGGGTGTGTGAGAATTCCAGGTCTGTTTTGAATCAAACCTGTTCTGGTTTAATTTCCAATTTTGATTCGAAACAAACTTGTTTGTGTTGTACCTCCAAGTTTGTTTTGAGTCAAATTTGGTTGACCTTTGTCTCACATTCTCAGATTTTTGTTTCTCAGCATCAATCTTCTTTTTGTCAACATCCACAGGTTTTAGATTAGGACACTTGCGTGCAAGATGTCCTTTTTGATCACATTTAAAACATGTTCTCATGGACACATCCTTGACCTGTGGTTGTTGCTTTTGCTTTTTAGCAAAGAACTCATCATTAGACTGTTTCATTTTGAGTTCTTTTTCTTCTGCTAAACTGTTTCCTTGAACAAAACTCATTTTTGCCTGATAATTTGACGTCTCATTTTTGTTCCGATGTTGTTTCTTCTTATAACCCAACCCAGCCTTCATATTCTTCTTTTTGAAACTAGGTTTGTTATACGAACCTCTATGACTCTTACCAACAAACTTTGAAATCTCAGACTTCTCAATCTCAACCATTTTGAACACTTTGTCAACCTTTTCTGAAATCACATTCTGAATCGGGAATACAACATCTAAGAATAATTTTTCTGATCCAATCATGGTATAAACCAATCCCTTTGAATCATCATTCAAATTTTTCTCAGATTTTGTGTTTTTTAGATATCCATCATGAAGATTTCCTTCATCTTCATCCTGTGATTCAGATTTACCTGTAACACTCGACTCTTCTTTCAACACACTTTCAACAACTTTACCTACCACCTCTGAATCATGAGAATCATCAGATTTTATGTCAATGTTGTCTGGCAATTGGTCTACCATGTTGAAAGCTTTTTCGACCTTTTCCTCATCATAAAATGCAAATTTTCCTGGTGGTGGAACTTGATGAAACTCTGAGCCAATGCCTTTCTTGTTCTGCTCAAACTCACCATCACCCGGTTTTATATTGAAAATTCTTTCAAGCACATATGACGACACGTGGTAACTCTTTAACTTGTTGTTATCCTGTTCTAAATTAGCAATCTGTCGCTTCAACTTAGCAACATCCTCAATATAGGAATTAACAACATCTTGTTTTATAGCATACATTCGTTTAAGTTCTTTGGTTGTTTCAGACAAATAATTCATTCTTGATTGAGCATATTTCATTTCGTCTTTCACTTTTTCATATGACTCTTTTGTAATGTGATATGATAATTTCATTGAGTCATATTCCTTTTTCATTTCTTGACAAGCAATTTCTTTTTGTTCACATTCATTTGTCATTTTCAAAACATTTTCTTTCAAAACTTCATTTTCTTTCTCTAATTTGTTACATTTTTCTGAAAGTTTTTCATCATTTTCTTTAAAAACTTTTTCTTTTTCTAGCATTTCTTTGCATTTTTCTTTGAAAATCTTTTCAATTTTTGTGAACTCAAGATCTCTTGTTCTAGATTGCTCATCTTTTTCAGTACAAGCTCTGCACGGTTCCATGCATTTCTTGCACTGACCAATCAGTTTCAAGTTTTCAGAATCAGAATTTACCTCAGTGATTGGCACATTGGTGTTTTCAGCAGCTTTTGTCTGCTTCTGATCAGCATCATTCAACATTTCTTCAACACTAACTTCATCACCAACATTATCAGCTTCCTTATTCTCATTCTTTTCTTCTTTTTCTTCTTTCTTCACCTCTTCTTCAATCTGCTGTTCTTCAGTAACAGCTTTCTCAACCTCTTCATTCACAACAACTTCTTCACTTTTGAATTCCTTCACAGCTTCAACTTCAACAGTTTCTGCTTTAACCTCTTCAGCAGCTTTCTTCAGATTGTTCACCATTTCTTCAACATTCTTCTTCATTCTCTCCTCATCCCTTTTTCTCAGACACGATAACATAGCATATCTGATCTCCTTTTCAAATCTCTTAACGTACGTGTCATCTTTCAATACATTTCTATAGTATTCAGCTCTCAACGGGACTTTGAGAAGAACATCATCGAAGATTATGTCTTTCTTGGGAACAACCGGTTCTCCTTCTCTGTTATAATAGCATTCTCTCTTTTTATCCCATCTTTTGCTACCAACAGCCATCTCATATTCTTCCTGCATGTCATCCATTCTGTTGTAAACCACGTTTCTTTCTCTGTAGGTCTTCTCACTCAAGATCTCTTCTCGAGTTTTCTCTTTGATCTCAACTTTTTCTTCACGGATTTCAGCAGTGTCTTTGTCTTTGTTTTCATCTTGAATCTCATCAACAAAAGCAAACTTTCTTTCTTCTGTCATAGCTTTCCCATGAGCTGTTTTACGAACATTCTCTAAACGATCTTCTTCTGGACAAACTGTGCTCCAGTCAAATCCTTCATCGGGATAGATTACTGCATATGCTCTTGACTTTTCTTTTGGTTTATCTTCAATCAACTTTGGCTCTTCTCTGCTTCGATGGTAGATCGCCTTTCGATAATAATCATCGTTGAAAGGACGTTCATTTCCTTCAGCAACTTCAGAGTTTCTTCATTCTCTTTTGAAATGACCCTTTTGCCTCATCTGAAGCAGGTCACTTTGGATTTATCGAATCCAAGCTTTGTTGAAGCACCTCCAAGCGATTGTTTCCCGGTAATCTCCATGTACCTCTGAGCTCTGCGAATACAACTAGCTAAACACCAACGGATGTCAATGAGCTCCATCTCTTCCGGATCAATCTGGTCATAATCTTCTTTGGTCAATTCGGAGTTTCCAATTTTGCCAGCTACAAGACCTTCATATGACTCCAGAACAAATGCAAGAAAACTCATTTGCTGCTTTGCTGCATTGATGCTCATTGCTGGAGAATTCTTCAGTTTAAGAGCAATGTTGCACAGAATTTCTTCAGATTCATCAGAATTTGTCTTTGAAGATGAATGATATCCAGAATGATGACTTGTTGACGTTGTTGGTGGTTCTTTCATCTTTTCACCACTAAATGCTGTTTTTGGTGAACCAACGCCTTTATCAGAAAGCACACTGCCTTTGTAGTACAATCCAACGTTCTGTTGATGTGAAGAATCAGTCATCTTGTTTTGCTTTTGTAGCTCCAGATCATGACTTTCAATCTTTTCAAACAAAGCATCAAGAGTGATTGTATCATACAAAGCATCATTTTTCAAAATAAAAACAAACGTTGGCCACTGATCTGCTCGTGGTAACACTTCAATCACTTTATCAATAAGTTCCTCTCTTGTTTTATTTATCTCTAATCTCTCCAATTCAATTTTAAGATGACAGAATCTCTCAATCATTTGTCTCACTGTCTCTCCTTTAATATTATCAAACAGATCAAATTCTTTCTTTAATAAAGCGATTTTGTTCTTTTTTAATCTGTTTACCCCCCTCAGCTTTAATTCGTAAAGCTTCCCAAACAGATTTAGATGACCCGTCATGTTTTAGTAATGCAAAAATATCATTTCTGATTGCTGACTGGATCAATGCTATCATTCTCTGTTCAGCTCCGTATTCAGCTTTATCTTCTCTGGAAAACTTCTTGAATACAAGATCTTCGCCTTTATCATCTTTTGGTTTTTCATATCCATACTCCAAGCAGAACCAGCTTTCATGAGCATACGCTTTTGCCCAGTTGATGAAACGTTCTTTCCACCAGGTATAATCTTCAATGTTTTCCAGAGTTGGTGGCTTTGAGTGAGTTCCGTAAAAGTTATCATGCTTGATGTTTTCGTTGATCGCCTTAGTGATGGTTTTTGGTGTAACATTTGCAACCTCGGACGATTCGGATGTGAATTCATTGAAAAACGTGTTGTAGAATTCCTCAGCCATTATGTAAACCTGACAGTCACAAGAAAACAAACAAACAAACAATCTGTTTAACCGAACTGTATACGTAAAAGTGTGAGAGCAAAATTGATCTATGACTCGTGTCGAAGATTCGTAGACTTGTTTCAAAGTTGTAGGAGTGAGAACATTAAATGAATGGGCTTGATCAATAGGATATAGATTCAAATGAGCCGATGAGCTTTGAATGTTGATGGGCCGAGAATATGACTTGGGCCAGTGTAATAGACTTACTTGGGCTGACCTTTATCGATATACTCTAAATGAACTTTTAACTCATGCAACTTTGATCTTATAAATGGCTGACAACTATTAGACTTCACATGCAAACTTATCACAAGAATTTAAAATATATCTGACAACAACATCTTTCTCAACTCTTTGATTGGGCCTCCACTTTTCAGTATTTATCCAAACTTTGGGCCTATATCTCAATTAAGACATGCTTGTTTCTGATTGGACCGAAAAATGTTGTTCACATGGGCTGATGACAAAAACCACTTATCCGACAAAACTTTAATCAGATCACATGCTATCTTGGAATTTTATAAAGACTTTTGATTATGATGCCAAACGAATATCACATGCAATGACACAAAAACTCGTGATTTTCTTGTCCAACTTTCTAACACCTCGAATAATGACAAACTAAAGCTGGCAACAACACTTTTAAACCGACAATAGTATGATGAAGTATTTTGAATGTGTTGGCAAACCAATGTCACATGCACAACCCATTCTTCATACGCAAACCAATGTGGAAGTTGTGTTGGTGTTCCTGGGAAGAAGAATCAGCAACAACCCATTCTTCATACGCAGCAGCATGTTTGTTGTACTATTCTGTTGCTATGTTTTATTGAATAATAGATGGTGCCATATGGACTAATATAACCACTTGTTGGATCGTTTTTTGACCCGATTGAGTCGTTCAGAAGAGCTTTAAGTCCAGTTTAAAGGCGGAATCAGTAAACCGGACACGAAAACAGCTTGATACTATTTAATATGTCTCTTTGATTGATATTAACAATGATTACAACCTGAGAACAATCTGGCAGCACTTCGTTACAATTTCTGGAACATGTGTCCCGAATGAAATGACACTGCCCCTATTTATAGTGACATGATTTCGCTCTTATGTACATGTCACATAAGCGAAACCATATGATTGACACATAAGCGAAACCCCCCCTATACCCTATGAGCGAAACCACTAAGTTACATACGAGCGAAATCAAAAGTTATAACAATCAGACATAAATTGCTTTGTCTTCTTGTGAGGTGATGTCATTTATGATGTCATCATTGTATATGATGACATCATGTTGAATCATATCCGCAACGAACTGAGACTCGATATAAGACGAAGTCGGCAGATGAATGCACTAACACCCCACCCACCTGGTAGTAGTAACATTAGTGATGTGTCAAAAGGGTTATGATGTTGGGAATCTGGAGCATTTGAGTGATGCTGGTGGAATCTTTGCACCAAATGCTTTCCATTTTGGTTTCTTCAAAATGAAAAAAAGTTCTATTTATTATGTTTTAGATATATGTGTGACATGTAAATCTTGTAGGTGTTAGTGGAACAGCTGGAAGCTGAGTCTGCAGTGAAGGTAACTGAAATGCTATAGGAGGTAGTTCTCTCATCGCATGATTGAAAACCACGTAGTGCTAAAAAGATGGATTTCAAAGTCTAGATACATTGTTGTTGTGGTTATCTTTTTTTTGTTTTTCTTTGTCTTAAATGAAGGGTACAAGAATAGGTTGAAACAACAATATGTTGAGTTTCCATAGGCAGGTTCTAGACAATTGTTCTAGGTTGTTGACGAAGTTTAGGAGTGGTGTGGTGATGTTTAACTCCTGTTAAATTGTTTCAAATATGATATTTAGATGTACCAGGGTCTGTACTAGGTGATGTATTATGCTTGTGTTTTCAGTTTCTTGCTGAACTTCTCATGTACCCTGTTATTATAAATTGGTTTTTGCTTATAAAAAAAGAAGCCAATTTAGATAAAATCAAAATTTAATATTTAACTAAAAATTAAAATAATTTTAACCATTAGGCTAAAAAGACCAACTAATAATGCCAAATATATAGAAAAGTCAAACCGACAGTCTAATTGGTTTTGGGGTTTATCAATTATAAAATAGACTTTCATTCGGTTTTCTTGAGAATATTCTTACAAATGAATAACAATCGGTTGAAATACAAATATATGTGAACATTTTTCTATTACCTTTTGACTAATCACCTCAAATAGATTTTGACCTTTCAAAAGGTTCAGAACAAACCATAACTTTGTATTTAGTGATGATCTAAATTCAAGAGGATTAATTGTAGATTAAACTAAAATCCAATGATCATTTAAATTCAACACATCCAATTTGATTAAGACAGTAACTTTTGGATTTACCATACAAGTATAAAATAACAAATAGAGATATTCGTATACAATAATACAAACACACAAACATATACGAAAGAGTCGATTTCGAAGGAGTTTTTTCAACCGAGATTTGAGTGAGCTGTGAACCTTACCTTTTGAACAACCCTACTCTTCATCCCTTCTTTATATGTACTTCAAATTTACTTTGTATAAATAATTAAAAAAATTACATGAGTTAAAGGTTTATATTACTAGCACAAATAAACGAACGAGCTTTTTTCAACCGAGATTTGAGATTCGAGTAGATTGATAAACTTATAGAAGTACTATACAACATCTCACTAGTGGATTGATAAACTAACACAAAACGAGTATCGCGTTGTAAATTGTCGATCTCGCCGCATCGCGCGGGTTTCCTACGTGTGTATATATATATATATACATATATATATAGATATATATAGGGGGCCGCTAAAATGAAAACAACCCCCGGTTAAGAGAATCACGAGAACCACTTTTCAACCATTGATCTTTGAAGATGGATGGATGAGATTATAAGTTATAAAAACAAGGGTTAGGATCAAATACAAAGGTTAAAATAAATAAGAAGTGTAAGAAGGATTCTAGTCCATTGATCTTAGATTTGAAGGGTTGAGATTGGTTATAGGGAAAAGAAGATAATAGAAGGGCATAAAAGGAATTCTATATTTATGGATTTTCTCACTCCACATGCAAGGCACATGCCAATTCCCCCATCGATTTAAAACGTCCATAACTTTTTCATACGACATTTTTTTTCAAAAAAAAATTCACCATAATAACGAGCGTTTTTTTTATCTTTAATATGAGTACCATATTATCATATAAAAATAAAATAAAAATTTTCATTTTTACTGGGTTTTTTGGCATTGTGTTAAAGGTTCAGGTCATTGTGTCTTTTAACTGGGTTTTGGTCAGTAGAGTTTCTATACATTGTGTTATTATCAAAACCTATAACACAATGTTAATTTGAGTTCTATCCATTGCGTTTTTATAAAAACCTATAACACAATATATGACACAATGAAGATTTTGTTATATCTGGGTTTTCTATAAATTGTGTTATTAGTTCAGGTCATTGTGTTTAATATGTTATTCATTGTGTTTTAATATATTGTCCATTGTGTTTTAATAATTTGTTCAGTTTTTTATTATCTTGTTCATTGTGTTTTAGTTTGTTATGTATTGTGTTTTTAGTTTGTTTTTCATTGTGTCTTCATCTGCTCTCCATTGTGTCTTTTATCTACTGTCATTAATTGTGTCTTTTATCTGTTGTCATCAATTGTGTTTTTATTTAGTCTGATTCTTATTGTGTTATATGTTATCGCCATTGTGTTATACGTTATGGTCATTGTGTTTTAGTATGTTGTCCATTGTGTCTTTATCTGTTGTCATTGATTGTGTTTTTATTCTAATTTGCATTGTGTTTTACATCATGTCCATTGTGTAATATGTTATTCATTGTGTTTTAATATGATGTCCATTGTGGTTTAATAATTTGTTCAATTTTTTTATTATCTTGTTCATTGTGTTTTAGTTTGTTATGTATTGTGTTTTTAGTTTGTTTTTCATTGTGTCTTCATCTGCTCTCCATTGTGTCTTTTATTTGCTGTCATTAATTGTGTCTTTTATCTGTTGTCATCAATTGTGTTTTTATTTAGTCTGATTCTTATTGTGTTATACGTTATGTTCATTGTGTTTTAGTATGTTGTCCATTGTGTCTTTATCTGTTGTCATTGATTGTGTTTTTAATCTAATTTACATTGTGTTTTACATCATGTCCATTGTGTAATATGTTATTCATTGTGTTTTAATATGTTGTCCATTGTGGTTTAATAATTTGTTCAATTTTTTTATTATCTTGTTCATTGTGTTTTAGTTTGTTAAGTATTGTGTTTTTAGTTTGTTTTTCATTGTGCCGTCATCTGCTCTCCATTGTGTCTTTTATTTGCGGTCATTAATTGTGTCTTTTATCTGTTGTCATCAATTGTGTTTTTATTTAGTCTGATTCTTATTGTGTTATATGTTATCATCATTGTGTTATACGTTATGTTCATTGTGTTTTAGTATGTTGTCCATTGTGTCTTTATCTGTTGTTATTGATTGTGCTTTTAATCTAATTTACATTGTGTTTTACATCACGTCCATTGTGTAATATGCAACTGGGTTTTTGAATTTTTTTTGAAAAATATAACAATATGGTACTCATATTAAAGATAAAAAAACGCTCGATTTTATGGTATAATTTTTTTTTAAAACAAATAATGTATAAAAAAGTTACGGACGTTTAAAAGTTAGGGGGGAAATAGCATGTGACTTGCATGTGCATATTCTCTTTCCTCTTGTAGACAAAATTACCCTTTCCATTTAATTACTCATAGGACACTTGTCACTCTCTGGTGCCTTCTTACCCTTCTTATTTTTAAATCTTTTGTATTATAACTCAACCCATAAAAACAATACTAAATTCTTTTTATCTTATTATATTTTTAATATTTTAATGTTAAAAAGGCAATTTAGTAAATTTGATTGTTTTGTCTTATTGTATATATTGTTTTTTATTATTTTTTTTATCTTATTAAATTAATTGTTTTTTTATTAAAATCTGATTTTTTAATAAAAAAACATTTTAAAGTCTGATTTTTTACCAAAAATAATTTTTGTCAGGATTTTTTTTCAAAAAACGTTTTTACGAGTCGATTTTGTTTACGAGCCGTTTTTTATGCCCCGTTTTTTACGCACCGTTTTTTACGCCCCGTTTTTACGCGCTGTTTTTTACGTCCGGTTTTACGCGCCGTTTTTAACGCGCCATTTTTTACTCCCCTTTTTTACGCGCCTTTTACGCCCCCGTATTCACTGCCCGTATTTACGCGTCGTTTTTTCACCCGGTTTTTTTGGGAGCCGTTTTTACGCCCCGTTTTTACGCGCCGTTTTGTACACCCCGTTTTTTACGCGCTGTATTTTTTTACGCGTCGTTTTTTATGCCCCGTTTTTTTCGCCCCGTATTTACGTGCCTTTTTTTACACACATGTTTTTAAACCTTTTTTACGGTTTTAAACTTTTTTTTACAAAAAAAAAATTTTACAAATTTTTTTTTTTTACAAAAACTTTTTAACAAAGAACAAAATTTATATGAAATTTTTTTTTACGGTTTTAACCTTTTTTTTACACACACGATTTTTAAACTTTTTTACGTTTTTTTTACTAAAAAGTTTTTTACGGTTTTAAACTTTTTTTTTAAAAAACTTTTTTACCAAAAATTTTTTTTTCATAAAAACTTTTTTTATAAAAGACAAAAATTTTATGAAAACTTTTTTACGATTTTAACTTTTTTTTTTTACAAAAACCTTTTTTTACACACACGTTTTTAAACTTTTTTACATTTTTTACGAAAACTATTTTTACGGTTTTAAGCTTTTTTTTTTACAAAAAAATTTTTACAATTTTTTTTACAAAATAACAAAAGAGGAGAGAGAAATGTGAATAGAGAGAAATTGAAGAGAGAGAAACTGAAAATACTTTAAAAAGAGACTTTAATGAGCAGAGATAAATGATTTGATGGTTTTGATTAAATGACTATATTACCCTTTTGGTTGTCATTATCTGATTGGTGGAGAGTGGTTCTCGCGGTTCTCGCAACTGGGGGTGGTTTTCATTTTAGCGGCCCCATATATATATATATATATGGTGGGGTTCTAGAGTGAACACTAGTGTATTTGCGAACTGAGTGAACAAATCTTGGCCATTGATTTACACACGTGGATGGCTAGGATTTCATCGTCAAATCGTAAAATACACTAGTGTATTTCATCATCAAATCTTGGCCATTGATCTACACACATGTATGGCCAGGATTAGTTCGCTCAGTTCGCAAACTACACTAGTGTTCACTCTTGAACCTAATCCTATATATATTTATATATATAGGGGAATGCTAAAATGAGAACCACCTCGAGTTGTAAGAACCGTGAGAACTACACCGTAGGGGGCGCGGTGGACCAAAATTTTTTTCATAATCGTAGATGCATGTATTATAACAACATTCGTAAAAAAAATTAAAAAAAAAAAATTGGTGTGTGTAGTTTTGAGCACCACAAGTTTGTGTTTACGGGTACCGGAAAATTTACGGTACCCGTAAACACAAATTTGTGGTGCTCAAAAGTACACACACGACATTTTTTTTTGAATTTTTTTTACAGATGTTGCTATAATACATGCATCTACGTTTATGAAAAAAAAAATTGGTCCACCTTGCCCCGGATCAAGTAGTTCTCATGGTTCTTACAACTCGAGGTGGTTCTCATTTTAGCGGACACTTATATATATATATATATATATATCTATACTACTTTATAATGCATATAGGAAGGACAGAATGGTAATTCGGCAATGTGTTGAAAACACCCTCAATGCACAATGTAGAACTCTTAAGGCACCAAGAAACACAAATAAATTACCCTTCTACTGGTTCATCTTCAGCCCTCCATTTCTCTCAATTTTCACACGGATCACGATCTCAACCGTCCACTTCACTTCACACGGATCAACTTTTCAATTCATTTCTCTCTCACAACTCACACATCTCACAAAACCATCAGATCTTCTCTCTCTCTTCTCTCTCTCGGCGACTCAACTTCAGATCCGGATGTATTTGTGGAAGAATTTTAAATTGTTCATGTTTCTCTCAGATCTAGGGTTTGAGTTTGTATATTTTTGTATAGATAATTTGGTTCTCACAATCTCTGTTCAAACAGGTCCAATTCAAACACAAAAAATGAACCATTGTGGATTCCATTAGAAGAACACCTTTGCATCATCCTGTGAAGAGATGAGGAGCTCTGCTTCTGTATCCTTCAACCAGCTTGTTATGCAGTTTATAATAACTGGTAGCAGTAGAATCCAAAGATTTAGAGATGGGTGTGGAGAATTATCATGTGATAGAGCTTGTAGGGGAAGGATCTTTTGGTAAACTATACTAGGGAATGCGAAAGTTTACAGGCCAGGTATACACAACTTCAGAGTTATCGTTGTTTCAATTTTTTTGAGTATTAATGATGTGGTAGTTGTATTAGTTATATTTTGATTATATTTTTGTCTATTTACAATAGTTTGTTTCATACTGAAGCATGGTAAAAGCAAAAACGACATTCAAAATTCGAGACAAGAAATTGAGGTATTGGTGTTATTCTTTATATATATTTTGTCTGATATTTGTGTTCGAGTGTAACTCATCCTATGCTTACGTTTTGCAGATCTTGAGAAAACTGAAACATGAAAATATTATTCAGATGCTAGATTTGTTTGAGAGTCCACAAGAGTTCTGTGTTGTTACTGAATTTGCTCAAGTAACTAGCTTTGTTCTCTTGAATCTCCTTTATACATATATTACAGTGTTGTAAGATTTTACTTCCTATTGATTGAATGCATTTTGATACATGGTGAATTGTTTGAAATTCTTGTGGATTGATGTTATTAGGTTTAGGTATACTGATTTGTTTGATTTATTGTTTGGTATTTGAGTCGTGAGGCGCGTCATGTGTTTTTAGTTATGAGATATATTGATATTCTTTTGTTTATAGGTCTATTTGTATAGGCAGGGGAGATAAGTGGTTTCACACATTGGCTCCACTTTCTAAAGGACTGATTGGTTAATGGGGTAGGCTGCAGTGTGTGTATCATGACTATGACTGGTGCTTTAGTGGCTTCGTTGACTACAAATGGAATATCAGTGTTGTTTGGTATCTTTGTTGGGAACAATTGTATGCAAATAAAAGGTTCGATTACTATGAAAAATGGTATTTATTATCTCAATAGATCGGTATTTGTTATCTCTTTTAGTATTTGGGTTTTTTGATTGTTACAAAGGTGTGAACTGTTGGTTTTGATTTGTGAAGTCATGGCAGCCAATGTTTATAGATCGAATGAAATACAAATGTAAAGAACCCTAATTTTTTATTCTTTAAAAACTTTCTGCATTTGATTTGTTATTTACCGGTTATAGTCGTATTATTTAATGTTTATAGTGATGCTTTCATTTTTTATGAATTGATTGCTTCCTAGATAAGCCGCTTTTAATAGCATGAAAAGTTTAATTATGTTCACTTCTTGCCATTTCATGAATTGGGTACTATGTATAAATCACTTCTTGCGATTTCATTAATTGGGTACTCTTGGACAGATCTAAGTGCTCATCATGCCTGCACCAAGCATGCTTTATGTCTGTTTGAGGTGCCTAGCTTGCACCTGTTTTGTTTTTACTTTATAAATCACCCCTTTAATGCATTGTAAAATGTATGTGTAAGTATACTGAATTGAATTATCTTTTCAGCTCAAGATTGCTCCAAAAGAGCCGAACACGAGACTTTTTGCGAGTCTAAACAAAGGACATGTCGTGACCAAGAAGCAATTGGCACCATGCCCGTCTGGCATGAAAGGGGTAAGTAATCTTTTGTATATTTTTTTATCAAAGACAGAAATTTGATTATCATATCTCAACCTTCTTTTATATATTGGTTCTTACTATAGAAAACAAGCAAAAGAGTACACTTTGTGAGGGACCTAATAAGAGAGGTGGCCGGGTTTACTCCTTGTGAGAAGAGAATTACCGAACTTCTTAAGGTAGGAAAAGACAAACGTGCCCTCAAAGTTGCCAAGTGAAACTTGGAAACTCACAAGAGGGCGAAAAAGAAGTGAGAGGAGATGACTAGCAGTCTCCGCAAGATGAATATATTAGTATTTTTACATTTCATATGTATGCGACACATGTATTTGTTACATGTCTCTTACTTTGGTTGGATGTTGTTTATGTTGGGCTGCCGGAGGTGCTGAGAAGAAAACGTAAGTCTTTGTTGTTTACAACTAAAGATCTTATTCGTGCTAAAAAGCTTAAATAAGTAGTCGGTTCAGAATTCTAAGATTTATGTTTGTAATTAAGTGTAGGACATCCATGGGGGGTAATTGGTGGTGAGTCAATGGTGGATCTAGCCTAAGAAGAAGTAGGTTACTTCTAGCAACTGATGTCGAAATTTTGTAAATTTTGGGACTGTAATGATAATTGTAAGAGTTTTGGTAGTGATTTGCCACGACAACAGTGACTGCCGGTGGCGGAGGAGAACTCTGTGGTGGCGCAGGAGAACTCCAGACTCGAAGGTTACAGGTTCCTTTTTACATTTAATTTGTATCGGTTCCTTTTTTAATATATGAATTTACCTTGAAATCTTTGTTTTGTGTAGAGCCCCAAACTGCCAAACGGATTTCAACGCCCAAAGTCAGAGAGCTAGGTCTCAAAACAAAAGGGGGCAACCTATAGAAGTTGATTGTATTGGATCTGTGAGTGACAGTTTTAGTTTTTTATTTGAAGTTATTGGTCCAAATGATTACCTGGTAAAAATGGATAAATGCATAAGGAATAACATTTCTCGCAGTCGATCAAACTCGGTAACTGTATTTTACCATACTTTTGGATGACTATACTTACAGTAAAAGGTTTAAATACAAAGGTTCGTTAACTTACAAAGTGTAAAAAGGATTTTAATTGGCTGCGTATTTTCGATTTCTTATGCGGAATTTTCATTTGTTTTTTTTCTTTTTGTAATTAATTTTTTATACATTACATTAACTGACCCTATGGTTGTTTGCATCATTGAGGAGTCCGGTGAACACATCATCGCAGGTGCCGGTGAGCTTCATCTCGAAATCTGTTTGAAAGATCTGCAAGACGATTTCATGGGTGGTGCCGAGATCATTGTTTCTGATCCCGTCGTTTCCTTCCGTGAGACCTTGTTAGAAAAATCATCCCGAACCGTTTGTACATGGAAGCTAGCCGATGGAGGTAGGGCTAGCGGAGGCTATAGACGAGGATCGGGTCGGTCCACGTGACGACCCGAAAGCTCGCGGAAAAATTTTATCCGAAGAGTTCGGTTGGGATAAGGATCTCGCTAAGAAAATATGGTGTTTTGGGCTGGAAACCACGGGTCCGAACATGGTGGTTGATATGTTTAAGGGAGTGCAGTACTTGAATGAAATTAAAGATTCGGTCGTTGCGGGTTTCCAATGGGCGTCAAAGGAAGGTGCGTTAGCCGAAGAGAACATGCGAGGCATCTGTTTCGAGTTTGAGGACAAGCTGTGAGTCACAGTTCTTGTTTGTTTTGGTTTTACAACTTTGCTATGTTTTATTTTAGTTATGACATTTTGATCTATTTTTATTGATCTTATTTTATTGTTGGTCATTGTGCTTTAAAGGCTTTGGATATTATGTTTGGATCTTTGAGTAATAGACTTCAATTGGAATTGTAGTTACCAAGTAACTTAATTGATGTTTTAGAAGTTTAAAAACTATTTTGAGCATTTTCGTTGGGTCTGGTTAACGAATAATAAAAATATAGGGTCTGGTTGGAGTTGGACAAAACATGTGCTTGAGGATAGGAAGGTCTTCAACAGGGGCGGATCTATGTAGTGGGTTACAGGATAGGGTCTGGTTCGATCATTGCTCTTTTTAACTCTTCACTTTTTTTTAATTCAAATACCCATGTTAGGGTTGCTGGTTTCAAAATTCACTAAGCCAGAGATTAGAGGAACAGAGCATTAATGTTGAAGTATATATAGATGAAGTTCACTATTTTATTTTAATTTTTATTGAGTTCACATTTTCCAATAATTTTGTAGGATATTTAGTTCAATCGTATTCATCAGTAATTTGATTTCAGATGCATATATTGATTTAATTTCATTTTAAATTATACATAATGAGAGATGTGTAGCTTTCTATTTGATTAATGGGACTCCCATCAATTTAAATGGATGCCACATAAATGCAAGTGTTTTGAAACCTGAATAGTAGATTTAGTGATGTTAATTTATTGAAACTTGAATTTGATTTAGTGAATTTGTTAAAACCTGAATCGTTG
Organism: Helianthus tuberosus; assembly: GCA_030545235.1. Taxonomy (NCBI): domain Eukaryota; kingdom Viridiplantae; phylum Streptophyta; class Magnoliopsida; order Asterales; family Asteraceae; genus Helianthus; species Helianthus tuberosus. The sequence continues at coordinate 716,085 of JARYGA010023249.1, forward strand.
AACCGAACCGACCGGACATCAACCGACCTAGAAATTTTTTAAGTCCGACTCTATGGAATTTGAGCATTTAAAAATAGTGAACCCACTAGAAAAAATTCCTGGATCCACCATTGGTCTTCAAAGAGTTTTGCCAACTCGAAACCGGGGATACCTATGAATGGTAACCGGTAACCGGCAGTCACACAATAACCACCAAATGCCATCACGAAACCACCAATCGCCGCACACCGCTGATTCTCCGCCGCTGAAGAAGGCTGCAACCGACCCTAACGTTCTACTACACTGCCACCATCGTCGTCGCACGCCACATCGAAAACTACATCCCCGTACATAGCCCTAAACTCACCAACCTAAGTGATATGTTTCCCGCTGCATCGCGCGGGTAAACGACTAGTATATATATATATATAGGATCCTGTAAAAAGGACTAAAATTGTGAGAAGAATAAAAAAGACTCTGGTGATGACACATGTCCCTATCCATTTTATTAGTTTAGGGGTACTAATAATCCTAATTAAAGATAAAATCTTTGTAACCGTTTTTAGTCAGCTATTTTAGGAATTCGAATTTTAATTTTTTTTCTGATTATACGTAAGAGATTAGACAGCAGATCTCAATACGAACAATTATTTATAATTTCATCATCTTCTACTCAAGATCCTAAGGTTAAGTTTGTTGTATTTTGGTATTCATTAACATATTGTTTGAAGGATAACGACGATCCAGGTAATCGTATTATGGTGTTGTTTGTTTATTCAGTGAATGTTTAGAGGTATTTATTGTTCGATAAATAAAAGTTTCAATTTTAATCATCTGTTTGTGTTCATATTGATTGAAATTGAAAAATCTGAAATTTCAAAGTTTGCTAGAAAGAGTCACAAAACTTTTTATAACAAACCTAGTTACAAAAGGAAAAACATGAAGGCTGGGTTGGGTTATAAAAAGAAACAAAATTGGAAAAGAAATGAAACGCCAAATTATCAGACAAAAATGAATTTTGTTCACGGAACAAGTTTCGAAGAAGAGAAAGAACTCCAATTTAGACGACAGTCTAATGAAGAGTTATATGCTCAAAAGAAAAAGCAACAACAGGTGAAAGATGTTTCAAAGAGAACATGTTTCAAATGTAATCAAACAGGACATCTTGCACGCAAGTGTCTAAATCAGAAACCTGTTGGTGTTGAGACGAAAAAGAAGTCTGATGTTTTGAATCAGAAGTCAACCAAGTTTGACTTAAAGCAAACTTGGAAGCCTAAAATGTCAAAGGCTGACTCACAACAATCTTGGAAACCAGTGACACCCAGATTTAGAACAACAAATAGTTGGAAAACAATTGTTGATGCAACAAAACCAAATCAGTTTTGGAAACCCAAAGTTGTTGTTCAAAATCAAAATGTTAAAAAAGATTCACATTTTTACAAAAGAGGTACTCTAAAAGGTCAAACATGGACAGTTAAGAAACAAATGACTTCGGTAAATGAAGAAAAAGATGATGACACAATTGGAAAAGTCTTTGACCAAAATGATAAAGATTTTCCAAAATTGAATGAAGCTTATTGTGTCGAAATGCCTAAGGTCCAACAGACCTGGGCTAAATTGTTCAAGTAATTGAATACTTTGAATGTGCAAGTGCTTCCGATGAAAACTGAATGTCAACCAAAGGAGAATCAAAGTAGCCTGGCATGAGAGGAAGAGGCTGCTGGACCCTGCGATGGTTAATCAGGGAGTTTGTTTGATTTTTGTACATAAATAAACAATATTTCTAAAACCCTAAAAAATTGAAAATTTTGAAAAATCAAAAATATGTTTGTTTTTAAATTTGTCAAAAAATCAAAAATTTCAAAAATATGTTGGTTGAATATGCCGAAACCCTCACGGCTGAACAAACATGATTAATTTCACAAGATTGAAAAACGGTTTTCAAACTGTTGAAAATCAATGGGTTGTAAATCATGGGGGTAATTACTGCTTTACATGTTATATTTTCTGCAAAACAGAGCACGAAAAGCAGAAAATGTATGGCGAGACAAAGCTATCAACATCGGTTATTAAATTTTCTTTAAATGGTTTTGAATTTTAGGGGGAGTATATTGTTGTTAGAAGATCCAAAAACATTAGAAAATTTGAAAAAGCCAAAAACATGATAAAATTCAAAAATGAGTTTTGTGTAAAAAGAGGAAATTATAGTACATCAGTAGACAATCACAGTACGCTAATTGGAAAGTTAAAATGTGATAAACGGTCTCACTGATGATATGCCAGTAGGTTTTTACACGCTGAGTAGATTGTTTTCGAGATATAAACCTAAATATCAAACTTGCTTATCTCGTGGGGAACATCTCTCGGATATATGGGTAACCCCCGAAATCTTGTTTGAGAGATTGCCTGATTCTGAGATACTAGGTCTTTATACTGTTTGATATCTGGGGTATTATACCTGGTCTTCTGATATTGCGGAAGCAATGACCCAATATTCGGGTATAAATTATATATTTGTTTTCTGGGAATATTGTCATTATTTCTGTATTACAATTTTTGGTATTTTGATAAGTTATATTATTTCAAGTCCTAAAATAATATAACTAATACACATAATATACAAGTAACACACCAATTGTGACTTCTAAATATATTTTTCTAAATATATACTTAGTCACTTTTATTTATCAAAAACCAACCTCCAATATTTGTAATTTTTGTAACAAAATTTATGGCAAATTTTACATGAAAAACCATGGTTAAAATTTTCTTATAAACACTTGTTTAAAAATATTTTTCTAAGTGTTTAAATTCTACAAAATATTTGCCATAGTTTCTGTAACACCCCGAAAACGGGTTTGGTAGTCAAACCTCGTTAATACTAAAAGACGGGTAAAGTACCGTTAGTGGTAAAATTTACCCGGTGAGTAATTAGGATTTTTAAATAAATAAACCTAATATTTAATAAAAAGTTAAATAAAGGCATATGGATAAATAAAGTTTATAAAAGGCCCGAGTTAACGGGACCTAAAATAAACTTAGTCGTAAATATCCCTGAACCCGCTAAGTTAACTAGGAATGTATAGCCTAGTTAATAAAGGGGAATGTGAATTTAAAATAAGTAGGTTGTGGCCTACTTAATAACTAACCTAACATGAGGGGCCAAAGTTGGATAACTTGAAAATGGCTTTATAAAAATAAAACTTAACACAAAACACACACATGAAAGGTGTGTGCGTGCGTGGAGGTCGACCAGGAGAAAGCTCCATGGGAGCTCAAACCCTAAATTCAACAAATTGATCAAATTGAGAAACCAAATCGACTCCAAATTGAAATCTAAGTTTAGATTAGTGATCACCTCAGTGATGGGATCACAAGGTATGTCAAATTTCATCTTCTAGTTACATCTTGAAATTTTGATGAACATATGGAATTGAAAATTTGGCTTGCATGAATGTTGTTTGGATGACATTAGAATAAAATAGTGTCTAGGAATAAACCCTAGCCATTAGATTGTTGAAATTATGCTCAATACTTGAGAATTCCATAATCACCATTGAAGGTGTTAAATGGGTGATGTAGAAGTATGAAGACACTAGGATTATGATAGTTGTACTAGTGTAATTTGAATTCTATAAAGCAATTTCAGGTTTGTTGATGTTAAAAATTATGTGAAATTGCCAAATTGATGTTAACCTTGGTAAAAATAACTAGTTATGAACTAGTTAGTAAATATGTAAAATTATGTACACTAGGTGTTTGTTAAAATTCCTAAATGAAAACTAAAGTGCTGAAATTGTAAATAAAATGCGTGATTGCCAAACTCGATTTATCCCGTATGATATGGGGTAATATGAATTCGATGTTAATTTAATTTAAATGGTACTTGTCATATGAATAACGGTAGTTAACTTTTAGAAAGTTAAACTAACCAATGATGAAGTCGAATGATAGATTCGACATAAAATTTGTAAGACGGAATAATCATAGCTAATAATGACAAAACTAACCGTCTTATGGATTATGATGAAAGTTTGACTTTTGACAGGCTAGATGGAGGCTTGGGAGGAAGCGGGTCAAACAAATCAAGAACGGAGGAAAAGTCTAATTCGGATGCAAGGTAAGTATAGCTTACACTAGTCATATATTTTAGAATGTTCTTTTGTCGTATTGATTACGAATAAGACAAATGCATAATTGAGTCATGGTGTTCCGGCGTGTAGTCGTACGGAACAAGATAACTAAATAGGATAAGAAACCGTATTGATGGTTACAAATGAGTTAAATCGGTAATTCGATCATGTTATGATGAATGAAACATGTACTTTAAAAGGTTACCATATAAGGTAAATCATGATAACCAATAAGGGTAAAATTGTAATTTGGTCACTTGTGACAATAATTGTTGGTTTTGAAAGATACTTATTTTCGTAATCCTTAATAGGTTAAAAAGCGTTAAGTGGAGATTATAATTAAAATGACCGCGCGGTGTAAACCGAAGCGAGTCGTGTAGACGAGATGGCAATAAGCTTCATCCTGCCAATATAATCGGTCGTTTAGACCAAACGGGTCAAAGGGGTGAAATTATTACCCTTTGACAGTATCGACTAATGGTTTGCCAAGTTGTATGATTACATAAATAATTATCATGTGGATATTTACATCGCTATTACTCAGCGGCTATTGAGACAAGGTATTGAATTGGGTCAATATAATGATCCGAGCCAGGTACGCATAATAGAATAACTCTCATTTAAACGTGAGGTTTAATAAATGTTAAACGGAGTCTAAAATAGATATTTGGTTACTTTAATAGGTAAACCGAATGTTACAAACGATGGTCATTACATTTGAAGGGCCTAATAACTTTTCAAACAAAGTCATAATTAAAAAGAGGGCTTATGGGTCAAACATGTTTACAAAAGTCCCTCATCGCTAATGAAGGGCCAATATGGACCAAAACGCCCTTATAAGTTAAACTGGGCAAACAACCCTTAAAGGTTGTTTGAAAACGAGTTTCTAGATTAGATAAATGCTTAGGACAAGTATAGAAGTTGAAAGATGTAATATGTTAGTCAAATAGTTATGTTTGAGTCCTTGCCGTAAAATAATGAGTTGAGGGGTAAAACTTGGTTTATATAGGTTATCATTGTAAACCCACCACGAATTCAGTAGTGGTGGTAGATTATATGATAAGAAATGTGGTAGCGTAATGCTAGAAGCAATCGAAAACAATTTTAAGCTTGGTAGTGCTTAAATACCCTTAACGGGTCAAAATAAGTACTTGAGAGTAAACTGTTTTAATTACGTAAGAAACTCGTTACTAGGACCTAATATGATAGGAGATTCTGAAATTATGAATTTCATAAGTTTAGGGGGGCATACAAACCTGTTTTTGTTAGATTTATACATGAACGGGTCAAAACAGCAAAGCATGAAGAACATGCAGCAGCTACCGTAAGTTACGGTAGCTACCGTAACTTACGGTAGCCACTAAAGTGGTTACGGTGGTTTTATACTACAATACGGCAGCCCCTGAATGCCCAGAGGCTACCGTAACTTACGGTGGCTACCGTAAGTTACGGTAGCGCCCAGTTATTTTTGTTGAGTTTTGTTTCGCGAATCCATTTGAACAAGTTTTAAACCGCGTATGACTAAAATCATTTCATGTTTATGGAATGTAGGTTGCCTTGTAGTACCAGATGACGACTGAGCCCGACGAAGAACCGAACACACGAGATCAAAAGCTTCCGCGAATAGTTTCGTCGTCACGTTTCAAACGGCAAACTAAAATACAAAATGTTGGAATGTTTTATTTAATAAAATGTTTTAACAAACTCGCATTTTTAAGTGTATGTTTTAATCCTAATATACTATTATAAGTCAAATTTTGTGGATAATTGATTAAAATGGACTTAGAGTGTTACAAGTTGGTAATCAGAGCTCAAGGTTAAAAGAATAAAGTGTTCGATTCGAGGCTTGATCGCAAATCCGGTAAGTGCATATATGTTAAGGGTTTAGCGTATTAAAATGTTGTAAACAACACATAGGGCTATCGTGTAATACACGTTACCACAATTAAATGATAGATATAGCTAACAAAATTTCGTGCGTTGACACGTATAGTAGAAACGCCTTGTACTATGATACGGGCGTTTAGTAAAGTTGACTTGGCTAACTTTTGCGAATGTTTTAATTGAAGGACACTTGCATTTAAAGATGACAAGGGTTAAACAAATTACAGATATGATAGAGGAACGGTCCAAAGTATGACAAGAGGAGCATGCTCACCAAGGACTAAATCGGGTAACGACCGCGAACAAGGTTAATGGCAAGGAACGCCCGTCGGGGCAAGCATTACCATGTGCGCGCCTTTAAATATAATCGCACAAATAGCAATATGCAACAAACATGTAGAGAACGATTGTTACATATGTAAATTAGAAACTCGGAAAACCTGAATAGAATACCTATCTAGGATATTATTTCCAAGAAAACCAAATAGAGGTGTTACTTACATAGGGCGTGATGTGAAAACTATAAAAGGTCGTGTGTGTCATGTGTTAATCGCTTACTCTGGCCAAGTAAGTAGTGGCATATGATACCATGAGCTTCTTATAGCGGAAACATTTACATTTGATGTAGTAAGGACGGGGTGAATGGGACAAATTAAAAGTACCCAAATGAATCAAATGAGCAAAATACTTGATAATAATGTGAACGCACAGCCGGGTGACGGAAGCGTATTACATTATGATAATGAGCCCGAGTGAAGGGACAAAGATTAATGTAAAATAATTAAGATATGCAACGGGAGGGAGTGTGCTTACAATCGAACCCGGAAAATACAAATATGTAAAATGAGTAAGATATGCATTGGGAGGGGGTGTACTTACACTCGAACCCGGAGAATGCTAATATGACTCTTAACGGGCCGTTTTTGTAAAACGCCAAACCTGAGGACAAAGTCGGAATATAAAAGTGAAACGAAGTCTTAATGCATACCGGAAGGGTTGCAATAATAACGACCTCGGTAAAACACCCGGTTGATGGGTAAGGAGTTAAACACATGAGTAGACCGAGAAATGGGAATTCGCATGGAAAGTCAAAAGACTCGGGTTTTGAGTCATGACTAAAAGACGACAAGATGAAGTAAATAGAAATTTTGATAAATTTACGTTCAACTATTTTAAAGTTGAACGGGTCGAACAAAGAATGAAGTTTGACATTCATAAGTGATGAATTTTCACGCGACAAGTCAAACGAATTTAATAAAGGACAACACTTGCTAAAATAAGTAAGCGCGAACCGAGTAAATGAAAGTGAGAAATAAAAAAAAACTAGGCAAAGGATTATAGGCGTTAAAAAGATTAAAATAAAAGAACCCGATTAATGGGTTGTAAAGAAGTATAATTATGAACCGGGAAACGGTGAGCGTAAAACAAACCGATGTGTAAATGATGTAAGGAGTTATAAAGTCGAAAGATTAGTCCGAAAGTAAACGAATGAAGCCTTAGACCACGGTCAAGGACAACTAAAGCTCAAAAGCGAAAATAAATGATTCCAAATATAACAAGGGGTGCCTTGGGGCTATATATATATACATTTGAATACAGACACGAATAAAAGATGATCTACGGGATCATCATAACCAACGGGGTTAAAAGTAGTGTTAAGATCTACGGGACCAAGAAGACCTTTGGGTCACAGATAGAAAGAAACGAATTGTCGGGGTTTCACCTTAAAAAGGTAAAAAGGTGAAAATCTAAAGAAATAGCCTACGAGGCTAAGTGAAAGAACCTACGGGTCAATAGTATAAGACGAGGAAACTGGTTGTAACTTCCGGCGTAAAATAATAACGGGAGATAAAGTTCGTATAAAAGCGATAGGTTTCGCTAAGTTAACTAAATGGGTCAAAAGAGAAGAGATCATAAAAGGCCGGGTTGGAAATGAGATATACCCTAATGACGGGAAGTAAAATGACGGCGACAAATTAGACTGGCCGGTAAAACCCTTCAAGTCGGATTAGTGTTACGACTTATATAAAGCGCCTGTTGAAATAAGACTAACTAGAAGTAAACATAATGAAAATAAATACAACCGAGCGATCAGAAGACAACTCAGTCAAATAAATGACAAGAATAAGAAATACAAAATGAAAGTATCGGCCTGCGAGGCCATACACATAAAAGGCGTATACGCTTTGAAACCAAAAGCACATTACCCTACTTCCCTGGTAAGAGTACTATGTGCGAGCAATGCTCAAGCGATCACCGAAGCTAAGGTTCAGATGATCTAATCTAGTAAAGTACGTGAGAAAGGTTTCGGGGACGAAACCTCTTTAAGGGGGGTAGACTTGTAACACCCCGAAAACGGGTTTGGTAGTGAAACCCCGTTAATACTAAAAGACGGGTAAAGTACCGTTAGTGGTAAAATTTACCCTGTGAGTAATTAGGATTTTTAAATAAATAAACCTAATATTTAATAAAAAGTTAAATAAAGGCCTATGGATAAATTAAGTTTATAAAAAGCCCGAGTTAACGGGACCTAAAATAAACTTAGTCGTAAATATCCCCGAACCCGCTAAGTTAACTAGGAATGTTTAGCCTAGTTAATAAAGGGGAATGTGAATTTAAAATAAGTAGGTTGTGGCCTACTTAATAACTAACCTAACATGAGGGGCCAAAGTTGGATAACTTGAAAATGGCTTTATAAAAATAAAACTTAACACAAAACACACACATGAAAGGTGTGTGCGTGCGTGGAGGTCGACCAGGAGAAAGCTCCATGGGAGCTCAAACCCTAAATTCAACAAATTGAGAAGCCAAATTGACTCCAAATTGAAATCTAAGTTTAGATTAGTGATCACCTCAGTGAAGGGATCACAAGGTATGTAAAATTTCATCTTCTAGTTACATCTTGAAATTTTGATGAACATATGAAATCGAAAATTTGGCTTGCATGAATGTTGTTTGGATGAAATTAGAATAAAATAGTGTCTAGGAATAAACCCTAGCCATTAGATTGTTGAAATTATGCTTAATACTTGAGAATTCCACAATCACCATTGAAGGTGTTAAATGGGTGATGTAGAAGTATGAAGACACTAGGATTATGATAGTTGTACTAGTGTAATTTGAATTTTATAAAGCAATTTCAGGTTTATTGATGTTAAAAATTATGTAAAATTGCCAAATTGATGTTAACCTTGGTAAAAATAACTAGTTATGAACTAGTTAGTAAATATGTAAAATTATGCACACTAGGTGTTTGTTAAAATGCCTAAATGAAAACTAAAGTGCTGAAATTGTAAATAAAATGCGTGATTGCAAAACTCGATTTATCCCGTATGTTATTGGGTAATATGAATTCTAATCATGATGTTAATTTAATTTAAATGGTACTTGTCATATGAATAACGGTAGTTAACTTTTAGAAAGTTAAACTAACCAATGATGAAGTCGAATGATAGATTCAACATAAAATTTGTAAGACGGAATAATCGTAGCTAATAATGACAAAACTAACCGTCTTACGGATTATGATGATAGTTTGACTCTTGACAAGCTAGATGGAGGCTTGGGAGGAAGCGGGTCAAACAAATCAAGAACGGAGGAAAAGTCTAATTCGGATGCAAGATAAGTATAGCTTACACTAGTCATATATTTTAGAATGTTCTTTTGTCGTATTGATTACGAATGAGACAAATGCATAATTGAGTCATGGTGTTCCGGCGTGTAGTCATACGAAACAAGATAACTAAATATGATAAGAAACCGTATTGATGGTTAAAAATGAGTTAAATCGGTAATTCGATCATGTTATGATGAATGAAACATGTGCTTTAAAAGGTTACCATATAAGGTAAATCATGATAACCAATAAGGGTAAAATTGTAATTTGGTCACTTGTGACAATAATTGTTGGTTTTGAAAGATACTTATTTTCGTAAGCCTTAATAGGTTAAAAAGCGTTAAGTGGAGATTATAATTAAAATGACTGCGCGGTGTAAACCGGAGCGAGTCGTGTAGACGAGATGGCAATAAGCTTCATCCCGCCAATATAACCGGTCATTTAGACCAAACGGGTCTAAGGGGTGAAATTATTACCCTTTGACAATATCGACTAATGGTTTGCCCAGTTGTATGATTACAGAAATAATTATCATGTGGATATTTACATCGCTATTACTCAGCGGCTATTGAGACAAGGTATTGAATTGGGTCAATATAATGATCCGAGCCAGGTACGCATAATAGAATAACTCTCATTTAAACGTAAGGTTTAATGAGAGTTAAACGGAGTCTAAAATAGATATTTGGTTACTTTAATAAGTAAACCGAATGTTACAAATGATGGTCATTACATTTAAAGGGCCTAATAACTTTTCAAACAAAGTCATAATTAAAAAGATGGCTTATGGGTCAAACATGTTTACAAAAGTCCCTCATCGCTAATGAAGGGCCAATATGGACCAAAACGCCCTTATAAGTTAAACTGGGCAAACAACCCTTAAAGGTTGTTTGGAAACAAGTTTCTTGATTAGATAAATGCTTAGGACAAGTATAGAAGTTGAAAGATGTAATATGTTAGTCAAATAGCTCTGTTTGAGTCCTTGCCGTAAAATAATGAGTTGAGGGGTAAAACTTGGTTTATATAGGTTATCATAGTAAACCCACCACGAATTCAGTAGTGGTGGTATATTATATGATAAGAAATGTGGTAGTGTAATGCTAGAAGCAATCGAAAACAATTTTAAGCTTGGTAGTGCTTAAATACCCTTAACGGGTCAAAATAAGTACTTGAGAGTAAACGGGTTTTAATTACGTAAGAAACTCGTTACTAGGACCTAATATGATAGGAGATTCTGAAATTATGAATTTCATAAGTTTAGGGGGGGCATACAAACCTGTTTTTGTTAGATTTATACATGAACGGGTCAAAACAGCAAAGCATGAAGAACATGCAGCAGCTACCGTAAGTTACGGTAGCTACCGTAACTTACGGTAGCCACTAAAGTGGTTACGGTGGTTTTATACTGCAATACGGCAGCCCCTGAATGCCCAGAGGCTACCGTAACTTACGGTGGCTACCGTAAGTTATGGTAGCGCCCAGTTATTTTTTAGTTTTGTTTCTCGAATCCATTTGAACAAGTTTTAAACCGCATATGACTAAAATCATTTCATGTTTATGGAATGTAGGTTGCCTTGTAGTACCGGATGAAGACTGAGCCCGATGAAGAACCGAACACACGAGATCAAAGCTTCCGCGAATAGTTTCGTTGTCACGTTTCAAACGGCAAACTAAAATACAAAATGTTGGAATGTTTTATTTAATAAAATGTTTTAACAAACTCGCATTTTTAAGTGTATGTTTTAATCCTAATTGTTTTGGTCAAAAATTACCGAAGCAATTTAGTGATCAAACTTAGTTTGTGAGGTAGTGTGCTATGTAAATTTGTAAAAATGTATTAACTTTGTTGAAAATGTAAACAGTTTCAGGATATAGCTCCAGGATGCAGAACTATATCAATTTGTAAACGGAATGCAAGTAAAGTAAAAATTGACACGAGATGTACGAGGAAAGCCCTTGATCTTTCTAGATCGCCGGCATAAAACCTCGGGAGCTGACAATCGTCGGCTACCTTGTTCTTCTTATTGCTTGAATAACCAGGATACAGTGCAGGATAATGCTCGGATCAAATCTAGGTGTTACAACGATTGTGATTTGTGAGTGTTGTGAGTGTTTGTGATTGAAATGGTGATTGTAGCTGCAATGTGTGTGTTAAAGTGGACGGGATTATGTGTCAACCTACTGATCCATCACTCCTATTTATAGTTACAAGAAATAACAAACTATGCTAAAAATCCGGGATATTGCCCTATTATTCCGGGATCCTGCGAATATTCCCTTTTGACCGTTGTAAACCCCTTCTCCAAGCTTCCAACGTCTTTCTTGTAACCACCTTGACCTATTCTTCAGGGAGACCAAGCCTCATGACCGTTTGTACCTTGCAGCCAAAGCAAATCGTTAACAGCACGCAGGATACCCTCGCAGGATGTTACCAATATCCTGGTCCAGTATCCTGGCAGCGAAAATAGACATATAAAGTCAGGATATAATTTCGGGATATAGGTTAGAAAATTCCACCCACAACAATTGTCCCCAAAAATATAGCTGTTGGGATCCTTTGATCTTAACAGATGTATTTTTCTGACGTTATCTGAAGTCTTAATGGATAGAGATGTGATGTGACCTGATACAGCTTTCAAGGCTAGCATTTCTCATATTTAGCTATCTTCGCCCTATATCTTCTACTTTCTTCTTGTTAATTATCACATTGTACCGGACCATTTAGGTATTCCCTCTCTCTCTATTCTTTCTTTGTGCATCTTTTCCGTCGTCTCCGATCTCATGGCAAAACGCACTCGTTCATGCCCCGGGGACTCCAAGCCAACCTTCATGGCACACAATCTGCTTAGCAAGCCCGAGAAAGAGGTTTGCAATTTTGATAATGCCGACATGGCCGCTCTACGTGCCTCTGGAGCCTTCCCTGATGGTACGTAATCCGGCCATTTGATTGGAACATCCGGTCAGATTTTTCTTCAGCTGAGTGGGTTTGTTTTTTGGCTTAGTCACTCAAGTTCAAGTTAACATTCATCCTCCAATACGTCGGGTAAGGATGTATGTTCTAAATTCATTTCTGCACATGTTTGGTTAGTTGATGTATTAACATATAAAAATTGAAATCACTTCCCTTTTATGTAGATTCCAGCAATCTTGTTTCAATTTTTGATCTGGAAGAGCTTGACAGTTTCCCGGCAACCGTTCCAGTAAAGAAAGAGCCTAGCTCCAAGCCTTCCATAGCATCCAAGCCTTCAACTAGTTCTGAACCTGTAGCCATGCCCAAGCCTTCCTCAGCAGCGAAGCTCCGTGCTTCTAGTTCCCGTAAGAGGAAAGAATCTGATTCTCTCGTCATCGCTGAAGTCTTTTCCTACGAGAACCTTGGTTTCATGGAATCTAGCCATTTCATGACTTCTTTCCTTAACCAGGTAAATATCATTATCCTACATCCTGCACACATATACTGAATCGATGCCCCGGTTAGATTATATTAACAATACTTGAGTTCTGTTTTGTAGGGTCTTGAGCGCCTGACGCATCTTTACACCGAAGCTTGTGAAACAGTGAAGATCTCAGAAGCCAAGTTGAAGAAAGCTAAGATCACTATCGTGGATAAGGGGAATATCGTTGCAGCCAGGTCACAACATTATGAAGATAAGTTAAAAAAGGTGACTCTGGATGCCGAAGCTGCAGTGAAGAAGGCCACTGAGATCGAGCTGGTTGTCGCCGAGGTCCAACATAATCAAGACATGGCTTCATTCAGGGATGGCCTCAAGGGTTCCGTCGTAGTTTCCCTCCTTCAGGCCAGGCTTAAGATGGCTTATGACGCCAGGATAGCGGGCTTTAAATGCCCAACCTGGACCGTTGATGTCTGGGAGAAGAAACTGAAGGATCTTGGTTGCAGTCCTGTGACGTATCCTGCCAAGCTTGAGATTGGCGAATCTTCCAAGGCGGGTGAGACGGCGGAAGAAGCTGGTGATGGTGGATCTGGTGCTACCCCGTGAGCGAGTGGCAAAGTGAGCGATGATGGATATTTATGCCTACGCCGGAGCCCGCTTTTTTAAGGTCAATAGTTGTTGGTTGTTGAACACTTTTCTTTTTCTTGCATGTTGAACGATTTACTTTCCTGCACTTTAGACATTAGTACAATATGATGACCATGGGTGGAGGGATCCTGAGTTTCAGGATGAAGCCCTTGATCATCAATTAGTATGCTTAATTTTGAACATTCTAACAATTGAAGGGGGAGGTATCTTGGGTTCCAAGACGAAGCCTTCAATTGTTAAGTAAGTATGGCAAAAAATGAATTTGTGCTTTTGGCGGATGGGTCTCGGTTTGAGATGAAACCAAAAGCACAAACTTTTGCTATGTTAACAATATAACCTTTTTATGACCTTATCTATCGTTGTCCTTTTTCTATTCTTGTTATGCATTGCTTAGTTTAAATATTATTTCAATGTTGCAAACTTAGTGTAATATTTCAAATGTCCTGACCAAATGTCCTGACCAAATGTCCTGAAAATATCTTGATCAAGTTACCCGCAGATATCCTGCCAAGATTTTTGCCAAATAGAGTTTTTACAACTCAAACAATTTCGATAAAGTTTTCAAAGAAAAAGGATGGTTCATTTTTATTTTGCAAAGCTTGTTTTGATAACAGTAGTTTGATTTGAACATAGTTTCAATTTTCAATCCAAGTATCCTGAAGTATATCCTGAGAATACATCTTGAGAATATATCCTGAGAACATATCCCGATCAGGATACTCATAAGTGTTATAATATAGTTTCAGAAATTTAGACAATCTAGATAAGGTTTTTTTTTTAAAGAACAAAAATAGGAAAGATCATACCGAAACAGAAGACATCTCAATCCTTTCATTCCAGTCCTTTCGCAACCATTCCACCGAAGGTGTCCCCAGTCCAGGATACTTGGCGAATTATGCCCAAACTTGATCCTTTGAGTTCCACACAATGCCTTAGTGGGATATAGTGTTGGCATAGGTTTCCTTCTTGCTCCAGCATAAATGTCCCCAGTAGGATATAGTATCAGCATACATCATGTTCTATCACGGATGTCCCCTGTCTGTGCAGGACCAGTATGTTGTACCATGATATGATCCTTTAGCAATTCTTCAACCAGTTGTTTAAACTTAGCAATCTTTTTTCAAAAATTTATGTAGACTTGTAAATGATTATGTTTTTTGAAAATATACTTTGGGATTATCCAAAAACTTTGTATTTTATTGGGACTAAACCCATTTTCCAGGCATTTAAGCCGGAGTATAAGAACCTCAAGACTTAAAAAGGCGAAAACCTTTAAGTCTTTGAGTTTTACTGGGGATTTTACCCACGTTTCGTGCGCTACAGGCGAGGGTGTGGAAACCCCAAAACTTAGAAAGGTGAAAACCTTTAATCCTGGGGAAAATCCCAAATTTTCATGCGCTACAGGCGGGAGTGTATAAACTCCAAGACTTAGAAAGGTGATAACCATTAAACCTTAGAGAGTATGAAAATACCCTTTCGTGAGAGAGGGTGATCAATCCTCATATACCTTAAGGATCCAGGGTATAGCCAACAGTAACGAAATTGTCAGCCACTTTTACATGAACTGGTCCCGCCACCTTGAACTATCCCTGGATAACTTGCGCTCCAGGCGGGGTGTTTAAACCCAATTCGTGAGAAAGGTGAATACCTTTAAACCTGTGAAGGGATCAGGATCCCTTAAACGTGAGAGAGGGGGCCAATCCTCTAATCTTTCGAAGTATCCTGAGTGTGTATCCTGGAGCTATATCCCGAAGCATATTCTGCAAAACAACCTTAAACTAAGGTGGGTGTTAGCTTGGCTAACACCCCTCTGATGCTTAAGTTAGTATTGGGTTCAAATAAAATAAATTATATTTAAAAGAGACATAATTCATACCATCTTGAGTTAGAAATTAAATTCTAGACTCACTTGAAATAGGCTTTGAGATGTATAGCATTCCAGGATCTTGGTAACATATCCCCTTCCATATTCTTGAGTCGGTATGCTTTTTTCCCAGATTCTGACTCAATTTCATAGGGTCCTTCCCATTTTGGAGCCAACTTTCCATCAGCAGGATTAGTAGTATTCTGGAAAGCCTTTCTCAATACCCAATCTCCGACCTGGAACCTTCTAGTCCTTATATTCTTGTTATATGCTTTAGATATCCTCTGTTGATATGCTGCCATTCTCAACTTTGCCGCATCCCTTGTCTCATCAATAGTATCCAATTCTTGACATAGGGCTTCAGGATTCTTCTCAGGATATGCATCACCAGGATCCTGGATACATGCTACTTCTTTATCCTGAGATTTGAAATGTTCCATTGCAGGATACATGATGTGCACTATTGGTATCTGAGTTCCCTCCGGTATCCTGACAGTAGATCCTAACTTTGCTAGAGCGTCAGCTTCAGCATTCTTTTCTCTTGGTACCTGTTCAAGTGTAAAAATTTCGAAATATCCTGCTAATTTTTTAACAATTTCAAGGTATTCAGCTAACTTTTCACCTTTTACTGCATGAGATCCATTGAAATGGTTAGTAATCAACAGGGAATTGACATATACTTGTAAACATCTAATATTCATATTTCTAGCCAATTCTAATCCTGCTATCATAGCTTTATACTCAGCTTCATTATTGGTAGCAGAAAATTCACATTGAATAGCCTGGGGTAATATGTCCCCCTGTGGCGATTTTAGTAGTATACCCAATCCTACACCTCTAACATTAGATGCACCATCAGTATATAATGTCCAGGATTCTGAAGTTTCTCCTAGTTGTTGAACTTCTAGGTCTACTTCATTTTGAATATCACTACTGAAATCAGCCACAAAGTCTGCAAGAGCCTGAGACTTTATAGCATTTCTAGGTTCATATACTAGATCATAGGCACTTAATTTTACTGACCACTTAGCCATTCTACCCGACATCTCAGGTTTCCTAAGCACATTCTTAACAGGATAATTAGTTTTAACATGAATCCTATGTGTCTCAAAATAATGTCTAAGCTTAGTTGATGCCATAACTAGGGCTAATATCATTTTTTTTAGATGAGAATATCTAGTTTCAACATCTAATAAACTTTTACTAACGTAATAGACAGGATACTGCTGACCTTCATGATCCTTTACAAGGACAGCACTTACTGCATTCCCTGATACTGCGAGATATAGGGATAATGGTTCACCATCCTCAGGCTTCATTAATAGAGGTGCGGTTGAAAGATATTGCTTTAATTCCTGTAGGGCTGCTTCATGCTTTTCTCCCCACTCGAACCTCTTATTCTTCTTTAGGATATCATAGAATTCCTTGCATTTTTCCGAGGATCTTGATATAAATCTATTTAATGCTGCTACTCGCCCTGTTAATCTTTGAACATCTTTCATATTTGAAGGTGACTTGATATCCAAGATAGCTTTAATCTGCTCCGGGCTTGCTTCTATCCCCCTTTTAGTCACCATGTATCCTAAAAACTTTCCTGCCCCCACTCCAAAATGGCACTTGGCAGGATTTAGTTTCATATTATACTGGTCCAGGATATCAAATGCTCCTTTAATATCCTGGAGATGATCCTCAGCCTTCTTGGATTTGACTACCATATCGTCAATGTACACCTCCATGGTGTCCCCCAGTTTGTCTTTAAACATCATGTTCACCAATCTCTGGTACGTTGCACCTGCATTTTTTAAACCAAAAGGCATAGCAGTATAACAGTATATACATGTTGGTGTCATGAAAGCAGTATCCTCCTGGTCTGAAGGTTCCATTTGGATCTACTGGAATCCTGAGGATGCATCTATGAAGGTTAACATCTCATGACCGGCAGTGGCATCCACCATCGAGTCTATATGAGGCAGAGGGAATGGGTCTTTAGGACATGCTTTGTTCAAGTCTGTGTAATCTACACAAACTATCCATTTCCCATTCTTCTTTTGAACCACGACCACATTTGCTAGCCACTTGGGAAATTTGACTTCCCTGATCATCTTGGACTTCAATAGTCTTTCAACCTCTTCTTGAATAATTATGTTTCGTTCTGGAGCAAACTTCCTTCTCTTTTGCTGGATAGGCTTGAAAGACCTGTCAATTCCAAGCTTGTGAGTTATAATATCCTTAGAAATACCTGTCATATCCTCATGCTTCCATGCAAATGTGGACATCCTGCATTTCAAAAAGTTAGTTAACTGATTTTCAATATCCTGAGGGATATTGGCTCCTACGAGCACCGAGATATCTGGATTATCCTTATCCAGGATAATTTTCTTTACATCCTGCTCTGAAGCCTCCACGATATCCTGGGCCCGCATCTTTAATTGCTATCCTGCTTTGGATTTTCTTGAGGCCTTCATTGAAGAGGAGTAGCACTCCTTCGCCTCTTGTTGGTCACTTTCAACTTTGACTACCCCCCAAGGAGTAGGGATCTTGACACACTGATGATAGGTGGAAGGTACAGCTTTCATATCGTGAATCAATGGCCTGCCCAATATAATATTATAGCAGGATAATGAATCCATGACACAAAACCGTTGTATCGAGTTTACTCCTTTGACATATACGGGCAGTTTTATCTCCCCAACAGTATTCTTTGCTTCTCCACTAAACCCTACAAGCACAGTGGACTTTGAGGTAATCTCTATCTCGGGGATGTTCATTCTCTTCAAGGTTTCCAATTGGATGATGTTGACTGAGCTGCCATTATCCACCAGTATCCTGCGTACAAAGTGATTAGCAACATATAAAGTTATTACCAGAGCATCATGATGAGGATCCTGGACAGTATCCTTGTCATCACTATCGAACGTGATCAGTTTATCAGTCGTGAGGGTCGATATCCTGGTTGGCTTATTCCCCCTTTCGGCCTTAGCCTCCTTTGCATGTCTTTTGGCTGCAGAATAAGAAGTTCCGCAGATATCGGACCCTCCTGAGATAAAGTTAATTATCTTGGCGTCGGGGGGAGGTGATGCTGCTCGTTCAGGATCCTTCTCAATATCCTGACCCTTATTCTTCTTTCTGCCCAGAAGATCCTTCAGATATCCTTGGCTTAGTAGGTAGCTTATTTCTTTCCTCAGGGCAATGCAATCCTCAGTAACATGTCCGAAATCCTCATGGAAGGCACACCATTTGGACTTGTCCTTCCAATCAGCTTTTTGTTAATTCTTCCGAGGCCATCTGGCTTTATCTCCCAAAGCTTGCATAGCATACATTAGTTCAGGTATATTAACAGAAAAACAATATTCTGACAATTCAGGATACTCCTCAGGATCCTCATTTTCAACAGCGTTCACTTGTTTGCTATCATTCCTGTCATATGCCCAAAGTCTTCATGGAAGGCACATCATTTAGCTTTATCCTTCCAATTTGTATTCCTTGGATTCTTTTTCGGCCACTTAGCTTTGTCCCCCAGTCCCTGCATAGCATACATTAACTCAGGAACATTTACAGAAAAACAATACTCTGAGATTTCAGGATATTCTTCATCGTCCTCATCCTCAACAACGTTCACTCTCTTATTATCATTCTTAGCATATGGCTTTGAACGATACTGTTTGTTGGAAGATTCTGACTTCCTATTTGTCCATTCATATGTTGAAGACGTGTTCATCCTCTCATGCATTTTCTTGTCATTTTCAATCCTTATGTATCTCAAAGCCCTATTCCGAGCTTCATCTAAATTCCTGCAAGGATTCATTACAAGATCCTGATAAAATTGACAATCCTTCCGTAACCCCATTTTGAACGCTTGTACTGCCGTAGCAACATCAAGATTCAGGATATCCAGGGATTCTCTACTAAATTTGTTAACATAATCCCTTAGGGATTCTTGTGATTCTTGTGTTATCCTGTAAAGATCACTTGTTAGTTTCTCAAAGCTCCTGCTACAAGAAAATTGACTGATAAACAAATTAACTAAATGAGAAAATGATGTAATAGATTAAGGTGGAACATTTAAAAGCCATTTTAAGGCTGATCCTGTTAAAGTTGAACCGAAGCCTTTTCATAAGCATGCTTCCTTAAGTTCTGGTGGGATTGGATTTATTTCCATCCTTTCCCTATACTGGGCAATATGCTCCTCAGGATCTGTCGTCCCATCATACAACTTCATGCTGGGAGTCTGGAATCTTTTTGGAATTTCAGCATCACAAATTGGATGAGCAAATCGGGATATCCTGTGACTATCCTGGGATACTTCCGGTATAGGCTGCACTACTCCATGAACACTTGATATCATATCCTTCAATTTTTGAAGTTCCCTGGTCAATGCTGGTGTTACACCTATATCCTGCAAAGAATCAGAATTATTAGTAGCAGGGATACTGATATTGGCAAACATGTTACCAGCCTGTTGACTTTTGCCATATCCTGGACCATATCCTGGGCCATATCCTGGATCCCTCACGATCGATATCCTGGCGGATGATGGTATGTCCAGCATGTTGCTCCGGGACTGACTCGGTATCATGTTGCCTTGATTATCCTCGGCAAACATCGCTGAACTAAAGTTCAGCATCCTGGGCTGTAGAGGAGTAGTTGTATCCTCCACAGGTTTCCTGGAGTTTGACTTCAAGAGTTGTATATTCTTTATGATCGTCTAGTTAGTTTCTTATTGCCTCTTCATTTGTTCCTGTATACTACCAAACAAAGACATAATTTCGTCATTAGAAGCAAGGATATGGGTTCTCCCTGAATTTCCGGATCTAGAAACATTCTGAGCAGCAGGAATTTATCTCGGTGTGTTGCTTTCATTTCTCCTCTGAAAAGTTTGAACTCGTGAAGGTGGAGGAGGTAACGAACCAGCAGCAGCAGAGGTTGAAACAGACATGGAAGAAGAGTTCAAATTCGATTGAGAAGCCATTGGAAATAGTTTTGAAAAGAATTTCGAAAACAGAAAACCGAGTAATGATTTTAACAAAGTATTGATTAAAAATAGCACCACTTGCCCCACGGTGGGCGCCAATTTGTTTTGGTCAAAAATTACCGAAGCAATTTAGTGATCAAACTTAGTTTGTGAGGTAGTGTGCTATGTAAATTTGTAAAAATGTATTAACTTTGTTGAAAATGTAAACACTTTCAGGATATAGCTCCGGGATGCAGAACTATATCAATTTGTAAACGGAATGCAAGTAAAGTAAAAATTGACACGAGATGTACGAGGAAAGCACTTGATCTTTCTAGATCGCCGGCATAAAACCTCGGGAGCTGACAATCATCGGCTGCCTTGTTCTTCTTATTGCTTGAATAACCAGGATACAGTGCAGGATAATGCTCGGATCAAATCTAGGTGTTACAACGATTGTGATTTGTGAGTGTTGTGAGTGTTTGTGATTGAAATGGTGATTGTAGCTGCAATGTGTGTGTAAAAGTGGACGGGATTATGTGTCAACCTACTGATCCAGCACTCCTATTTATAGTTACAAGAAATAACAAACTATGCTAAAAATCTGGGATATTGCCCTATTATTCCGGGATCGTGCGAATATTCCCTTTTGACCGTTGTAAACCCCTTCTCCAAGCTTCCAACGTATTTCTTGTATCCACATTCACCTATTCTTCAGGGAGACCAAGTCTCATGACCGTTTGTACCTTGCAGCCAAAGCAAATCGTTAACAGCACGCAGGATACCATTGCAGGATGTTACCAATATCCTGGTCTAGTTTACCATGTGCCAAAATCATGCAATTTACACTACATCATGAACTTGAAATTTTGTAAAAACTTGTAGTAACTTAGTATGTTATTTAGTAGGTCTAGTTACCCTTTAAAACATGGTTATTTGTTTATAAATCACATTCTTGCAAAATCTAGTCCTTTACAACTTACAAGATGATTTTCCTAAAAATAATTCTTTTTGTATTTTTCTTGTTAAAAACATGTTTCTAGTCTTGATTTAACACTAAAAATATGATTAGTTTCTTTAAAAATCATGATTATGTAAATCTTGTAAATAACCTTGGTTTCTTGAGAAAATTAGTTTTGTAATCATCCATTTACAAGACTTTTAACATGTATCATATTTCATCATACATAAAATCATCTTCATCTTCAAGTTCATGTGAAACATAAAGGATGATCATCTTGATTTTCACAAGATTCATCCACTCTCTTGCTAGATCATGTGTTTAATCACAATCTAGCAATCTTCTTATGATGATTAACATCAAAAACACAAGAAATCAACAATCAAGATTCATACATACACTAAATCAACATAGATTATTATGATTTTAAGCTTTATGTGAAAAGTTATCTTCTTGTTCTTTCATGATCTTTATGATTAGTTACTTACATAATCTTTTAACCATCAAAATAAGAAGTAAAATCAAGTTACAAGAAGTTTACTACTAGCACAAGGCTAGGGAAGAGATAAAAAATGATGAAGGTGATAAACTTGGTGGATAAAAGCTCTTGAGAAAGGTCCTTCAAGCTCCAATGGCTCCAAGCTCCTTAATCTAGCTTCTAGCACCTTAGGATCACTTTGGAATGGAAGGAATTGAAGTGAAAGTGATGGTGGTGTGGGTGGTGGTTCACGGCCGAGAGGAAGGAAGAGAGGGAGACAGAGTTGAAGTTGTGAAGTGTTGTGAAAATGAGGTTATGTGTGGTCTTGTGGTCCTTAAGTAATCATCCGCCAACATGTTGTTATCTAATGGTTTTATTGTTTCATGAACCAACAACACATCTAATAAACAATTCAAACAAATCCATGGGTGGGTCCACCCATGGTAACCGTGAAAATGAGGGGGGTTGGTTGCAAGGTAATGGCTAGTTAGTTGTTATGGTTAGAATCTAAGTGTAAAGTTAGTGTTATATGTGTGTTATGTGATTATAAGATGTGTTATGATGTTCGGTGACCATAACTAGCTCGGAAATGATAAAATAGTGCTTCTGGTGAAGATTTGGTGTTTCGGGTAGTGTCCGGTTGTTCGGTTGGTTACCGGTTCGTTAAGGTGCTAAACTACGCAGTTTAGTGTGCTTTATGTTCCCTTTTATGACAGTTTTGATTCCCGACACCTAGGAAGGTATTCTGGACCATTAAACCATAATTCTGCATAATATTGTGTTGTTAAAATGCCGATTTTTGCTGAAAATTGCATAATTCTGCAGTTTGTGTGAGTTTTAGGCACTTTCCGGCACTTAAACTATCACTAGGAAGGCAGTTTTATGATCCTTACTTTCCTACACACTATACTAGTGTAACTATTGGTTTCGGGCTCATTCTGTGTCTTAACATCATGTTTGTCTGAGTACTGAACTCCCGTCGGTACTTCTAGTTTGTCTGATAACTGTGCTAACTTTGTTTCGTGCATCATTTGAATCATAATGTGTTGCATGCAATAATGATATGAAATCATGCAATATGTGATGCACTTGTATGTATATGACAATAATCAGAAAGCATTCATGTCATTAATTCAGATCAAGCACAGTCATTAAGTTACAAATTACTGTTTAACATGTACGGAATTACATGGAAAATTGACAGTTGTCACATTCTCTCCCCGTTAAGAAAATTTCGTCCCGAAATTTTAAGCTGCACTATCGGTTGCAGGGGAGTTGGGGAACAAATGTGGATACTTTGATTTCATTCGATCTTCACGCTCCCAAGTAAACTCTTGGCTGTGTCGTGAATTCCAGAGAACCTTGACAAGCTTAACACTACTCCACCGAGTCTTGTTGACTTTCCAGTCTGTAATCTCAACAGGTTCCTCAGTGAATTGGAGAGTGTCGTCGATATGCACTTCATCCACAGGGATGATAATTGTTTCCTGAGTTGGGCTTTTCTTTAGGTTTGACACATGAAATGTATCGTGAACACCGTTTAGTTCTTCTGGTAATTCTAGCTTGTAAGCAACGGTACCAACCCTTTCCAATATCTTGAATGGCCCAATGTAACGTGGATTTAACTTGCCACGTTTTCCAAAATGTATTACACCTTTCCAAGGTGAGACCTTCAACAGAACCATGTCTTCTACTTCGAATTCCAAAGGTTTTCTTCATTGATCTGCGTAGCTCTTTTGTCGATCACGAGCCGCCTTGATGCACTCTCGGATCTACATGATCTTGTCAGTCATTTCTTGAACCAGTTCGGGACCAACCATCTGTCTATCCCCAGCATCTGCCCAACACAACGATGAGCGGCACTTACGGCCATAAAGAGCTTCGAACGGTGGGGCTTGAATACTTGTATGATAGCTATTATTATAGGAAAACTCAACCAGAGGTAGGTGAGTATCCCAACTGCCACCTAAATCCATTACACATGAGCGGAGCATGTCTTCCAGCGTTTGAATAGTTCGTTCGCTCTGACCGTCTGTCTGCGGGTGAAAAGTCGTACTCAGATTCAACTGAGACCCAAAGGCTTCTTGAAAAGATTGCCAAATCCTTGACACAAACCGTCCGTCTCTGTCTGAAATTATCGAGATAGGCACTCCATGACGTGCTACTATCTCCTTGAGGTAAAGCTCAGCTAGCTTTCCCGTGTTATCCTTCTCTCGAATAGGTAGGAAGTGTGCAGACTTTCTCAACCGATCCACTATTACCCAAATCATATCATGTCCTCTAGGAGTCCTGGGTAACTTTGTTATGAAGTCCATCGAAATCTGTTCCCACTTCCACATGGGTATTTCAGGCTGTTGCAGAAGACCTGAAGGTTTCTAATACTAGGCCTTAACCTTAGCACAGGTTAGGCATTTCCCAACATAAATAGGAACATCACTCTTGAGCTTTGGCCACCAGTAGTAATCTTTCAGATCTTGGTACATCTTGTCCGACCCTGGGTGGATCAAGTACCTTGACTTATGGGCTTCATAAAAAATAACCTCTCGTACACCGCCATAAAGCGGAACCCAAATGCGTCCCATGAAACACAAGGTTCCTTCCTTGTTAGGCACCGACTTCTTCTCCATTCCTCGGAGATATTCAACCTTAAGATTTTATTTCTTAAGAGCTTCTTGTTGTGCGTTACGTATGCGTGAAGTGAAATCCGTTTGAATAATCATTTCTAAAGCTCGAACCCTTATAGGCTTAACCCTTTCCTTTCGACTTAAGGCGTCTGCTACCACATTCACCTTTCCAGGATGATACATGATCTCGCAGTCATAATCATTCAGCAACTCAAACCATCGTCGCTGTCACATATTAAGCTCTTTCTAATCAAATATGTGCCGTAGACTCTTGTGATCCGTGAAAATAGTACATCAAGTACCATACAGATAATGTCGCAAGATCTTCAGAGCAAATACCACTGTACCTAGCTCCAGATCGTGAGTGGTACAATTCTTCTCATGGACTTTCAGTTGCCGTGAAACATAAGCGATGACTTTTTAGCGTTGCATAAGCACGCAACCCAATCCCTGACGTGAAGCGTCGCAATACACCACGAAGTCTTCCGTGCCTTCGGGTAGGGATAGTATAGGTGCATCGCATAGCTTGTTCTTGAGCAGTTGAAAGGCTTCTTCTTGCTTGTCTCCCCAGTCGTACTTCTTGTCTTTCTGAGTAAGGGATGTCAGCGGTTGAGCTATCTTGGAGATATTCTCGATAAACCTGCGATAATAGCCCGCTAATCCCAAAAACTGACGGATCTCAGTCGGTGTCTTCGGAGTTTCCCAGTTCTTGATTGCCTCAATCTTTGCGGGATCCACATGAATGCCATTCTCATTTACCACATGACCGAGGAACTGTACCTCTCGAATCCAAAATTCACACTTCGAAAGCTTAGCGTAGAGCTTTTCCTTCTTTAGTAGCTCTAGAATGGCTCTGAGATGTTGCTCATGATCTTCCTTAGTCCGCGAATAAATCAGAATATCGTCAATAAATTCGATCACAAATTTATCGAGATATGGCTTGCACACCCGATTCATCAAATCCATAAACACTGCCGGCGCATTAGTCAACCCAAACGGCATCACGAGGAATTCATAGTGTCCAGAACGAGTTCTGAACGCAGTTTTTGGTATACTTTCCTCTTGAATCCGCAACAGATGATAGCCCGATCGAAGATCAATCTTGGAGTAGTAGCTTGATCCTTGTAGTTGGTCGAATAAATCATCAATCCTCGGTAATGGATACCGATTCTTGATAGTTAGCTTGTTCAACTCCCGGTAATCGATACACATTCGAAAGCTACCATCCTTCTCCCCAAGACGAGAAGCTCGGCATTATGAATCCCTTGTCCAGTAACTCCTGAAGGTACGTGGATAATTCTTGCATCTCCGAAGGCGCAAGTCGATAAGGTGCCTTGGCTACAGGCGCGACGCCTGGAACCAAGTCAATATGGAACTCGACCTGTCGCTGAGGAGGTAATCCTGGCAAGTCTTCGGGGAAGAACTCAGTATATTCCTTCACCACTGGGATATCTTCAATCTTCGGCTCTTCGGCTTCCTTATCCACAACATGAGCTAAGAAGGCAGCGCATCCTTTACGTAGACACTTTTGTTGTAACACCCCGAAAATATAAAACTTTATATTAGAATTATAAAGTATAAAATAAACGAGAATAAACTGACTAGGACTAGATAACCCAGTTAGATACAACATTGTGAAACCAAATAAATGGGTGGAAACTCCTAAATTAATAAACGAAACAATAATTGAGGGACCTAAGTTACAAGGTTGGAAACTTGGGTGATTATAATTAAAATAACACACACCAAACACACACTTAGGTGTGTTTGGTCGAACAAGAACACAGGGGGCGACACAGGCTTCCCACCAAACCCTAGTGCATGTCAAACTTGATCAAATTGAGAGTTCAAATCACCTCCAAATCGATTTTCAAGCACGAATTAGTGATCACCTTGTTGAGGGGATCATAAGGTATGCAAAATTTTGATGTTTTGATCCATCTTAAATTATAGGTTAATTGTGAAAAACTGAAATTGAGCTTGATTAAGTCTTGCATGGATGAAATTAGAAGTAATATGGCATCAAGGGATAAACCCCGGATGATTTCTTGTTAAAATCTAGCATTATACTTGTGGGGTTTATAATCACCATTGTAGGTGATTAGTGAGTTTGTAGAAACTAAATAAACACTAGAATCATGGTTCTTATTTTAGTGAAATCTGAATTCATGTGGTGAATCTGAAATTATTGATGTTAAAATTTAGTATTGATTTGTTAATTGAAGTGAATGTAGATGAAAATAACATGTCAAGAACCTAGTAATGGTTATGTAAAAATCTGACCCGCTAGGTGTTTGTTAAAACGCCTAAGTGAGGAGTAAAACGTTAAAGACCGGACAAAAACGCAGATTTGAATATCATAATGAATTGTCCGAATTTTGGTTATAAAAGAGTTCTAAATTTGGTTGTGAATGGAACTCTATAGGTAAAGAATCCGGGTCGTCAAGTGGACAAGCCGGAGGTGATACATGCTAGAAAGGTGTGCTTAAAAGGTACGTAACCACGGTTTTGTTACGTTATGTTTGTTATGTATTTTTACTAGTAGACTTGAATTTAGAATAGAGTATGAATTTGGATGTCTAGTTGAAGTGACGAAGGTCACTAGATAAGTAAATGGGTTAAATGTTAGTTAGAACAAGTTTGGTATGTTGTAAAATGGTGGTACCCATTAAACAACCAAACGGGTAAAATACTGGTCGAATTTTGTAGTGTTGAAGTGATTAAAACATCACTCATTAAAATTGAGTTAAAAAAACGTAATCCATGGAATGGACGTGATACGCTAAGATTGACAAGCCCGGGAATGGGTAATTATGGTTAGAAACCAATGTCGATGAATTACGCAAGTATGTAACTTGATTCGTTACATTTGGTAAATTTTGATAACTAGCATATTTGTAGTTGAATTGTAGAATAGAAGTTGAGTTGATTTAAATCGATAATGTTCGCTATACTGAATAATAGGTCAAGAATTGGTTAGACCTCGTTGGAAGTCATCATAATGGAGGATTCCTTAGATGAGCCAAACGGGTCGGATAATCAAATAATGCGTGGTTAATGCATCGTAATATGGCTACTCGGTCTTTGTTGTTGTTAATAAAAAGACATATTAGAATACGAGAATTTAGCATATTAGTTTATTAGAATAAGAAATCCGAGGATTCGGGTTTGGGTGAAATGTATAAATGAGACAAATAGCAAGTTTGCAGAGTCCACCGTAAGTTACGGTCTCCACCGTAACTTACGGTGGAGAATAAAAATGTTACGGCAGTTCAACACTGCCTTACGGCAGACCAAGGTTATCTAGCGTCTGCCGTAACTTACGGTAGACACCGTAAGTTATGGTAGAGCCCAGAAATAATTGTTAAAACTTGCATATCCTAGCTAATCGAATCTGATTTTTGAACGTAGCTTCGATTAAGCAATATTTCTAAGAACTCTAACACTAATTTTGTTATTAATCTCCAGTTTTCAGGTTTTGCAAATATGTGGACGATGATCAAGCATGTTTAGAAGAACCGAACACGAATTTTGAAGCTTCCGCGATATCTGACTTTAATAGACAATGTTTTTAGAATGTAAATAATTTGCTAGACAATTTATGAATGTTTGATTTAATCTGTAGTTGACTAAAGTTTGGTCACTTTGGAACTTATCTTTTAACCTAGACGCACTATATATAAAATCATATGAAATTTAGATTTAAGTTGAGTGTTAAAAAGAAAGTTGTTACAAGTTGGTAATCAGAGCTCAAGGTTGTCAACAAAGTGTTCGGTTCAAGCTTGATCAATCGTCCGGTAAGAATTAATTGCTTTAGTACACTTACTAGAATACTAGAAAAAGGAAATTTGATTTAATATGCATGGGAAGTGCGTGTTTACACACCCAAACCCGGAAAAGTGCACTAAACATAAATGGTTTAAGCAAGTGGTGAACTTGGCTAAATCAAAAGGAATGACGCATATGTTATAGATGAAATGTTTAACAATTAGTATAAACATTTCAGTTTCAAGATGACGGAAAGAAGGGAGGAGTGTATAAATACTCTCGAACCTGGAAAATACACTAAGTAAGAAAGGTAAGGCAAGATATATACTTGACCAAACTGAAAAAGAATAACACATTACTTATGATTAAGTGGGAGTGATATAAATTTCCGTATAATAAGATGGAAATGAATTAAATAATTATTGATTAACCGTGATGGATGTTTCAGTTAAAGAAATGTCTGGAGTAACCGGAGATGATTCGACATCTCAATTGACTAAACAAATGAAAGCTAAGATTTCTGAGGCAGTCGGAAAACCTCTAGAAATTAGTCTATCACAGTATATTGATAGATTACAAACCACAATCATGCCGGTGGTGGACGATATGATGGCTGAATTGAAAGACAGCATATTACAAGAAATAGAAGAAAGGAGGGAGTTGGATATGAATCCAAGTTCTGTAAAGAAATCCAAGTCTAATAAAGCTCCCAAGAAAGGAGTTACAAAAACTGTGTTACATCAGTGTAGATTTTGTGGAAAAATTCACAAGGGTACATGTAGTAAGCCAAGACATAAAAAGTCTAAACGTTCAGAGAGGCTTGGAACCAAAGACACAACCGACACAATGTCTAATGCCCGGAAGTCAAGGACAAGGTCGTTTTATATAACAGCCACAGAGGCTAAAGCTGAACCTGGTGTCATTTCAGGTATGTTTCTTGTAAATTTAAGTTAACACAAATTCTATTCGATTCGAGTGCGAATGATAGTTGCATAAGGGCATATATGAGTGATGAATTGGGTGAATTATGTAAAAGAAATACCTATATAAATGTATATACATATATATATATATATATGTATATATATATAGGGAGGAGTTCATGCGAGAACCACCCTTATTGCGAGAACCGCGAGAACCAATGTGAACACAACCTAAAATAGCTAAAAAAACCTAACCCCCCCCCCCCCCAAGCTAAATGCTAAAAACTAAAACCACCAAAAAAACATAAAAAACCCCTAACCCCCCCCCCCCCCCCCAAAAAAAAACCTAAACCCCCCTCCCCCACCCCCCAAAAACCTAACCCCCCACCCCCCAAGCTAAAACGCTAAAAACTAAACCCCCAAAAAACCTAAAAAAATAAAAAAAAATCTAATTTTTTTTTTTAATATTTTTTATGCTCAAATCGCTACTTTTAGTGGCAAAAAAAAAAATTTTTTTTTTTTTAAAAAAAAAAATTTTTTTATTTTTTTTTTTTGCTTCGAAAAGTAGCGATTTTTATATAAAAAATATTAAAAAAAAAAATTTTGTGTTATTTTTTGCTATTTTTAGGCATTTTTTGTTGTGTTCACATTGGTTGTCGCGGTTCTCGCAATAAGAGGTGGTTCTCGCATGATCTTCTCCCTATATATATATAAATATGTAGATAAGAAAATAAATAATGGTGAGCATGTGAAATCGAGACAAAAAGTAATCCCGATGAAAATTGCAATGGGAAGGAGTGCACGTGCACTCGAACCCGGGAACTTAATGAAGTGAATAAATATAGTAATGGGAAGGAGTGTAATTACGCCCGAACCCGGAAATTGCGATAGTAATAAATAGCGAAGACAAGGTTATAGACTTGGTCAAACTAAATAAAACATGTAGAAGCATCACTTACATCAACAAACGATGTAGATAAATTTCATGCTACAATAAGGAATAATAAAAATAAATGAATTAATTTTGTTATTGTTACAATAGGATTAAGGTTAAGGATGAGAAATTAAGACTCGGACTGACAATATCCGCGAAAAAGAAGTTAAATGGATGATACGTATTATTCGCTACTATGAATAATAAAGTATCAATAAATGCAAATTTAGAAACTTGGGTATGGGTAACCATCCAAGTAATACATTATTAATCAAATCCTCATGAGGAAGAAAGATGATCGCAGTGATGAATGTGATTATATAAAAGTCTAGTAAAATAAACCTTATGAAAGTTTTAGAATAAGAACGGGTAAACCCCAAAAGCCGTATAACCATAACAGTGGTTTTACTAAATAAGACTTAAGAAATGGGCCTTCGGAACATTAGTAAAAGAAACAGACCTAAAGGTCGCTAACAACAGAAGGGTGGTGTTCGGATCAAATAAACAAAATGCTTGATAATAAAGGTAAACGGAAGCCGGATGACGGGAGCGTGTTACATTAAGGTAATAAGCCCAAGGGAAGGGATAAGAATTAAGGAAAATAATAATACAAACCAATAAACAAGAATGTTGGGGAATAGGGGTAAAGTTTAACTATCACACGAACAAGTCAAACAAGACGAATGAAAGAATAAAAGACTTGGAGGAATAAGGGCGATGGAATGCGCTAATACTACTGAATAAATCGAAACGAAGTCTTAATGCATGCCGGAATGGCTGCTTTGATAATGAATTCGGTAAAATACCCGATTGATGGGTAGGAATACGGATATATACGTAAAACCAAAGGAAAGTGTCGAAGATTAAAAGTCAAAAGACTTGGATTAAGAATTAGGACTAAAGGACAATAAAATTTCGCAAAAACATAAATTTTGATAGTTAAGTTCAACTATTTTAATACTGGACATACCGAATAAAGTATAATACTTGATATTCCAAGTAAGCGCAACCTGAATAATGAAAGTGCGAAATATTACAGAACTAATGTGATAGGTCGTAAAAGAATATGGAAAGGAAAACGTAAACCAATAAAACTGGGGTGTTAAAAACATTAAGATAACGAACCCGGTAACGGGTTGAAAGGAAATAGGGGCATAAACCAAATAAAGGTATGAGAAAAATAAACCGACGCGAAGGTGACATAAGAAGTCATAGAGTCGGAAAGATAATCCGAAAGAAAATGAGTGTAGCCTTAGACTACGGTCAAGGTCAAACGAATAGAAGATGATCCATGGGATCACCATAACCTCCAGACTATAAACAATGTAAAGGCCTACGGGACCAAAATGACCATTGGGTCGTAAATACGAAGGAACAAACTATGGGGTCTCACCCTAAAAAAAAATAAAAAAAAGTGAAGACCTAATAGAATAGTCTACAAGGCTAGGTAAAGGAACCTGCGGGCCGGTAATATAAGGCGTGGGAACCCATTATGACTCCTCGCGCAAAATGATAACGGAGAAGAATAATCCTTGTCGTCAAGTCCTTGAAATGATTAATCGACATGTGTTTAAGAGAAAAAAAAACATTAAACTAAAATTCAGTTTTAGTAAAGAAACAACATCCTAACAAATATAAATACTATGAGAGAAGTTAGAAAATGGTTAATACTAAAGAGTATAAGTCTTAACGCCGATAGGTGTAAGGCGATGCATTCGAAAGAGGACTTATAATAATGAAAAGCTGACGAAAACCTAAACATGACGTGATGTGATCACGGACCCAAGAGTGATACAGAATACAGCCACGCTGTAATATGAGTTACTAGATGCAAAATGATAAACACGCAAAGGGCCGATGATGGCAATATTGCATACCCGAATGAAGAGGTATGAGGTAAAATGGTGACCAATTAGTTTAGGCAATAAAAGAAGTTGTAGTCTAAATAACACTGTGACCTATGTAGAGCGCTTGTCAATATAAGACTAGCGTCAAGTAAGTATGCTGACGGACTCAGTGACTGGATGGTCAAAAGGCAACCCGGTCAAATAGGCGACAAAGATAGGAAATAGATGATAAAAGGTTACGGTCCAATAGGACATATGCCTAAAAGACGAACATGCCAATAAGAATAAAAATCTTATGCCGGAAAAGAAAGAATGCCTTGAAAAACGAAACTAAGATGGTTAGGTTCAAACCAAAGGCCTACTTAAAGGAGGTTTCGGGGACGAAACCCTTTTTAAGGGGGGTGGACTTGTAACACCCCGAAAATATAAAACTTTATATTAGAATTATAAAGTATAAAATAAACAAGAATAAACTGACTAGGACTAGATAACCCAGTTAGATACAACATTGTGAAACCAAATAAATGGATGGGAACTCCTAAATTAATAAACGAAACAATAATTGAGGGACCTAAGTTACAAGGTTGGAAACTTGGGTGATTATAATTAAAATAACACACACCAAACACACACTTAGGTGTGTTTGGTTGAACAAGAACACAGGGGGCGACACAGGCTCCCCACCAAACCCTAGTGCATGTCAAACTTGATCAAATTGAGAGTTCAAATCACCTCCAAATCGATTTTCAAGCACGAATTAGTGATCACCTTGTTGAGGGGATCATAAGGTATGCAAAATTTTGATCTTTTGATCCATCTTAAATTATAGGTTAATTGTGAAAAACTGAAATTGAGCTTGATTAAGTCCTGCATGGATGAAATTAGAAGTAATATGGCATCTAGGGATAAACCCTAGATGATTTCTTGTTAAAATCTAGCATTATACTTGTGGGGTTTATAATCACCATTGTAGGTGATTAGTGAGTTTGTAGAAACTAAATAAACACTAGAATCATGGTTCTTATTTTAGTGAAATCTGAATTCATGTGGTGAATCTGAAATTATTGATGTTAAAATTTAGTATTGATTTGTTAATTGAAGTGAATGTAGATGAAAATAACATGTCAAGAACCTAGTAATGGTTATGTAAAAATCTGACCAGCTAGGTGTTTGTTAAAACGCCTAAGTGAGGAGTAAAACGTTAAAGACCTGACAAAAACGCAGATTTGAATATCATAATGAATTGTCCGATTTTTGGTTATAAAAGAGTTCTAAATTTGGTTGTGAATGGAACTCTATAGGTAAAGAATCTGGGTCGTTAAGTGGACAAGCCGGAGGTGATACACGCTAGAAAGGTGTGCTTAAAAGGTACGTAACCACGGTTTTGTTACGTTATGTTTGTTATGTATTTTTACTAGTAGACTTGAATTTAGAATAGAGTATGAATTTGGATGTCTAGTTGAAGTGACGAAGGTCACTAGATAAGTAAATGGGTTAAATGTTAGTTAGAACAAGTTTGGTATGTTGTAAAATGGGGGTTCCCATTAAACAACCAAACGGGTCAAATAATGGTCGAATTTTGTAGTGTTGAAGTGATTAAAACAACACTCATTAAAATTGAGTTATAAAAACGTAATCCATGGAATGGACGTGATACGCTAAGATTGACAAGCCCGGGAATGGGTAATTATGGTTAGAAACCAATGTCGATGAATTACGCAAGTATGTAACTTGATTCGTTACATTTGGTAAATTTTGATAACTAGCATATTTGTAGTTGAATTGTAGAATAGAAGTTGAGTTGATTTAAAGCGATAATGTTCGCTATACTGAATAATAGGTCAAGAATTGGTTAGACCTCGTTGGTAGTCATCATAATGGAGGATTCCTTAGATGAGCCAAACGGGTTGGATAATCAAATAATGCGTGGTTAATGCATCGTAATATGGCTACTCGGTCTTTGTTGTTGTTAATAAAAAGACATATTAGAATACGAGAATTTAGCATATTAGTTTGTTAGAATAAGAAATCCGAGGATTCGGGTTTGGGTGAAATGTATAAATGAGACAAATAGCAAGTTTACAGAGTCCACCGTAAGTTACGGTCTCCACCGTAACTTACGGCGGAGAATAAAAATGTTACGGCAGTTCAACACTGCCTTACGACAGACCAAGGTTATCCAGCGTCTACCGTAACTTACGGTAGACACCGTAAGTTACGGTAGACCCTAGAAATAATTGTTAAAACTTGCATATCCTAGCTAATCGAATCCGGTTTTTGAACGTAGCTTCGATTAAGCAATATTTCTAAGAACTCTAACACTAATTTTGTTATTAATCTCCAGTCTTCAGGTTTTGCAAATATGTGGACGATGATCAAGCATGTTTAGAAGAACCGAACACGAATTTTGAAGCTTCCGCGATATCTGACTTTAATAGACAATGTTTTTGGAATGTAAATAATTTGCTAGACAATTTATGAATGTTTGATTTAGTCGGTAGTTGACTAAAGTTTGGTCACTTTGGAACTTATCTTTTAACCTAGACGCACTATATATATAAAATCATATGAAATTTAGATTTAAGTTGAGTGTTAAAAAGAAAGGTGTTACATTTGTGCTTTCATACAACTGATAATCCACAAGGGCGTATCATGCTTTTCTCCGTGAATCACAATCGTTTCCTCATTCGCCATCGGAATGCGAATGATCTTCTCATGGCAAACTATCTCCGCACGGTTGCTAGATAACCAGTCCATCCCAACTACGACATCAAAGCTTCCCAAATCAACTGGCAGAAGATCTATCGAGAACTCACACTCTCCGAGCTCCATAATACAACCTCTAATCACCTCATTAGCTTCTACTAGCTTTCCATTAGCCAGTTCTATCGAGTACGGGACGTCTAACTTACTAGCAACTAAACCAAGTATGTTCTTAAAGTCTAGGGATACGAAGCTAAAATCGGCACTAGTATCAAACAGCACAGATGCATAACATTGATTAATAGGGAACGTACCTGTAACCACGTTTGGATCCTGGCGTGCTTCCCTAGCTCCAATGGTGAACACCCTTCCACGTGCTTGATTATTTTTGGGGTAATCCCGCTTAAAGTGCCCCATGGCACCGCAACCATAACAACCTTGGCCACGTCCATTTCCATTACCACCTTGGTTGTTGTTATTGTTTTTGGTGTGTCCTCCACGGTTTCCATTTCCCGTTTGATTCCCGTTTCCACCACGATTTTGATTACCATACTGATTTCCGTTACCATCACGATTACCATTACCATTACCACCTTGCCCTCTATTTCCATGACCTGCTCCATACCAAAACATCTCCTTAGAATGCCCAATCCTTCCACATTTACCACACTTCCTATACCTGCACTGACTTGCATGATGAAATTGGCAAACGTCACACTTTGGTAGAGTACATATGTACCCCTTTCCCTTGTTTTCAGCATTTGCAGCGCCAGTCTGTGCCTCAGCTGGCTGATTAGCATCTCTTCGCTTGTTGGCATTTTTGTTGTTCACTCAGGTACCCTTCTTGAAGTTAGTGAACTATCTTTTGTTATCCCCTGATGACTCTGCATGAGTCTCTTTCTTCTTTGTTTCAGAAATCGAAAACTTTCCCAACCGAACTGCTTCCTCCGTAAGCGCTACACTTAAGTCAATAGCCTCAGAAATAGTTGGAGGTTTGGAAGCTTTTACCATGCTCAGAATCTGAGGTGCCAATCCCCAGATAAAACGCTCAATCCTTTTAAACTCCGGCTCCACCAAATAAGGAACAACTCTCGACAAATCGTGAAATCTCTGAATATACTCAGCCACCTTTGGACCATCCATTTTTAAGTTCCAGAATTCCGTTTCCAACTACTGGATTTCCGCTCAAGAACAATACTTTTTACGCATTAACTCCTTCAGTTCATTCCATGTCAATGCATACGCAGCACCTTCACCCAACGTCTGCACCTGGAGGTTCCACCATGAAAGTGCTCCATCTAGAAACAACCCATAAATATACGTGACTCTTTGCTCCGGAGCACATTTACTCATCCTCAAAATAGAGTCAGTCTTTTCCACCCAGCGCATGAAAGCGACAGCACCCCCAGTGCCATCGAAATTAAGGGGCTTGCAGTCCAAGAATTGTTTGTAGGTACAGCCTGTAACACAAGCAGCACCATTCACAGAAAGCATTAGCAAAGCACAATTGAAAATATCCAAACGAGTTGTAATGTGTCTTAGGTGACTTAACATTACCGATTAGGGGGTTATTCCCAGAGATACCACCGCTATGTTCGGAGCGGAGGGCCTCGTGCTGAGCGATGGCTTGTGAGATGTGCTCATGTAGCTCTTCCTCTATCCTCGGAAGAGGGTTGTTGGTATCGGTATTTCTTCATGGCGGCATATTTCTTCTAGTAAGAAGGTTCGGCTAGGTCAGGCCTTATTCGATAGATAAATAATCGTCTAAGAGTTGTATGTACATATATATATAAGCAATCATCACAGTCGCACAATAACATAATCATAGCATGAGCATGTAAACCAACAATGTATTTAATGAGAATACGACTATTGAGCTTTCATTAATCACCAACCACCAGTTACATTGTTTACAAGTGCATCATATTAAAAGAGACATATGGTCACACTACCCCTGTCAGATAAGTATGTCAATGTACAAAAGTAAAAATCAAAATACGGTCTTCATATCTTAACAATCTCGGCTCAATTGTAGCGTTCTCACCAAAAGTAGAGCATCTGCATAAAACAAAAAACCTACTACGCTGATGGCGGGGGAGGAGGAGGAGTAGGAGGGAAGAAAAGCAAACTGCGGACATGTGTGAGCTCCTCCTCGAGCTCATAAAGACGGCGAAGCAAAAAGCTAATCTGCTGTTCGACAGTGAGAAAGCGAGCATCAAAGCCCGGAATATAGGCGGGAGCAGCAGGTGGTGGTACGAATGAAGCTGATGATGAATGTTGAGGGATAGAAGCGGAATGACAGGGACAGGGTGACCGTCGGGCACCCTCACCGAGCTCCAGCTCGAGAACGCTACGACTCAAAATCTCAAACTTCAACTGAACGACAAAAGTAACTCATCCCGAGTGTATCCAACGTGATGTGAGGGATGGTAGTGGTCAGAGATAGGCATGGTATAGGGCGGGAACCATCGAAATGGCTCATCAAGCAATGCAGATGTAAATGGAGTAAAAGGTGTAGTTTGTGGGATCGGAGGGAAGTCGCCTGAAGCAAATGGATCAAAACATGGGGGCTGGCCCGAGGTACCTTCCCCTGGACGGGGTGCAGGGATCTCCTGTTAGAAGTCAATCGAAAGGTCAGTACGGTGAGCATCAGACAGAACAGGAGGTTGGGGACCAACACTGACTGGTGGGGGCTGTGGTACATAGGGATCAACAAGTGGGTGATCAAGTGGAGTAGGAATCGGCTCCGGGATAAGAGGTACAATATCAGGTAAACCAAACGGAACAGGGTTTGGCTCAAGAACATGCTCTGGGATGTGAGGGGGTGTAGGGGCTCAAATAGGGGATGACGGTGCAGCAGACATCGCATCGTTGTCATCAAGATCAGTAGCGTAAAGCTGCAGTCCTACCGCCCGCATGGCTGATGAAGTCACAGACTCAAAGGAGTCTGCAACTGAGTGCATGCTGGAGTCCGACGATATCTCGATAACTGGAATGACAGGAGGTGGTATATCTAGCACAGCAATGTCATCATCAACCTCCCCGTCACCCTGAACATCAGCTGGGGGACCATCCAAAAATAAATCGACATCATCGTCAAAAAGATCATCAAAGGCCCAATCCTCATAAGGAATGACCACGATAGGGACAGCGTCGAGGATAGGTGCGACAATATGCTCACCTTCGGGGTGACCGATGATGAGGTGGTCATGGATAGGAGCGGGGAAGTCAAAAAGATCCTTGACAGGAATGTCATCAGCTAGAGGTGCGTCGTCTCCAAAATTCGGGAGAGCGAAGGGCTGAAAGTCATCGTCGTCATCAGATAACATCTCTGGGTCGCTGTCGGTATCCGAAGTCAAAACCTCTGGTATAGGCGCCACCTCGTCGTCAGAGACGATCGCCATCGGATCGTGCTACTCTGATAGGGCCGCTCTCAGATGAGGACATGTGTCCTGTAACATAACAATCATAACATGTACACATATGTTAACCACTAACACTCGGTGTATGTAAACAAAGACAATCATCACATAATCATGTATTCACGTTATCCCACATGAGACATTTTCTATCTTAACTAGTCTACCCCATGCAGACTAAACCACCACTGTGACCTTGCTCGTGTTCCTTGTCTTTCTTTTGTAAAACGTTTCTTCCATGGGTCTTGGCGTTTTGTGAATGCAATGAAAAATATTTTGTGAAAATATTTTTGTGAGAGAGCCCTAATGATTGTAGTCTAGACTCGAGAAGGAATCCTAGTTCGCTACAATCGAAGCTCTGATACCAAACTGTCACACCCTGACTTTTGCGGAAGCGTATTATGTGTGACTTGCTTAATATCATTGCATTCGATTATATCAAACAACTAACTGATTAAAACCTTGATGTTCATCCATTGATACGATTCA
This sequence comes from Helianthus tuberosus, assembly GCA_030545235.1. Lineage (NCBI taxonomy): Eukaryota > Viridiplantae > Streptophyta > Magnoliopsida > Asterales > Asteraceae > Helianthus > Helianthus tuberosus. The sequence goes on from JARYGA010023249.1 coordinate 754,695, forward strand.
AAATATTACAACCCACATTGTTTAATACCAAATAAAGACTTCAAGTTTAGAAATACAAACCAACCAAATGTTTTAAGTTCCATAATGGACTTTAACAAAAGACACAAATAAAACAAGGCTTTGATTCATGTATTTTATCAAAGATAAAATACACAATCCAAACCCTCCAGTACTGGATGACATCGTTTCTTGTGGACACAACTTGAAAACCTTGAACGCACACCAGATCCATTATCAATTTCCTAAAATACGTGTAGTTTGAAAACATCAACAGAAGTTGAGTGAGTTCATGTGTTTTGTATGTGAGCTCGTAATAAAACTTGTAATCACTGTAAGTATGTATTTGTAAACCGGTATGAAAGCGTCTATGAACAGATCAATTAATGATTTGCAAGGTTATTAATACGTGTGCAATGGTGCAGGAAGGCTCAAACCTAGCAGATTTTGTACCGGGCTTCCGGCTGGAAGACATAGTCACCACCTTCGGCCACATCCGGCCCAGGGGTGGGGCTCGATACACCCAAATAGATCTATCACTCATTTCCCTCGGTCCTTATACAAGGATTAATGGTCTAAGGCGTTGTACCCACCACTCAGATGATCTAACAGTTCATTCCTTAGCTAACCATACCATTTGTAAATGTTTGTAAACAATTGTAACATGTATTTCAACCCCGAAGTTATAAAAATGAAAACAGTTAAAAGAAAAGGGGGACATGAACTCACAATCTTGCCACGGCTGGAGTAACTCAAAGATCCGGTCCTGGAGTCGTGCAACTACCTACACACGTGCTACGTTCTTTTAGACGGATGGGTCGTGCCACGGCTTTTACTCTTAATTGTTATGACTTAGTATCTTTGAGTTATGTTTTTTATGTAATAAATATTATTCCAAAGTATATAATTATTTGTTAAAATAATAATATTTTAACTTAAATTATATTTATTAATTATTGGAATATTTATTAAAATAATATATTTTAACTTACATTGTCTTGTAATCCTTCCATGAATATTTTCCCCAAGGATGGGCATACTTATACTTTTATTTTTAGACTTGTGTATTTTGCTAAGTATTGGTGGCGTATTCCGGTGGGTATTTGTACGTACGAGGATACGTATTTTTGTTGTATTTATTAAGTATTTTTGTACTTAATTTTTGTATTTAAATTTTCCGGAATATTATTTTTAACCAATAAAAATCACCAATTTATATTCTTAAAATATACTTATTTTAATAATAGTTTTATAGAAAATTATCTATAATTCTCCCTTGGCAAAAATAATTATATTTTCATATAAACCTCAAAAATAATATATTTTCAAGATTAACTTAGAAAATATTCTTAATTCCATTTTTCACCCAAAATAATATATTTTTGGTTTGTTTAAGAAAATATTTATTTTCTTCAAAATAATATATCTTCTAATAATTCATGAAAATATATACGTATTTTCTTTGTTCAAAAATTAATGTATTTTCTACTTGACAAAAATATGATATATTTTTGTAACACTTGTAAAAATTATAATTTCCGTTTCTTTGGTTCCCAAAATACCGTTTAACGTATTTGTCAAAATATATATGAATTTAATTCCGGAGTATATATATGTAATCCATATTTCTTGTTCGATTTGTCCAATATTCGGGTATAAATTATACATTTGTTTTCTTGGAATTTTAGCATTATTTCTGTATTACAATTTTTGGTATTTTGGTAAGTTATATTATTTCAAGTCCTAAAATAATATAACTAATACACATAATATACAAGTAACACACCAATTGTGACTTCTAAATATATTTTCCTAAATATATACTTAGTCATTTTATTTATCAAAAACCAATCTCCAATATTTGTAATTTTTGTAACAAAATTTATGGCAAATTTTACATGAAAAAACATGGTTAAAATTTACTTATAAACACTTGTTTAAAAAAAATTTCTAAGTGTTTAAATTCTACAAAAATTCTCCATAGTTTCCCCTTAAAAATGGAGGTTTCCATGCTTTCAAAGCATATCATTTTCTTTTTAAATCATCACCAATCAACAACAATTCAATCAACACTTACCTGGTGCCAAAATCATGCAATTTACACTACATCATGAACTTGAAATTTTGTAAAAACTTGGAGTAACTTAGTATGTTATTTAATAGGTCTAGTTACCCTTTAAACATGGTTATTTGTTTATAAATCACATTCTTGCAAAATCTAGTCCTTTACAACTTACAAGATGATTTTCCTAAAAATAATTATTTTGTATTTTTCTTATTACAAACATGTTTCTAGTCTTGATTCAACACTAAAAATATGATTAGTTCTTTAAAAATTATGATTATGTAAATCTTGTAAATAACCTTGGTTTCTTGAGAAAATTAGTTTTGTAATCATCCATTTACAAGACTTTTAACATGTATCATACTTCATCATACACAAAATCATCTTCATCTTCAAGTTCATGTGAAACATAAAGGATGATCATCTTGATTTTCACAAGATTCTTCCCCTCTCTTGCTAGATCATGTATTTAATCACAATCTAGCAAGCTTATTATGATGATTAACATCATAAACACAAGAAATCAACAATCAAGATTCATACATACACTAAATCAACATAGATTATTATGATTTTAAGCTTTATGTGAAAAGTTATCATATTGTTCTTTCATGATCTTTATGATTAGTTACTAACATAATCTTTTAACCATCAAAATAAGAAGTAAAATCAAGTTACAAGAAGTTTACTACTAGCACAAGGCTAGGGAAGAGATCAAAGATGGTGAAGGTGATAAACGTGGTGGATAAAAGCTCTTGAGAAAGGTCCTTCAAGCTCCAATTGCTCCAAGCTCCTTAATCTAGCTTCTAGCACCTTAGGATCACTTTAGAATGGAAGGAATTGAAGTTAAAGTGATGGTGGTGTGGGTGGTGGTTCACGGCCTAGAGGAAGGAAGAGAGGGAGAGAGAGTTGAAGTTGTGAAGTGTTGTGAAAATGAGGTTATGTGTGGTCTTGTGGTCCTTAAGTAATCATCCTCCAACATGTTGTTATCTAATGGTTTTAATGTTTCATGAACCAACAACACATCTAATAAACAATTCAAACAAATCCATGGGTGGGTCCACCCATGGTAACCGTGAAAATGAGGGGGTGGTTGCAAAGTAATGGCTAGTTAGTTGTTATGGTTAGAATCTAAGTGTAAAGTTAGTGTTATATGTGTGTTATGTGATTATAAGATTTTTTATGATGTTCGGTGACCATAACTAGCTCGGAAATGATAAAATAGTGCTTATGGTGAAGATTTGGTGTTTCGGGTAGTGTCCGGTTGTTCGGTTGGTTACCGGTTCGTTAAGGTGCTAAACTACGCAGTTTAGTGTGCTTTATGTTCCCTTTTCTGACAGTTTTGATTCCCGGCACCTAGGAAGGTATTCTAGACAATTAAACCATAATTCTGCATAATATTGTGTTGTTAAAATGCTGATTTTTGTTGAAAATTGCATAATTCTGCAGTTTGTGTGAGTTTTAGGCACTTTCCGGCACTTAAACTATCACTAGGAAGGCAGATTTATGATCCTTACTTTCCTACACACTATACTAGTGTAACTCTTGGTTTCGGGCTCATTCTGTGTCTTAACATCATGTATGTCTTAGTACTGAACTCCCGTCGGTACTTCTAGTTTGTTTGATAATTGTGCTGACTTTGTTTCGTGCATCATTTGAATCATAATGTGTTGCATTCAATAATGATATGAAATCATGCAATATGTGATGCACTTGTATGTATATGACAATAATCAGAAAGCATTCATGTCATTAATTCAGATCAAGCACAGTCATTAAGTTACAAATTACTGTTTAACATGTACGGAATTACATGGAAAATTGACAGTTGTCACATTGTACCCTTAATGAAGCGTGTCCACATAATAAAATTTAAGTTATTTACGAAAACGCCACCACGCCAATCTAGTCCATAGATTGTATTGATCGGACGATCCATAACCGTTCTCACACTTTCCATCGTTTTCTCTAAATCCTGACCCTATATATATATATATATATATATATATATATATATATATATAGGGGGCCGCTAAAATAGAAATCACCCCCAGTTGCGAGAACCGCGAGAACTGTGACAATTGTCAAAATTTCATGTATACGTACAATAATTAAACAATGATTAGTGCTTTAATGGTTGTGCTGATTTAAATTAATGACATAAATGCTTTCTAGTTATTGTCATATACATACATGTGCATCAATTATTGCATAATTTCATATCATTATTGCATGCAAAACTTAGTGCTTCAAATGATGCACGAAACAAAGTTATCACAGTTATCAGAAAAATAAAAAAATGTTGACGGAGTTCAGTACTTAGACAGACATGGTATTAAGACACAGAATGATCCAGAAACTAAGAGTTACACTAGTATAGTGTGTAGGAAAGTAAGGATCATGAAACTGCCTTCCCAGTGATAGTTTAAGTGCCGGAAAGTGCCTAAAACTCACACAAACTACAGAATTCCGCAAAATTCAGCAAAAAACAGCATTTAAACAACTAAATATCATGCAGAATTATGGTTAAATGGTCCAGAATGCTTACCTAAGTGTCGGGAATCAAAACTGTCACAAAAGGTAACATAAAGCACACTAAACTGCATAGTTTAGCACCTTAATGAACCACTAACCATCCGAACAACCGGACACTACCCGAAACACCAAATTTTCACTAGAAGCATTGTTTTATCATTTCCGAGCTAGTTATGGTCCCCGAACATCATAACATACTATATAACATCATAACAACTTAAACACTAACTAAACCCATTAGATTTCAAATAAATCTCCTAACCAACCATCACAACCTAACTAAACACCCCCCCCCCCATGTTACGGTTACAATGGGTGTGGCCCACCCATGATTTTTGTTAATTGTTAATTAGATGTGCTAGATCTTTATGAAACACATGAACCATTGGACTACATGTTGTTGGAGAATTATAAAACTAACCAAGAGTCCACCATACCTCATTTCCTTCACAACACACCACACTTCATCTTTCGCCTCTCCTTCCCTCTACCTTCGGCCGAGAACAAGCAGGCACACCACCACCATCTTCACTTCAATTCCATCCATTCTCTACTGATCACAAGGTGTAAGAAGCAAGCATAAGAAGCTAGGAGCCTTTGGAAGTGGAAGGACCTCTCTCAGAACCTATTAACCACCAAGTTCATCATCTTCATCTTCTTGAACATAATCCCTAGCCTTGTGCTATTAGTAAGACCTTCCTAATCCTATTTTACATCTTGTTATGTTGGTTAAAAGATTATATAAGTTGCTAATCATGAAGAACACTAACGATCAAGAACATAATCTTAAACATAAGACTAAAAATCATCATGAACTATGTTATTTAAGTGTTTATATGCTTCTTGATTGTTGATTGTTTGTGTTAATGATGTTAAATATCATATGAACTTGCTAGAGGGTGATTAAAGACATAATCTAGCAAGATGAGAGGATGATTATGTTATAAATCAAGATGATCATCCTTATGTGAAAGCATGAGCTTGAAGTATGAAGTGTTTTCTTGTATGATGATGATCAAAGTGTAACATAAGTCCTGTAAATATGTGATTTCAAAAATGATTTTCTCAAGAAACTAAGTTAAATTACAAGATTTACATAACCATGCTTTTTAAAGAAACTAATCACATTTTTAGTGGTTAATCAAGTGTAGAAACAAGTATTTAACAAGAAAAATTCAAGAAGAAATATTTTTAGAAAATCAAGTTACAAGTTGTAAAGATCTAAAATCTTCAAGAATGATGTTTTTAAATAAATAACCACACTTTAAAGGGTAACTAAGCTTATTAAACACTCTACTAAGTTACTACAAATTTTTATAAATTTTCAAGTTCATGGAGTAATGTAAAATGCTTGATTTTGGCACTTGGTAAGTATTGTTTGCTTTGTTGATGATTGGTGATGATTTTTAAAAGAAAATGATATGTTTTGAAAGCATGAAAACCTCCATTTATAAGGGGAAACTATGGAGAAATTTTTCTAGAAATTAAACACTTAGAAAAATATTTTTAAACAAGTGTTTACAAGTGTATTCTAACCATAATTTTTTCATATAAAAATTGCCATAATTTTTGTTACAAAAGTTATAAATATTGGAGGTTGGTTTTTAATAAATAAAAGTGACTAAATATGTATTTAGGAAAATATATATTTAGATGTCACAATGTGTGTGATTACTTGTATATTATGTGTATTAGTTATATTAATTTTAGGATTTGAAATAATATAACTCACCAAAATACCAAAAATTATAACACAAAATATTACCATAATTCCAAGAGAAATAAATACATAATTTATATCCAAAAGTTGGAGAAACCGAACAAGGAATATAACTTACACAAATATTCCGGAATTAAATTCATAAGTATATTTCGGTAAACGGTATTTTGGAAACCAACAAAACAAAAATATGATTTTTATAAGTGTTACAAAAATATATCATATTTTTTACAAGAAGGAATCATATTATTTTTAAGTAAAGAAAAATATATGTGTTTTATTGAATTACTAGAAAATATATTATTTTTAGAGAAAATATATATTTTCTTAAATAAACTTAGAATATATTATTTTTGGGTGAAAAATAGATTTATAAATATTTTCTAAGTTAATCTTGAAAATGTATTATTTTTGAGGTTTGTATGAAAACACAATTATTTTTGCTAAGGAAGAATTATAAATGATTTTCTATATCAGATTTCTTAAAATATATTTTAAGAATATATATATATATATATATATATATATGTTGGTGATTTTTATTGGAAAAAAATATTATTCCGGAAAATATAAATACAAAAATTAAGTATAAGAATACTTAAAAAATGCAAGAAAATACGTATTCTCATACGCATAAATACACACCGGAATACGCCACCAATACTTGGCAAAATACACAAGCCTAAGAATACATGTATAAGTATACCCATCATTGGGGAAAGATATACAAGTATAAATACATAAATGTGTCAAGTTAAAATATATTATTTTAACTAATATTCCAAAAATTAATAAATATAATATAAGTTAAAATATTTATTATTTTAACAAATAATTATATACTTTGGGATAATATTAAGACACAAAGAAATGTAACTCAAAAATATTAAATGAGACAAAAGCCAACGCACGACCCATCCGTCTAATACACCTTAGCACGTTTGTAGGTAGTCGTGTGATCGAGTAGCAGCGTTGAGTTACACCGGATTTCGAGACGCAAGATTGTGAGTTCATGTCCCCCATTTCTTTTTAACTGTTTTCGGTTTTATAACTTCAGGGGTGAAATACATGTTACGAATGATACAATGATTACAAATGGTATGGTTAGCTAAGGAAAATACTGTTAAGATCATGTGAATGGGTAGGCGTTAACTTGATACCATTAATCCTTGTTTAAGGACCGAGGGGCATGAGTGATAGATCTATTTGGGTGTTGCGAGCCCCACCCATGGGTTCGCGAGTTGACCGTATGTGGTGACTATGTCGTCCCAGCCGGGAGGCCCGGTACGAAATACGCAAAGGATTGAGCCTTCCTATACCGTTGCACACATATTAATGACCTTGCAAATCATTAATTGATCTGTTCCGTGTTGCTTTCATACCGGTTCACAAATACATACATACTTACAAATGTTTACAAGGATGTTCGTGCACACATACAAAACACATGAACTCGCTCAACTTTTGTTGATGTTTTCAAACCACATGTATTTCAGGAAACTAATTATGGATCTGGCGGCGTTCAAGATTTCAAGTTGTGTCTTCAAATAAAAGATGTCATCCAGAGTCGAAGGGTTTGGATTGTGTATTTTGTCTTGGATAAGATACATGGTTCAAAGCCTAGCATTTAATAGTGTCTTTTGTTAAGTCCAGTATGAAACTTAAAACTTGGGTTGTTATGTACTTTAAACTTGAAGTCTTGGTTTGTAGTTAAACAATGATGGTTGTATTATTTGAAACTTAATAATGGATGAACATCATGTTTTTATCATATAGTTGTTTGTTAAGGTTGAATGCAATGATATTAAGCAAGTCACACATAATCACGCTTCCGCAAAAGTCAGGGTGTGACAGTTTAGTATCAGAGCTTCGATTGTAGCGAACTAAGATTCCTTCTCAAGTCTAGACTACAATCATTAGGGCTCTCTCACGAAAATGTATTTACAAAATATTTTTCATTGCATACACAAAACGCCAAGAGCCATGGGATAAACGTTTTACAAAAAGAAAGACAAGAAAATACGATTGCAAGGTCACAATGGTGGTTTAGTCTGCATGGGGTAGACTAGGAAAGATAGAAAAGGTTTCATGAAGGATAATGTGAATACATGATTAGGTGATATTTTTATTGATTGCATACTAAGTGATAGTGGTTAATATATGTGCACATGTTATGATTGTTATGTGACAGGCATCATGTCATCTTCTGAGAGTGGACTATCCGATGCCCACGACCCGATGGCAGTCGTATCAGACGACGAGGTTATGCCCGAGCCGGAGGTACTTACGTCCGACACGGAGAGTGATCCTAAGATGTTATCCGAGGACGAGGACAACTTCCAGCCGTTCGCGCTACCAGATTTTGGAGATGATTTACCTATGCTGATTGTTTCCCTGTCAAGGATCCTTTCGATATTCCTGCTCCTGTTCACGATCACCTCATCATTGGTCACCACGATGGTGAGCACATCGTGGCTCCGATCCTCGATGCCATACCTCTCATGGTCATTCCTCCTGAGGATTGGCCATTCGATGAATTATTCGATGACGATGTCGATTTGTTTGTTGACGGTCCCCCAGTTGACGCCAGGGTGATGGGGAGATCGATGAGGATGTTGTTGCTAACCTTCCTCCTGCTGTTCCTGTCATTGAGATATCTTATGATTCTAGCTTGCATTCGGTTCCAGACTCCTTTGAGTCTGTGACATCCTCAGCGGCAGGACTGAAGCGTTACGCCACCGATTCTGATGACGACACCGCTATGTCTGCTGCACCATCCCCTGCTCGTGACCCCATACCTTCACACGACCCCGAGCATGTCCCCGAGCCGGATCCTATTCATTTTGATCAGCCTGATGTTGCACCTGTTGACCCTGAGCCGATTCCTGATCATGACCATGTCCCGTTTGGTTTACCAGACATTGCACCACTTACTCCAGACCCGGTACCTGCACCTGTTGATTTTCCTCTTGCTGAGCCATTTATTCCTCCACCCGCACCCGCTGATGTTGCTCATCTCCCTCCTGTAGAGTCTGATGTCCACCGCACTGATTTGCCGATTATTTTCCTTCAAGATATCCCTGCACCCCGTCCAGGGGAAGGTACTTCGGGCCAGCACCCTAGTTACGATCCTTTTGCTTCAACTGTTTTTCCTCCGATTCCTCAGACTGCACCATTTGCTCCCTTCACTTCTACACAGCTTGACGAGTCATTTCGATGGTTCCCGCCATACTCTATGCCGATCTCAGACCCCTATCATCCCTCCCATTTTGTTGGATACACACGGGATGAGTTGTTTTTGTCTCTGCAGTTACAGTTTGAGATCATGAGTCGCAGAGTTTTGGAGCTCGAGCTGACTCCACGTCCTCCACCTTGTCCCTGTCAGTCTACTTTTGTTCCTCCACATTCTTCGTCATCTCCTTTTGCGCATCCATCTGCTGCCCCTGCTCCTTTTCAGGGTTTTGATATTTGTTTCCTTACTGTCGAGCAGCAGATCAGTTACTTACTTCGCCGTGTATACGAGCTCGAGGAGGAGCTTGCGCATGTTTGCAGCTTGATTTTCTTCCCTCCTCTTCCTCCTCCACCATCAGCACAGTAGGTTTTTGGTTTTATGCAGATGCATTACTTTTGGTGAGAGCACTACTATTGAGTCGAGATTGTGAAGCCTTTTGAAGACCACTTTTGACCATGTGATTTTTGTATATTGACAGACTTATTGGACAAGGGTAGTGTGAACCTATTGTAACATTTCATTTTATTATCATATAAGAATTATAGATTGCTTAAATTTATTAACCATTAGTAACTAGTTTTATTTTTAATATAATTATTCGACCCATATAGTTTTTAAAAACTATTTTATATATAATTGGTAGGAATGTTATACTAATTAATTGGCTTGTATATGTGTGACATTTATATTTTCTATATTAAAATAAAGTACATAAAAACTTATATTATTTGACAGGTAGATTACGGGTAAGTTCACTGTTAGAAATATGAAGTACCTAGACGGGCCTAGGAGCCATTTAATAATTAAATTATAAAAATACATTATATTTGAACCTACTCCGTTTTTAATGAAACTTGGTTCAAAATGTATATACAAATATTCTCGTTCTAATGACATATTCATCGTTTTGTAAAACGTCATATTTTAGAAGTTATAAGCGCCAAAAAGTGAAGCAGTTGAATTAATTATAATAAATAAAATAATATATAATTGCATTAAATAACTTGTGAACTTGTGCATGTGTTAGATGAATTTGCATTTGAAATTGATTTCATTGTGTACGTGTTAGAAGAATTGATATTTTAAATTTATTTCATATCTATACGTGGATGTTAGCTTGGCCTCTAAGGTTTTCACATTTCAAATATAAATAAGGATACAGGGCTTTAGAAACTTTGCTGCCCTCCTCCCATATCTCGCCATTATCCCCCTTCCTATATTTAATTTTTTATATTATACCTATAATAATAATAATAATAATAATAATAATAATAATATTAATAATAATAATAAAGCCCTGCCCCGTTTTAAGTGTTTTAACTCCCGATCACCGCTACCCTTTTCGATTGATCTGGAGCCCCATAACGCATGTCAAGGCTCTGCCCGACTAAGTTCGTTGGGGTTCGGTCTCGTGACATAGGGATAAGGTTGAATTAGGATTACTATACTTAACACGAGTGCATTATATATTTATTAAATAGCTCAGGAGTTATACCCAAGATTTATACCAGGAGGCTTTCTAGTTGAATCCTAAAGTTACAAAGTGAGTCCATTCTCTTTTCTCACTGTTTGTGAGTCATTCTCTTTTTATCAAAAGTGTTTTTCAATACTCCAATTATTTTCAAAGTTATAATTACAGGGATTAAGTCATGGTTATCTTGAATCACTGGCTAGTGGGGTATTGTGCACATTACTAATCTCTCACGGTTAGGTTCATCAACCTAACAGTGATAATCATCACTACTTGGGTGAAAGGACCCAATAGTGGTATGACCATCGTCAACAGGAGGTGACACGGCGCCAGATAAAAATAAGATAGTAGCCATTGTAATCACTCTTATGCTGTAATTTTTAACTATGTGTCATTTTTGTACAAACTGAATGAACTCACCAGTATTTCCTGCTGACCAAATGTTTTTAAAACGCGTTTAAGGTAATTATAGTAGATCGGAATAAGAGTTGGATACGGCACAAAAAGGCTTACAGAAGTGGCTTAATTGATCAATTAATTTAAATTAAGAAAAGTTGTTTTATGTATTCGGGTTTATCCCATATTAAAGCTACCTTTCAAAACATGGGTTTATCCCATCTATTTAATAAATAAAATCCGGTGTTTTCTAAACTCTGATATTTTTCCTAACTCACGGTCCTGATGAAATTTCCACTGCACTACTTTTCAAAATAACCACCGGTACCACTGAACTGGTTTGCGGCTCCCGATTCCGTCCAGGGTGGGGTCGGGGGTCGTGACACCTATTTAACAAATAAGACCTGACCCATCCGATCTTCTTCTTAGAATAAAGATGCCGCCGCGAAGGAACACCGATACCAACAATCCTCTGCCGACAACAGAGGCGGAATTACAAGAGCGCATCTCACAGGCCATCGCATAGCACGAGGCCCTTCGCTCTGAACACAGCGGGGGTACCTCAGGGAATAACCCACCTAACGGTAATGGTTAGTCACCTAAGACACATTACAATACGTTCGGACATTTCCAAAAGTGTGCTTTGCTAATGCTTACTGTGAATGATGTTGCTTATGTTGCATGTTGTACCTATAAGCAGTTTTTGGACTGCAAGCCCCTGAATTTCAATGGCACCGGGGGTGCTGTAGCTTTTGTGCGCTGGGTTGAGAAGACGAATTCTAATTTGAGGATGAGTAAATGTGCACTGGAGCATCAAGTCACATACATTTCTGGGCTGTTTCTAGATGGGGCTCTGTCATGGTGGAACCTTCAGGTTCAGACGTTGGGTGAGGCTGCTGCGTATGCTTTGACATTGAATGAACTAAAAGAGTTGATGCGTAAGAAGTATTGTTCTCGGGCGAAGATCTAGAAGTTGGAAACTGAATTCTGGAATTTAAAAATGGAAGGTCCAAAGGTGGCTGAGTATGTGCAGAGATTCCATGATTTGTCTCGTGTTGTCCCTTACTTGGTAGAGCCGGAGTTTAAGAGGATAGAACGTTTTATCTAGGCTTGGCAACTCAGATTCTAAGCATGGTGACAGCTTCTAAGCCTCCAACCATTTCCGAGGCTATTGACTTGAGCGTAGCACTTACTAAAGAAACAGTCAGGTTGGGCAAGTTCTCGATTTCTGAAGCAAAGAAGAAAGAGACTCATGTGGAGTCGTCTGGGGAAAACAAGAGAAAGTTCACTAACTTCAAGAAGGGTACTCAAGTGAATAACAATACCGCCAACAAGAGAAGGGATGCTAACTCGCCAGCCGAGGTCAGGACTGGTGTTGGAAACACCGAACCCAAAGGGAAAGGGTACATGGGCACTCTGCCCAAGTGTGATATTTGTCAGCATCATCACACAGGACGATGTAGGTATGGGAAATGTGAGAACTGGGGCAAGGTAGGGTATGCCAGGTAGGCGTGCTGGACGAAGGAATGGGGGATCTGGTGGTAATGGCAATGGAAACCGCAATGGTAATGGAAATCAGACTGGGAATCGCAATCTAGGAGGAAATGGTAATTTCGGTGTAAACGGGAATCGTGGTAGTTTTGGATATCAAGCTGGCAACGGAAAGCGTGGTGGAAACAATAATCAGGGTGGAAACGGGAATGACAATGGATGCGGTCAAGGTTTCTTTGGTTGTGGTGAAATGGGGCATTTTAAGCGGGATTACCCAAAGAATAACCAGGCACGTGGACGGGTGTTCAACATAGGCGCTAGGGAAGCTCGCTAGGATCCGAACGTAGTTACTGGTGTGTTCCCTATCAATCAATAATATGCATCTGTGCTATTTGATACCGGTGCCGATTATAGTTTCGAGTTCCTAGACTTTAAAGATATACTTGGTTTAGTTGCAAATAAGTTAGACGTCCCGTATTCAATAGAACTAGCTAATGGGAAGCTAGTAGAAGCTAATGAGATAATTAGAGGCTGTGTTATAGAGCTTGGAGAGCGTGAGTTTTCGATAGATCTTCTGCCAGTTGATCTGGGGAGCTTCGACGTCGTAGTTGGGATGGATTGGTTGTCAAGTAATCGTGCAGAGATTGTATGCCATGAGAAGATTATTCGTATTCCAGTAGCAAGTGAAGAGACGATTGTGATACACGGAGAGAATCACGATACGCCTCTGCGTATTATTAGTTGTTTGAAGGCACGGAAGCTTTTGCGTGAAGGATGCGTTGCCTTTTTAGCTCATGTTGTGGATAAGGATGCTGATGAGCCAAAGATCGAAGATATCCCTGTGGTAAGGGAATATCCTGAGGTCTTCCCCGAAGACTTACCAGGATTACCCCCTCAAACGGCAAGTCGAATTCCACATTGACTTGGTTCCAAGTGTCGCGCCTGTAGCCAAGGAACCTTATCGACTTGCGCCTTCAGAGATGCAAGAGTTATCAACGCAGCTTCAGGAGTTATTGGACAAGGGATTCATAAGGCCGAGTTTCTCGCCTTGGGGAGCTCCAGTGCTGTTCGTCAAGAAGAAAGATGGTACTTTTCGTATGTGCATCGACTACCGGGAGTTGAACAAGCTAACCATCAAGAATCGGTATCCCTTGCCGAGGATTGATGATTTATTCGACCAACTTCAGGGATCAAGCTACTATTCTAAGATCGATCTTCGATTGGGTTATCACCAATTGTGGATTCAAGAAGAAAGTATACCGAAGACTGCCTTTAGAACACATTATGGACATTATGAGTTTCTAGTGATGCCGTTTGGGTTGACTAATGCACCGGCAGTATTTATGGATTTGATGAATCGGGTTTGCAAGTCATATCTCGATAAATTCATGATCATATTTATCGATGATATTTTGATTTATTCGCGGATGAAGGAAGATCATAAACAACACCTCAGAGCCATCTTAGAGATGCTAAAGAAGGAGAAGCTCTACGCTAAGTTTTCGAAGTGCGAGTTTTGGATACGTGAAGTACAGGCAATCAAGAACTGGGAAACTCCGAAGACGCCGACTGAGATCCGAAAGTTTTTGGGTTTAGTAGGGTATTATCGCAGATTCATTGAGGATTTCTCCAAGATAGCTCAACCGTTGACCTCCCTTACTCAAAAGGATAAGAAATACGAATGGGGAGATAGACAAGAAGAAGCCTTTCAACTGCTCAAGAATAAGCTATGCGATGCACCTATATTATCCCTACTCGAAGGCACCGACGACTTCGTGGTATATTGTAACGCCTCACATCAGGGAGTGGGTTGTGTGCTAATGCAACGCCAGAAGGTTATCGCTTATGCTTCGCGCCAACTAAAGGTCCATGAGAAGAATTATACCACGCATGATTTGGAATTAGGCGTCGTGGTATTTGCATTGAAGATCTGGTGACATTATCTATATGGTACTCGATGTACTATTTTCACGGACCACAAGAGCCTTCAGCACATATTCGATCAGAAAGAGCTTAACATGAGACAACGAAGTTGGGTTGAATTGCTTAACGATTATGAGTGCGATATCAAGTATCATCCCGGAAAGGCGAATCTGGTGGCAGACGCCTTAAGTCGAAAGGAAAGGATCAAGCCCATAAGGGTTAGGGCTTTAGAGATGATTATTCAGACAGATCTTACTTCTCGTATTCGTGCTGCACAACGAGAAGCTCTGAAGAAAGAGAACATTAAGGCTGAATATCTCTGAGGAATTGAAAAGAAGTTGGAGCCTAACGAGGAAGGAACCTTGTATTTCATGGGACATATTTGGGTTCCGCTTTATGGTGGTCTTAGAGAGGTTATATTCGATGAAGCTCGTAAATCGAGGTACTCGATCCATCCAGGATCGGATAAGATGTACCAAGATCTGAAGGATTACTATTGGTGGCCAAGACTTAAGGGTGACGTTTCCATGTATGTTGGGAAGTGCTTAACTTGTGCCAAGGTAAAGGCCGAGTATCAGAAGCCCTCAGGACTCCTGCAACAGCCGGAAATACCCATGTGGAAATGGGAACAGATTTCAATGGACTTCGTAACAAAGCTACCCAGGACTCCCAGAGGTCATGACACGATTTGGGTAATAGTGGATCGATTGACCATGTCTGCGCACTTCTTACCGATTCAAGAAAAGGATAACACTGGTAAGCTAGCTGAGCTTTATCTCAGAGATATAGTGGCACATCATGGAGTGCCTATCTCAATTATATCGGACAGAGATGGACGGTTTGTGTCAAGGATTTGGCAATCCTTTCAGGAAGCTTTTGGTTCTCAGTTGAATCTGAGTACAGCTTTTCACCCGCAGATTGATGGACAGAGCAAGAGAACTATTCAAACATTGGAAGATATGCTACGTGCTTGTGTAATGGATTTGGGTGGCAGTTGGGATACTCATCTACCTCTAGTGGATTTTTCCTACAACAACATCTACCATACAAGCATCCAAGCTGCACCGTTCGAAGCCCTCTATGGTCGTAAGTGTCGTTCGCCTTTGTGCTGGGCAGATGCAGGTGACAGACAGATGGTTGGTCCCGAACTGGTCCAAGAAATGACTGATAAGATCATGCAGATCCGAGAGCGCATCAAGGTGGCTCGTGATCGACAGAAGAGTTACGCGGATCAAAGACGAAAACCCTCAGAATTTGAAGTGGGCGATATGGTTTTGTTAAAAGTCCCACATTGGAAAGGTGTAGTGCGCTTTGGAAAGCGTGGCAAGTTAAACCCGCATTATATAGGGCCATTCAGAATTTTGGAAAGGGTTGGTACAATAGCGTATAAGTTGGAGTTACCAGCGGAACTAAATGGTGTTCACGATACATTTCATGTATCTAATCTGAAGAAAAGTCCAACTCAAGAGACAGTAGTTATCCCTGTGGATGAAGTGCATGTAGACGACACACTCCACTTCACTGAAGAAGCCATTGAGGTTACAGATTGGAAAGTTAACAAGACTCGAAGGAGTAGTGTTAAGCTTGTCAAGGTTCGATGGAACGCACGTCATGGCCCAGAGTTTACTTGGGAGCGTGAAGATCGTATGAAAGCAAAGTATCCGCATTTGTTCCCTAACTCCACTACAACCGTAAGTAAAGCTTAAAATCTCGGGATGAAATTTTCTTAACGGGGGGAGAATGTGATAATTGTCAAAATTTCATGTATCCGTACAATAATTAAACAATGATTAGTGTTTTAATGACTGTGCTGATTTAAATTAATGACATAAATGCTTTCTAATTATTGTCATATACATACATGTGCATCACATATTGCATAATGTCATATCATTATTGCATGCAACACTTACTGCTTCAAATGATGCACGAAACAAAGTTATCACAGTTATCAGACAAATAAAAAAATGCTGACGGAGTTCAGTACTTAGACAGACATGGTATTGAGACACAGAATGAGCAAGAAACTAAGAGTTACACTAGTATAGTGTGTAGGAAATAAGGATCATGAAACTGTCTTCCTAGTGATAGTTTAAGTGCCGGAAAGTGCCTAAAACTCACACAAACTGCAGAATTCTGCAGAATTCAGCAAAAATTCACATTTAAACAACTAAATATCATGCAGAAATATGGTTAAATCGTCCAGAATGCTTTCCTAAGTGTCGGGAATCAAAACTGTCACAAAAGGTAACATAAAGCACACTAAACTGCAGAGTTTAGCACCTTAACGAACCGATAACCAACCGAACAACCAGACACTACCCGAAACACCAAATTTTCACTAGAAGCATTTTTTTTATCATTTCCGAGCTAGTTATGGTCCCCGAATATCATAACACACTACATAACATCATAACAACTTAAACACTAACTAAACCCATTAGATTTCAACTAAATCTCCTAACCAACCATCACAACCTAACTAAACACCCCCCCCCCCCCCACATGTTACGGTTACAATGGGTGTGGCCCACCCATGATTTTTGTTAATTGTTTATTAGATGTGCTAGATCTTTATGAAACACATGAACCATTGGACTACATGTTGTTGGAGAATTATAAAACTAACCAAGAGTCCACCATACCTCATTTCCTTCACAACACACCACACTTCATCTTTCTCCTCTCCTTCCCTCTACCTTTGACCGAGAACAAGCAAGCACACCACCACCATCTTCACTTCAATTCCATCCATTCTCTACTGATCACAAGGTGTAAGAAGCAAGCATAAGAAGCTAGGAGCCTTTGGAAGTGTAAGGACCCCTCTCACAAGCTATTAACCACCAAGTTCATCATCTTCATCTTCTTGAACATCATCCATAGCCTTGTGCTTGTAGTAAGACCTTCCTAATCCTATTTTACATCTTGTTATGTTGGTTGAAAGATGATATAAGTTGCTAATCATGAAGAACACTAATGATCAAGAACATAATCTTAAACATAAGACTAAAAATCATCATGAACTATGTTATTTAAGTGTTTATATACTTCTTGATTGTTGATTGTTTGTGTTAATAATGTTAAACATCATTTGAACTTGCTAGATGGTGATTAAAGACATAATCTAGCAAGATGAGAGGATGATTATGTTATAAATCAAGATGATCATCCTTATGTGAAAGCATGAGCTTGAAGTATGAAGTGTTTTCTTGTATGATGATGGTCAAATTGTACCATAAGTCTTGTAAATATGTGATTTCAAAAATGATTTTCTCAAGAAACTAAGTTAAATTACAAGATTTACATAACCATGATTTTTAAAGAAACTAATCACATTTTTAGTGGTTAATCAAGTGTAGAAACATTTATTTAACAAGAAAAATTCAAGAAGAAATATTTTTAGAAAATCAAGTTACAAGTTGTAAAGATCTAAAATCTTCAAGAATGATGTTTTTAAATAAATAACCACACTTTAAAGGGTAACTAAGCTTACTAAACACTCTACTAAGTTTCTACAAATTTTTATAAATTTTCAAGTTCATGGAGTAGTCTAAAATGCTTGATTTTGGCACTTGGTAAGTATTGTTTGCTTTGTTGATGATTGGTGATGATTTTTAAAAGAAAATGATATGCTTTGAAAGCATGGAAATCTTCATTTTTAAGGGGAAACTATGGCGAAATTTTTCTAGAAATTAAACACTTAGAAAAATATTTTTAAACAAGTGTTTACAAGTGTATTCTAGCCATAATTTTTTCATATAAAAATTACCGTAATTTTTGTTACAAAAGTTATAAATTTTAGAGGTTGGTTTTTAATAAATAAAAGTGACTAAATATGTATTTAGGAAAAAATATATATTTAGATGTCACAGTGTGTGTGATTACTTGTATATTATGTGTATTAGTTATATTAATTTTAGGACTTGAAATAATATAACTCACCAAAATACCAAAAATTACTAAAATTCCAAGAGAAATAAATACATAATTTATATCCAAAAGTTGGAGAAACCGAACAAGGAATATAACTTACACAAATATTCCGGAATTAAATTCATAAGTATATTTTGGTAAACGGTGTTTTGGAAACCAAGAAAACGAAAATATGATTTTTATAAGTGTTACAAAAATATATCATATTTTTTACAAGAAGGAATCATATTATTTTTAAGTAAAGAAAAATATATGTGTTTTATTGAATTACTAGAAATATATTATTTTTGGAGAAAATATATATTTTCTTAAATAAACTTAGAATATATTATTTTTGGGTGAAAAATAGATTTATAAATATTTTCTAAGTTAATCTTGAAAATGTATTATTTTTTGAGGTTTATATGAAAATACAATTATTTTTGCCAAGTAAGAATTATAAATGATTTTCTATATAAGATTTCTTAAAATATATATTTTAAGAATATATATATATATATGTTGGTGATTTTTATTGGATAAAAATATTATTCCGGAAAATATAAATACAAAAATTATATATAAGAATACTTAATAAATGCAAGAAAATACGTATTCTCATACGCATAAATACACACCGGAATACGCCACCAATACTTGGCAAAATACATAAGCCTAAGAATACATGTATAAGTATACCCATCATTGGGGAAAGATATACAAGTATAAATACATAAATGTGTCAAGTTAAAATATATTATTTTAACTAATATTCCAAAAATTAATAAATATAATATAAGTTAAAATATTTATTATTTTAACAAATAATTATACACTTTGGGATAATATTAAGACACAAAGAAATGTAAACCAAAGATATTAAATGAGACAAAAGCCAAGGCACGACCCATCCGTCTAATACACCTTAGCACGTTTGTAGGTAGTCGTGTGATCGAGTAGCAGCTTTGAGTTACACCGGATTTCAGGACGCAAGATTGTGAGTTCATGTCCCCCTTTTCTTTTTTACTGTTTTCGGTTTTATAACTTCGGGGGTGAAATACATGTTACGAATGATACAATGATTACAAATGGTATGGTTAGCTAAGGAAAATACTGTTAAGATCATTTGAATGGGTAGGCGTTAACTTGAGACCATTAATCCTTGTTTAAGGACCGAGGGGCATGAGTGATAGATCTATTTGGGTGTTGCGAGCCCCACCCATGGGTCCGCGAGTTGAACGCATGTGGTGACTATGTCGTCCCAGCCGGGAGGCCCGGTACGAAATAAACAAAGGATGAGCCTTCCTATACCGTTGCACACATATTAATGACCTTGCAAATCATTAATTGATCTGTTCCTTGTTGCTTTCATACCGGTTTACAAATACATACATACTTACAAATGTTTACAAGGATGTTCGTGCACACATACAAAACACATGAACTCGCTCAACTTTTGTTGATGTTTTCAAACCACATGTATTTCAGGAAACTAATTATGGATTTGGCGGCGTTCAAGATTTCAAGTTGTGTCTTCAAATAAAAGATGTCATCCATAGTCGAAGGGTTTGGATTGTGTATTTTGTCTTGGATAACATACATGGTTCAAAGCCTAGCTTTTAATAGTGTCTTTTGTTAAGTCCCGTATGGAACTTAAAACTTGGGTTGTTATGTACTTTAAACTTGAAGTCTTGGTTTGTGGTTAAACAATGATGGTTGTATTATTTGAAACTTAATTATGGATGAACATCATGGTTTTATCATATAGTTGTTTGTTATGGTTGAATGCAATGATATTAACCAAGTCACACATAATCACGCTTCCGCAAAAGTCAGGGTGTGACATGAACCACTCTCCACCAATCAGATTATGCCACTTATACACTAATATTTTAAAACTAAAAGGGTATTTATATAATTTACTTTAAATTTCAATTCCATCTCAGTCTGTGTCTCTGTCTCTTTTTAAAGTCCTTTCAATTTCTCTCTTTTCACATTTTTGAAACTCTCATCCTCTCATCTCTCTCTCTCTTACCTGATGAAGAAAATCATCATCTTCATCATTTTTAGCTTATGAACACCACCGTCATCATCTTCAGCTTATGAACACCCCCGGCACCACACCCACACCGGCGACCCCCAAACACCATCGTCTCCCACCTCCACCTCCACCTCCACCCAAAACCTAAAACGTCTTCCACTTCCACCCATCTCAAACACCACAACAACCCTAACACCAGTTTCAATCGCCCGAGTTTCAGTTGCCGGAGACGACAGTGGTGAAGGGCGGGTTTTGGTGGTGAGTTTGACGGCAACGAAGTTTCAATCGCTAGAGTTTCAGTCGTTGGAGTTTCAATCATTGTAGGCGATGGGCGGGTTGTGGTAGTGGGTTTTGACGGCGACGGCGGTGAGGGTGCCGGTGAGGATTGACGGCGACAGTGGTGGTGGGTTTTGACGGCGATGGTGGTGTTTGTTTAGCTCTGTTTCTCTGAGACATTTTATCAAACACCTTTTGTGATATTGGTTTGCACGTTCATCTTGTTTACACATTTGGGTGTTTGGTTAGCTCTATTTCTCTGAGACATTTTATCAAACACCTTTTGTGATATTGGTTTGCACGTTCATCTTGTTTACACATTTGGGTGTTTGGTTAGCTCTGTTTCTCTGAGACATTTTATCAAACACCTTACCTGCAAGTTGAAGTATGCTCCAGAAAGCTAATATTATGAAAGCTGATTGTATGTTTCTATGAGTAGTTTTAGCAAACAGCTTACCTGCAAGTGTGTGGAAGCTATTGCTATGAAAGATCAGCGTTTGTTTATCTGAGTAGTTTTATCAAACACCTTACCTGTAAGTGTGAATCTTGAACTTATTTGACTAGTTGACTACTGCATGTGTTATACTTGCATTTTTTAATGGGTCTTGTTGTTCTTCATGCTTCACTTCAGTTTCACATGTTTTAGTAAACTATACACTTAGATCTGTGTGATTCACCAATGAACATGTGTACCTTTGTTGATCTTTGGTTATTTTAGTTACAAAAGCTAGTGATTTTACCAAAATGAGGTTAATAGAAGATAAGGGTTGTTTAAATCATGTCTCTCACGAGACGTCAGGTGGCAGCAACGGTGGCGGTCACCACGGCGGCCACCGGACGGCTTTAGGAAAACCGACATCGTCAAAATGGGACGATGCACAAAAAGGCTAGTCAAGTTATCGAGAGGCAACGAAAAGAATCACTCGAACAGTGAGCTGCGTAATTCAAACACCGATGATCGAAGATTAATATGTTCGGGTTCGAAACACGAGTATCCGATATGAGTAACGGGAATGACTTTGAAGGAGTCTTGAGGGTAAATAATAAGTTATTTTGTTGCCCCTTGGTGTCTGTAAGTTGTTTTGTTGACCATTTTCGATTTTATTGGCAGTTATGACGATGGCGTGGCAAGGATGGTGGACGGTAGGTTTTTGAACCTGCAACTCCACTTTTGCAGCCATTATTATTGGAAACTCCGAGCCAAACCCCGTTTTTTTCAAGATCCGCACATGATTTTTAGTTTTGTTGTTTTTTATATTTTTTTTTCTTAGTCGATGTTGATAAGTTCAATCTATCTGAGACAACTACTGAGTTGTGATTTTTTGGGTGAGTTCGTTTTATGTAAAAAAAGTTTTTGTAAAAAAAAAGTTTAAAACCGTAAAAAAAATTTAATAAAAAAAATTTTTGAATTTTTTTTTTTTTGTAAAAAGAAGGTTAAAACCGTAAAAAAAAATTTCATATAAATTCTTGTTATTTGTAAAAAAGTTTTTGTAAAAAAATTGTAAACAAGTTTTTGTAAAAAAAAGTTTTCAAAAAAAAAGTTTAAAAACGCGTATGTAAAAAAAGTTTTTGTAAGAAAAAGTTTTTGTAAGAAAAAGTTTTTTGTAAACAAATGTTAAAACCGTAAAAAAGTTTTCGTATAAATTTTTGTTCTTTGTAAAAAAGTTTTTGTAAAAAAGGTTTTTGTAAAAAACCAGTTTAAAACCGTAAAAAAAGTTTTCGTAAAAACCGTAAAAAAGTTTAAAAGCGGATTTGAAAAAAACTTTTGTAACATAAAGGTTAAAATCGTAAAAAAGTTTTCGCATAAATTTTTGTTCTTTGCAAAAAAGTTTTTGTAAAAAAAAATTCTAAAGAAGTTTTTTGTAAAAAAGTTTTCGTAAAAATAAAGTTTAAAAATGTAAAAAAAAAGTTTAAAAACGTGTGTGTAAAAAAACGGGGCGTAAATACGGGGCGTAGAAAACAGCGCATTAAAAACGTGGCGTTAATAAACGGCGAGTAAAAACTGGGCGTAAAAAACGGCTTGTAAAAAATTCGGGAAATAAAACGGCGCGTAAATACGAGGCGTAAAAACGGCGCATTAAAACGGGGTGTAAAAAATGGTGCGTTAAAAAACGGCGCGTTAAAAAAACGGCGCGTAACACCGGGCATAAATAAACGGCGCGTAAAAAACCGGGCGTAAAAACGGCGCGCAAAAAACGGAGCGTAAAAAACATCGCGTAAATACGAATCTTAAAAAACGGCGTGTAAACTGGAGCGTAAATACGGCGCGTAAAAAATCAGGCGTTAAAACGGCGCGTAAAAACAAGGCGTAAAAAACTGGGCGAAAAAACGACGCGCAAAAAAACGGGGAGTATAAAACGGCTTGTAAAAACGTTTTTTTGTAAAAAAAAATTCTGAACAAATTTTTTTTTTGTAAAAAATTTAGATTTTAAAATGTTTTTTAATTAAAAAATCTGATTTTAATAAAAAATAATTAATTTAATAAGACAAAAAAAATAATAAAAAGCAATAAATATAATAAAGAAAAAACAAGCAAATTTATTAAACTACCCTTTTGACATTAAAATATTAAAATAATAAGACAAAAAAATTTAATATTATTTTTATTACTTTTAATCTCATCCATCCATCTCACAAGATCAGTGGTTGGAAAGTGGTTCTCGTGATTCACGTGGTTCTCTTAACTAGGGGTGGTTTTGTTTTTTTAGTTTTTTTTAGGTATTTTTGGGTTTCACCTCAAAACATCGAATTGATCCAAATCATGCATAATCCACGTTCTATATGGTGATTCTAACACATATTCATGCTCAATTTCATACCAATTCTCGGATTAAACATAACCCACTTCATAAAAGATCACCAATCTAAGTTTTAAGACAACACTCATGATCTTATCGTGTAGGTGATCATTAATTCATGTTCATTCATGAATTTGAGCTTTGATTCACCCTTCAATTTGATGCTTTTGGTTGAATTAGGGTTTTGGCTCCCTTGGAGCTCCTGATCATTCCAGAACACACACACGAAGTGTGTGTTTGTGTGTTGATCTTTTCATATAATAACTCAACTTTCATCTTATCCAACTATAGTCCCTAGTGTTTGCCACTAAAACATAATTGGCACAACTTTCCTCCTTTAATAGTTTTCACCATACACTTAACTAGGTTAAATAACCTCGTTATTTATTTCATTATGTATCATATAAGAACTTATGGAGAATATAAACATTCGAGTTTTGGGGCGTTACAAGTCTACCCCCTTAAAGGAGGTTTCGTCCCCTAAACCTTTCTCACTTCCATTTAACATTAATTATATTTTCTTCCCGACCCATCTACATGACCACGAGCCCGTCTCGATGTTGCTTTCACCAAATAGCGTTAGCTTCTAACGCACTTCATCGCTAGCAGTTCATTCATCATTCTAATGCTCGTATAAACCTAAGTTTACGGCTGGTTTCATTATTTCGAATTAAACATAATGCATTTATACATTTACTAATCGTAATAAATCAGTTTATTCGATTTATTTCATTCTACTCGTATATCATGTACAATATATCATTTTGTTTACTTGAAACAAATTCCAACATCCCATTAACAACATTCCTTTTTTTATTTAAAATTCATATTAATTTCATCGACTATACGATCTTACTTCGTAATTTATACATACACATCTATGGTTAACTTCGATAGATACATCATAATATTAAGTAACTATCCAATCTCGATTCATAAACTATTCATACAATTGACTTCTTTCTAAGAAGTCCATACTCTACTTACCATACTTTTACATAACATTCTCATTTCCTTGACCCGTTATGTGACAATCCGAACTTTCAAAGGTTAGTAACGTTAGTCTTGTGATTCTAACTTTTCGTTACTTAATTCTCTTCAATGCGTTGCGTTGAACTTTCGGTGTAGCATTAACTTGGTTATCCTGGCATGCTAGTATGTTGGACCGACTACCATTATTTGTGTATAACGAGCCCACTTCTTATGGACCTTGCTTCTTAAACTTGTGTCATTTGTTGGCTCGGTCTCACAAATCATACCGAACCAAGTCCACCTTAAAACATAAATTCGCACATATTGGATCACAATAGGAACTTGGGGGGGGGGGGGGGCACCATGTGCTCTTATAGTTGTATGCGGCCTCTTATGTGTCGCAGGCCCAAAACCGAGCCCACCGTTTCTACCTATTATTCACGTACAATAATTTTAAGATACCACAACTCTTGCAAACCCTATTGTTCCTCAAAATCATCGGCGGCAGTAGACCTACACCCCCCCTCGTGTCAGCATCCTATTCGGATTAATTCAGGTTAGTAGTTCTTGTCTGTGAGTATTCATAATTGCATGATATTATTGATATGAGTTATCGAATTGGACCAATGATTATTCGTTGATATATGTGATCTTGATATGTGACAAACTTCTGAAACTTGTTGTTGGGTGAATCACGTGCTTGCATGATAAACTGTGTTTAGAATTATGTTATAATAAACCTTGATGAATATCTCTTAAATTATTAATGAATTTGCCATAATATACAATGGATGACACATGCTAGTTGCCAGAATGTTTGTCATATGAGTTAGGAATTGTTTTACAATTTGATCAGACTACATGTGAAAGATCATAAGAGGTCCAATAAGCTTTTAATCAATCAAATGTGTGTCGGCCATATTGAATTGAATGATTAGAAATAATCAAAAGTATTTAGAACATTATCAGTTTTCATTCAAGTCTACTCAGACCTAAACATGTGCTATCAACAAAAATTGTTTTGTGCAATAGTTATTAATTTAATAGTGGGTGTTAGGAGAAGTTATGGGAATTAACTAATGGATCAGACATATCTTACTTGGGCCGCCACTTTAGTTTGATTGGACCAACAACACTTATCAACTTGAATATTATTGAAACCATCAAACTGAATAATGTCTTATTGAACCTAACTATTGCATGTGACCTCTCTGACAAGTATTGATTATAATCGATTGAGTGTGCAGATTACCATGATTTTGTGAATTAACAAAACTGTGCGTTCTATTTCCGTGTGTCACATAGGTACGGTTCAGTTGATAATTATACCTTAGCAATTCATTAGCAAGTAGGATATCCTGTTACATAATTTGGATTGCTAGATTGCACAAAATTGGATCACTGTTAATATAAGGGATACTAGATAGTGGGAGTTGGGCTGACAGGGTTGGTCTTGGTATTAGATTAAACAATGTGTTACATGATGGATGTTATTCGGTGTTAACTTGTAATGTGAATGCGTGTCGGTATGAATACTTGCTACGATTTGTGTACGAACTATATCGGTTATGACCTGTACATTGTGCACATAAGTTTGTGATTTACGTGATGGTGAAACTGATTGTCACTG
Organism: Helianthus tuberosus; assembly: GCA_030545235.1. Taxonomy (NCBI): domain Eukaryota; kingdom Viridiplantae; phylum Streptophyta; class Magnoliopsida; order Asterales; family Asteraceae; genus Helianthus; species Helianthus tuberosus. The sequence goes on from JARYGA010023249.1 coordinate 781,154, forward strand.
GTGATTCTAATAGGATTTGATTGACCAACTGTAAACGAATATCTAGTCTTACCGAGCAAACCTAAGGTGAGTTCACTACATTCGAGCATGCGTCCCAGTGGTTGGGGACAGTCAGTGGTTTGGGTAAAAACGGGTATATTGGTTAATATTCTCACCTATCATTTTTGTAATATCCATCAATTGTTCATGATTTCTCCCTATGTGCTACCAGAAGAACTATCAGGTTTACCTTCACATTGTCAGGTGGAATATCAGATCGGTATCATGCCAGAAGCAGCCCTTATTACTAATACTTCTTATTGTCCCACATCAGGAAGGTTGCAGGAACTGCCTAAACAACTTCAGGAACTGTTGGACAGGAGTTTTATCATACCTAGCTTTTCGCTTTGGGGAGCCCCAGTTATATCCGTGAAGATAAGCCTTTTGTATGGGTACTGATTATCGAGAACTCAGCAAGGTGACAGTCAAGAACCGTTCGCTTCGACTATGTTGTAACACCATGTAGACCAGTTGCGAGGGGAAAGCTTCCATTTGATGATTGATTAACGAGCAAGGTATTATCAGATGGAAGTCCAAGGGAGGATGTTCCTGGAACGGCATATCGAACGCAATGTAATTTCTGGATTCGAGAGGTACCTTTTGGTCATATGATCAACGGAGTGGGAATACACGTGGATCTCGCTAAGATCCATTTTGTTATGAACTGATCGACGCCAAAGATTCCTTCGGGGATACAGCAATTTCTTGGTTTCGCTTGTTACTATCGCAGATTCATCGTGGGATTTTCGAAGATTGCGCAGCTTTAATCTCTTTAGCACAGCAGGGTGCTGTAAATTCTTGGGAGACGAAATAGGAGAACGTCTTTTCAGCTTTTGAAATCCAACGCTACAATGCACTAAGCATCGTACTTGCCCGAGGGTCCAGGTGATCTGGCGGTATACCATGATGGTTCGAATCAGAGTCCCAGTTACACATCGATGCAACATGAGAAGGAGACGGCCCACGTAGTGGACTTACAAGAAGAATTGCACGAGTCACAACTGGCGGTGGAAGCCATAGTCTTTGGAATCAAATTGGAGGAATTTCTTGGGCGATACCAAATGCACTACTTAGATCGACCACAAGAGCCTCCCGTGTACCTTTGTTTCGGAAGAGCAGAGCTAAACATGTAATAGCATCGCTGGATGGAACTTTTGAATGATTACGACTGTGAAACCTGAACGAGCACGAGCTTTGTAGCTCACTATCAACTCTAACTTACCTGATCAGACTCGCTCTGTCCAAACTAGAAGAACTGAAGGAAAAGAATTTTCAAGTTAAACCCATGCGGGGCATGGAGAGACAACCGCAGGCAGGTCGGACGAAATTCGCTACCTCATGGAACGAATGTGAGTCTCAGTATATGGCAACTATTGGGAACTCGTGTGGAGCAAAGCACACCGGCCTTGATATTCTAGTCATCTGGGTTTTGATGAGAGTTAGTAGGATCTATAAATCTTGCACTGGTGATCGGGCATGAAGGCCCACCTAGCTATGTATGGGAATGATGTTCGACTTGTGGGAAGGTCAAGGTGGAGTATCAGTAACCAGAAACCCCATACGGAAATGAGAACAGACTGCCATGGATTCTGTCACTAGTCTACTTACAACCCGAAACGGAAACAATATCACCTGGGTGATCGTTGATTGTCTCACGCAACCAGTACACTCTCTTGCAATCAAGAAAACTGACGAGTCTTCACAAGCTGTGGATGTTCTTCTGAGAGAGGCGGTTTTAGGCACGAGGTGCCAACTCCTGTTACTTCTGATTTTGGAGCTATACTTGATTTATGACAAGCAATACACGATACCCTCGGCTCACGTCTAGACATGGGCATTTCTTATCACCGTAGGATAAACGGTCAGAGTAAATGAACCGTCCTGACTCTCGAGGACATGATGTGAGCATGCGTATGGTTAACTTTAGTAGAACCGGAAGGACGCTTATCTTTGGGTGAGTTCTACTGCAGCCGTTACTGTTTTAGCAAGCATACAGCTCTGTTTGAGGCATTGCATGGACGATAATGCCAACCTCCTTGTTGGACTGAGGAGGACGACAACCTAATCACAGGTCCAGTACTTGTACTTGAAACCCTTGGGAAGATTGTTTAGATCGAAAATCGTCTGGCGGCAACGCATGACCGTCAGGAAAGCTGACAAGATTAGGAAACACAGGGAGTTAGCTGTAGGCGAACGAGTCATGTTGGAATTTTCACCCTGGGAGGGTGTGGTACGCTTTGGGAAGAGTGGCAAGCTTAATTTACGTTACGTCGGACCCTTCAAGATTCTGGAAAGAATCGGTGACATGGCCTATGAACTCGAGTTACCCGACGAATTAGGTAACGTTCGCGATGTTAGTCACGTCTCGAAATCCAAAGAAGTGTTTGTTCAATGAAACACTTGTGATACGCTTGCTAGAGCCTAAAGGTTAGCAACAAGTTGCAGTTGTCGAGGAATCTATTAGAAACATGGATTAGGGAGTCAACGTTCATAAACATAGTCGTATTCCGATCGTGAGAGTTCGTTGGAACTCAAGACATTGAACGGAGCTCATGTGGGAGCGCGAGGATCATATGAAGCTCAGGTACCCGCACTTATTTCCCAATCGACCAATCCAAATCTGATGCAACTGGTGAATTTCGGGGCGAAATTCCCTTTCAACTTGGGGATGATGTGGCACCTGCGAAAACTCCACAGTCATCCTGATTTAATACCTTGTCGCTTTGGATTACTTACTTGTCAAATTTCGGGACGAAATTTCTTTCAAGTTGGGGATGATGTGACAATCTGAACTTTCAAAGGTTAGTAACGTTAGTCTTGTGATTCTAACTTTTCGTTACTTAATTCTCTTCAATGCGTTGCGTTGAACTTTCGGTGTAGCATTAACTTGGTTATCCTGGCATGCTAGTATGTTGGACCGACTACCATTATTTGTGTATAACGAGTCCACTTCTTATGGACCTTGCTTCTTAAACTTGTGTCATTTGTTGGCTCGGTCTCGCAAATCATACCGAACCAAGTCCACCTTAAAACATAAATTCGCACATATTGGATCACAATAGGAACTTGGGGGGGGGGGGGCACCATGTGCTCTTATAGTTGTATGCGGCCTCTTATGTGTCGCAGGCCCAAAACCGAGCCCACCGTTTCTACCTATTATTCACGTACAATAATTTTAAGATACCACAACTCTTGCAAACCCTATTGTTCCTCAAAATCATCGGCGGCAGTAGACCTACACCCCCCCTCGTGTCAGCATCCTATTCGGATTAATTCAGGTTAGTAGTTCTTGTCTGTGAGTATTCATAATTGCATGATATTATTGATATGAGTTATCGAATTGGACCAATGATTATTCGTTGATATATGTGATCTTGATATGTGACAAACTTCTGAAACTTGTTGTTGGGTGAATCACGTGCTTGCATGATAAACTGTGTTTAGAATTATGTTATAATAAACCTTGATGAATATCTCTTAAATTATTAATGAATTTGCCATAATATACAATGGATGACACATGCTAGTTGCCAGAATGTTTGTCATATGAGTTAGGAATTGTTTTACAATTTGATCAGACTACATGTGAAAGATCATAAGAGGTCCAATAAGCTTTTAATCAATCAAATGTGTGTCGGCCATATTGAATTGAATGATTAGAAATAATCAAAAGTATTTAGAACATTATCAGTTTTCATTCAAGTCTACTCAGACCTAAACATGTGCTATCAACAAAAATTGTTTTGTGCAATAGTTATTAATTTAATAGTGGGTGTTAGGAGAAGTTATGGGAATTAACTAATGGATCAGACATATCTTACTTGGGCCGCCACTTTAGTTTGATTGGACCAACAACACTTATCAACTTGAATATTATTGAAACCATCAAACTGAATAATGTCTTATTGAACCTAACTATTGCATGTGACCTCTCTGACAAGTATTGATTATAATCGATTGAGTGTGCAGATTACCATGATTTTGTGAATTAACAAAACTGTGCGTTCTATTTCCGTGTGTCACATAGGTACGGTTCAGTTGATAATTATACCTTAGCAATTCATTAGCAAGTAGGATATCCTGTTACATAATTTGGATTGCTAGATTGCACAAAATTGGATCACTGTTAATATAAGGGATACTAGATAGTGGGAGTTGGGCTGACAGGGTTGGTCTTGGTATTAGATTAAACAATGTGTTACATGATGGATGTTATTCGGTGTTAACTTGTAATGTGAATGCGTGTCGGTATGAATACTTGCTACGATTTGTGTACGAACTATATCGGTTATGACCTGTACATTGTGCACATAAGTTTGTGATTTACGTGATGGTGAAACTGATTGTCACTGGTGATTCTAATAGGATTTGATTGACCAACTGTAAACGAATATCTAGTCTTACCGAGCAAACCTAAGGTGAGTTCACTACATTCGAGCATGCGTCCCAGTGGTTGGGGACAGTCAGTGGTTTGGGTAAAAACGGGTATATTGGTTAATATTCTCACCTATCATTTTTGTAAGTCCCTTATTATGTTACCTGGAGGGTAACGGGTATTAGTTGGTAGCGCTACTTAGGTTTGGCACCCTCACACCGCTCCTAGATAGGACGGATGTGAACTAATGACCCAGTCGGGCCCAGTACTAGATAGGAGTACGTGGGATAGGGCAGTCATGTACATCAGGAGCCGTCTTGTTCGGAATTGAGATATTAACAATATTACTTGCATTGGTTATTGAACTGTTTTACATACAACTGGTAACAAACGTTTTCTAAAACTGTGAACTCGCCAGCTTTGTCTGATACACTTGTTACATGCTCGCAGGTTATAGATATGTGGGAACGTGGAACTTACTGTCTGGGATGCTGGAAGTGGTCATGGGTCGAGATACATCGAATCACGAGACAGGTTTAATGCTTTTCATACACTTGGTTTATGAAATACTTAACTAATGATTTATGCTTCCGCTGAACACGTAGAATTATTATTAATGTTTTGCAACACTGTATTTTAATGAATGAAAGTTTTATTTGAAATCTTGTTCTGAGTTCAATGTGATTGGTGGCTAGATCCTGGTACGTCACACGCCTCGCGGGAGTTTCCGCATGTGGTATTTTGGGGGTGTGACAGTTTGGTATCAGAGCCACTGGTTATAGTGAACTTGGTTTTAAAACGTTTTCAAAAAACCAGACTATAACCGAACAGTTACGACATCGACCATGACACTCAGCTCCAGACTGCAAGGTTCGTCTCTCGTATACTCATTGTACTGCATAACTAGTGAACACTTACATACGATATTGCATGCGAATGCACGTTTAGCACAACAGTATGAATTCATGTATTACTTGCATGTGTTATGTGACTGATAGGGTGATATTTCCCTAAACCTTCATGACTTACGTTTCGTGATGCTCTTTGTTTGCTACTCGAGTTAGAGGAACCATTTGACATGACTTAAGAGGAACTGAGATGAGCATGCAAATCACAGTGTTATTGTGGGTGCACACATAATAATAATGTGGGGTGCATGCGAGTCCCAGTGAGGCTTAACAAGTGAAAAAGGGGTTCCGTTCCGTTATTTGATCGATGTGAAATACAACAACCTATAGGAGTCGTAGCAGTGATTATCTCCTACTCGAATGTGACCTTTTCATTTCCCTCTGAATCCTTTCGAATCTCGATGCAATCGAGTATTACCTGAACACCTAGCGAAACGTGTAGAATGTTAGGTGCTTGCACGAGCGTCCTTGAGTTGGTTTATACCTTTCTCGCTTCTCTTCATTTGATGGAACTCTATGTATTGACGTCTTAGACTCCGAAGAGTGATCACTTCTGCAACACTCTCGCAGCATACCGCGTATTACTCAATCGACTTGCTAGATCGATGGACAAAAGGGCGAGCGTAGTATTTTACCGACCTCAGCAATTGGACAACCCTGATTACCGGCAACGAACACCAGCAAAGTGAATGTAATCGAATCTCCAACCCTAGTCAGCGACTGATGGGAGTCAACCTTTACGAATCAATCAGGACATAAGCGATGACAACAGGTTATAGTGTGGAAAGAGTGACTACCAGCACAGTGAATAGCACATTAGGACGTGACCCAGAATGTGAAAAGATGGATTTGGTTGGTGAAGATCGTAGGGCTCTGTTTCAAGCAACGACATTAGAGGCAACGGTCATGGCAACTCTAAGGTACTTGTAATCGTAGCCTACGGTATAGAAATGAAGGTGCATACGACATGGATTGGCCGTTGATAATTCAAGACAACAACCAAGGGGATGACGACAGTACTGGGAAGTCTCGTAACGAAAACAACAACCCTAGAAGTGGAGTTCGTGGAAGAGCATTTAGGATTGGCGTGGGCGACGCCAGGATTTTAGCAACATGGTAGCTAGTATGAGTAGCTAATCGCTTCGTCTCTGTTTTGTTTAACCCTGATGCTCCTTGAATCTGAACCTGTTGTGGAATCGGCTGATGGCAAGTCAATTGAAACTACATATGTTTGTTTGGATACAAACTTGACCTTGTGGGACAAGTGTTCGACATCGACCTTCTACAACTCTTGATAGTTTTGATGCAGTGGTCAGTGTGGATTGGTTATCCAGATATTGTGCAGATATACCATGTGAGGAGAAAGTCATCGTCTATCATAAAGTATCCGAGTGGTGCAGAGGTTAGCATCAGTTCAGCAATGAAGGCTAGAAGTGTCCACAGAAGGATTACCCCGCTATGTTGGGTTACAGAAAAAAAAGGGGGATCGAGGATCCATCAATTGTTCATGATTTCTCCCTATGTGCTACCAGAAGAACTATCAGGTTTACCTTCACATTGTCAGGTGGAATATCAGATCGGTATCATGCCAGAAGCAGCCCTTATTACTAATACTTCTTATTGTCCCACATCAGGAAGGTTGCAGGAACTGCCTAAACAACTTCAGGAACTGTTGGACAGGAGTTTTATCATACCTAGCTTTTCGCTTTGGGGAGCCCCAGTTATATCCGTGAAGATAAGCCTTTTGTATGGGTACTGATTATCGAGAACTCAGCAAGGTGACAGTCAAGAACCGTTCGCTTCGACTATGTTGTAACACCATGTAGACCAGTTGCGAGGGGAAAGCTTCCATTTGATGATTGATTAACGAGCAAGGTATTATCAGATGGAAGTCCAAGGGAGGATGTTCCTGGAACGGCATATCGAACGCAATGTAATTTCTGGATTCGAGAGGTACCTTTTGGTCATATGATCAACGGAGTGGGAATACACGTGGATCTCGCTAAGATCCATTTTGTTATGAACTGATCGACGCCAAAGATTCCTTCGGGGATACAGCAATTTCTTGGTTTCGCTTGTTACTATCGCAGATTCATCGTGGGATTTTCGAAGATTGCGCAGCTTTAATCTCTTTAGCACAGCAGGGTGCTGTAAATTCTTGGGAGACGAAATAGGAGAACGTCTTTTCAGCTTTTGAAATCCAACGCTACAATGCACTAAGCATCGTACTTGCCCGAGGGTCCAGGTGATCTGGCGGTATACCATGATGGTTCGAATCAGAGTCCCAGTTACACATCGATGCAACATGAGAAGGAGACGGCCCACGTAGTGGACTTACAAGAAGAATTGCACGAGTCACAACTGGCGGTGGAAGCCATAGTCTTTGGAATCAAATTGGAGGAATTTCTTGGGCGATACCAAATGCACTACTTAGATCGACCACAAGAGCCTCCCGTGTACCTTTGTTTCGGAAGAGCAGAGCTAAACATGTAATAGCATCGCTGGATGGAACTTTTGAATGATTACGACTGTGAAACCTGAACGAGCACGAGCTTTGTAGCTCACTATCAACTCTAACTTACCTGATCAGACTCGCTCTGTCCAAACTAGAAGAACTGAAGGAAAAGAATTTTCAAGTTAAACCCATGCGGGGCATGGAGAGACAACCGCAGGCAGGTCGGACGAAATTCGCTACCTCATGGAACGAATGTGAGTCTCAGTATATGGCAACTATTGGGAACTCGTGTGGAGCAAAGCACACCGGCCTTGATATTCTAGTCATCTGGGTTTTGATGAGAGTTAGTAGGATCTATAAATCTTGCACTGGTGATCGGGCATGAAGGCCCACCTAGCTATGTATGGGAATGATGTTCGACTTGTGGGAAGGTCAAGGTGGAGTATCAGTAACCAGAAACCCCATACGGAAATGAGAACAGACTGCCATGGATTCTGTCACTAGTCTACTTACAACCCGAAACGGAAACAATATCACCTGGGTGATCGTTGATTGTCTCACGCAACCAGTACACTCTCTTGCAATCAAGAAAACTGACGAGTCTTCACAAGCTGTGGATGTTCTTCTGAGAGAGGCGGTTTTAGGCACGAGGTGCCAACTCCTGTTACTTCTGATTTTGGAGCTATACTTGATTTATGACAAGCAATACACGATACCCTCGGCTCACGTCTAGACATGGGCATTTCTTATCACCGTAGGATAAACGGTCAGAGTAAATGAACCGTCCTGACTCTCGAGGACATGATGTGAGCATGCGTATGGTTAACTTTAGTAGAACCGGAAGGACGCTTATCTTTGGGTGAGTTCTACTGCAGCCGTTACTGTTTTAGCAAGCATACAGCTCTGTTTGAGGCATTGCATGGACGATAATGCCAACCTCCTTGTTGGACTGAGGAGGACGACAACCTAATCACAGGTCCAGTACTTGTACTTGAAACCCTTGGGAAGATTGTTTAGATCGAAAATCGTCTGGCGGCAACGCATGACCGTCAGGAAAGCTGACAAGATTAGGAAACACAGGGAGTTAGCTGTAGGCGAACGAGTCATGTTGGAATTTTCACCCTGGGAGGGTGTGGTACGCTTTGGGAAGAGTGGCAAGCTTAATTTACGTTACGTCGGACCCTTCAAGATTCTGGAAAGAATCGGTGACATGGCCTATGAACTCGAGTTACCCGACGAATTAGGTAACGTTCGCGATGTTAGTCACGTCTCGAAATCCAAAGAAGTGTTTGTTCAATGAAACACTTGTGATACGCTTGCTAGAGCCTAAAGGTTAGCAACAAGTTGCAGTTGTCGAGGAATCTATTAGAAACATGGATTAGGGAGTCAACGTTCATAAACATAGTCGTATTCCGATCGTGAGAGTTCGTTGGAACTCAAGACATTGAACGGAGCTCATGTGGGAGCGCGAGGATCATATGAAGCTCAGGTACCCGCACTTATTTCCCAATCGACCAATCCAAATCTGATGCAACTGGTGAATTTCGGGGCGAAATTCCCTTTCAACTTGGGGATGATGTGGCACCTGCGAAAACTCCACAGTCATCCTGATTTAATACCTTGTCGCTTTGGATTACTTACTTGTCAAATTTCGGGACGAAATTTCTTTCAAGTTGGGGATGATGTGACAATCTGAACTTTCAAAGGTTAGTAACGTTAGTCTTGTGATTCTAACTTTTCGTTACTTAATTCTCTTCAATGCGTTGCGTTGAACTTTCGGTGTAGCATTAACTTGGTTATCCTGGCATGCTAGTATGTTGGACCGACTACCATTATTTGTGTATAACGAGTCCACTTCTTATGGACCTTGCTTCTTAAACTTGTGTCATTTGTTGGCTCGGTCTCGCAAATCATACCGAACCAAGTCCACCTTAAAACATAAATTCGCACATATTGGATCACAATAGGAACTTGGGGGGGGGGCACCATGTGCTCTTATAGTTGTATGCGGCCTCTTATGTGTCGCAGGCCCAAAACCGAGCCCACCGTTTCTACCTATTATTCACGTACAATAATTTTAAGATACCACAACTCTTGCAAACCCTATTGTTCCTCAAAATCATCGGCGGCAGTAGACCTACACCCCCCCTCGTGTCAGCATCCTATTCGGATTAATTCAGGTTAGTAGTTCTTGTCTGTGAGTATTCATAATTGCATGATATTATTGATATGAGTTATCGAATTGGACCAATGATTATTCGTTGATATATGTGATCTTGATATGTGACAAACTTCTGAAACTTGTTGTTGGGTGAATCACGTGCTTGCATGATAAACTGTGTTTAGAATTATGTTATAATAAACCTTGATGAATATCTCTTAAATTATTAATGAATTTGCCATAATATACAATGGATGACACATGCTAGTTGCCAGAATGTTTGTCATATGAGTTAGGAATTGTTTTACAATTTGATCAGACTACATGTGAAAGATCATAAGAGGTCCAATAAGCTTTTAATCAATCAAATGTGTGTCGGCCATATTGAATTGAATGATTAGAAATAATCAAAAGTATTTAGAACATTATCAGTTTTCATTCAAGTCTACTCAGACCTAAACATGTGCTATCAACAAAAATTGTTTTGTGCAATAGTTATTAATTTAATAGTGGGTGTTAGGAGAAGTTATGGGAATTAACTAATGGATCAGACATATCTTACTTGGGCCGCCACTTTAGTTTGATTGGACCAACAACACTTATCAACTTGAATATTATTGAAACCATCAAACTGAATAATGTCTTATTGAACCTAACTATTGCATGTGACCTCTCTGACAAGTATTGATTATAATCGATTGAGTGTGCAGATTACCATGATTTTGTGAATTAACAAAACTGTGCGTTCTATTTCCGTGTGTCACATAGGTACGGTTCAGTTGATAATTATACCTTAGCAATTCATTAGCAAGTAGGATATCCTGTTACATAATTTGGATTGCTAGATTGCACAAAATTGGATCACTGTTAATATAAGGGATACTAGATAGTGGGAGTTGGGCTGACAGGGTTGGTCTTGGTATTAGATTAAACAATGTGTTACATGATGGATGTTATTGGGTGTTAACTTGTAATGTGAATGCGTGTCGGTATGAATACTTGCTACGATTTGTGTACGAACTATATCGGTTATGACCTGTACATTGTGCACATAAGTTTGTGATTTACGTGATGGTGAAACTGATTGTCACTAGTGATTCTAATAGGATTTGATTGACCAACTGTAAACGAATATCTAGTCTTATCTAGCAAACCTAAGGTGAGTTCACTACATTCGAGCATGCGTCCCAGTGGTTGGGGACAGTCAGTGGTTTGGGTAAAAACGGGTATATTGGTTAATATTCTCACCTATCATTTTTGTAAGTCCCTTATTATGTTACCTGGAGGGTAACGGGTATTAGTTGGTAGCGCTACTTAGGTTTGGCACCCTCACACCGCTCCTAGATAGGACGGATGTGAACTAATGACCCAGTCGGGCCCAGTACTAGATAGGAGTACGTGGGATAGGGCAGTCATGTACATCAGGAGCCGTCTTGTTTGGAATTGAGATATTAACAATATTACTTGCATTGGTTATTGAACTGTTTTACATACAACTGGTAACAAACGTTTTCTAAAACTGTGAACTCGCCAGCTTTGTCTGATACACTTGTTACATGCTCGCAGGTTATAGATATGTGGGAACGTGGAACTTGCTGTCTGGGATGCTGGAAGTGGTCATGGGTCGAGATACATGGAATCACGAGACATGTTTAATGGTTTTCATACACTTGGTTTATGAAATACTTAACTAATGATTTATGCTTCCGCTGAACACGTAGAATTATTATTAATGTTTTGCAACACTGTATTTTAATGAATGAAAGTTTTATTTGAAATCTTGTTCTGAGTTCAATGTGATTGGTGGCTAGATCCTGGTACGTCACACGCCTCGCGGGAGTTTCCGCATGTGGTATTTTGGGGGTGTGACAGTTTGGTATCAGAGCCACTGGTTATAGTGAACTTGGTTTTAAAACGTTTTCAAAAAACCAGACTATAACCGAACAGTTACGACATCGACCATGACACTCAGCTCCAGACTGCAAGGTTCGTCTCTCGTATACTCATTGTACTGCATAACTAGTGAACACTTACATACGATATTGCATGCGAATGCACATTTAGCACAACAGTATGAATTCATGTATTACTCGCATGTGTTATGTGACTGATAGGGTGATATTTCCCTAAACCTTCATGACTTACGTTTCGTGATGCTCTTTGTTTGCTACTCGAGTTGGAGGAACCATTTGACATGACTTAAGAGGAACTGAGATGAGCATGCAAATCACAGTGTTATTGTGGGTGCACACATAATAATAATGTGGGGTGCATGCGAGTCCCAGTGAGGCTTAACAAGTGAAAAAGGGGTTCCGTTCCGTTATTTGATCGATGTGAAATACAACAGCCTATAGGAGTCGTAGCAGTGATTGTCTTGTTGGACCGTTCTACGACCTCTAAAATGTCAGTTAAGGCAGTTCATCTTTGCATACGAAGGCGGAATCAACGTAAACAAAGTCATAACAGCTCTAATCCTTTTAATCTTTCTTTTCTGATTAATATGAGTGCTTGTACAAGATTTTCTGATACAGATCCGTCAGCACTTCGTCACACATACAATGACAACTACTTCTCGCTTCAAATGACCAACACATCTATATATAGAGCATAAGATTTCGCTTGAGGAAGTCTGAAGCGAAATCATGTGATGTTGATTTTGCTTCAAGCATAACAAAACCATTTCAAGCGAAATCTCATCTTTACAACATAAAAACCCTAATTTAAACTCTAATGTGTAATCATTCAAACAATCCTAGACACAAGACTTGATAATGACGTAATCAGCAGACATTTAGTGCACCAACAGACTCCCCCTTGGATGTTGATGAAGTCTTTGGCTTCAAGTCTTTGTCTTTAACAATCTTCAAACATTGTAAAAACTCTCATCAATCTTTATCTTCAAGCTTTAAACTTTTAAACTTCAATCTTCCCTTTGACTTTTGATCCAGACTCCCCCTTTCACAGTCTCCCTCTCTCAATATACTAGAATCTGAGAAATCTGGTTCAAGCTTTAACATTTAGCTTCCATGGGAATGATAAAGTCCAATCCTGTTACTCAACCAACAAACATAACCATCCTATCTTTTCAACAATAAAACACAAACTCAATCAGCTTTAATAATCCACTCAAGTATTCAGGTCCAAGTTAATGACCCTGATTACTCAATTAATCTACCAAATCCAAATTAATGACCTTGGTTGATCTTTTGACGAAACACACTGATTTTAAAACAAACAATTTCAAACATTTTCTGAAAAATAACAAGTATCAAGTTAATGAACTTGTTTTTGACTTTTCAAACAATTCAAACTTCTTCAAAGTAAGCTCTCCTCATTCTTCAGTCCAGAATCTCCTGCATCTGCTTCAATCAACTGAGAATCCAACAATTAACTTTCCACTTTGGTTTGTCGGAAAATAAAGCAGAAATAAAATCTTTTTGGATTTTATCAAAGTATTCTAAACTAAGAAATGAAATACAGAAAACTTAAATTGCAGAGAATAAACAAAGTAAACTATTTACAAACATATTTTTGGTGAGCGTGTCAGGGAATCATATCAGCTTTTCAGACAAATCACAAGTACCGTTAAGCTACATTTCATACTCAGACTTAAACAATTTACCTCGATTGTCGATATACTGATCCATCTTAAATTCTCATACAAAGTTCAACTTATTCAGGATACAATTTAGATGAATTAAGAACTTAGATCATTCATGTGTCCCACCTCTTGAATATACTCCCGTATCCAGAATCTCAATAATCAGTCTTACAGGTGAGAATACTACAATGATATCTGTATATAATTTAGGTGTGCGAGGGCCGAGGGATCTCAGATCGATACTTCCGTATACGCAGAGAGATATCAGCTTCGACTTTTCGGTGTGTCCCCTTTAGAGGATCTTTTTGCTTACAACAGCAGCATATATCAATTTTATTGTTTCAGCATGCTGAGGGTTTAATGGTGTGTTTCAAGCATTGTAGCAAGTATTAGCCAGGGACTAGGTCAGAACTACCGTTCAGCAGAAGTCCCGGAATAATACCCCAGACATCATAGAGTATAAAGACCTAGTATATCAGATTACGAGACCTTTCAAACAAGATTTCAGGGGTTACCTATATATCCAAGTAGTGTTCCCCACGAATTCACCAGTTTGAATTTAGGTTTATATCCTGAATAAATCTACTAAATGTACGAAAACCTATCGACACATCATCAGTAAGATTGTTTAACTCTTTTAAACTTTCCAAATCTTTAGCATACTGTAATTGTCTAGCTGATGTACTATCATTTTCCCTATATACACAAGCTCTTTTTCATTTTATCATGTTTTTGTATTTTTACATTTTTTACTGTTTTTGTATTTTCTGAAAATATAACTATGTACAAACATCTACTCCCCCTAAATACCAAAACAAGTAAAAATTCGACAAACCATTGCAGATTGTTTCTCGTCTTCATCCGCAACAGTACTCTCATCAACGCCAATAATGCCATCCGACACCAACAGAAGCTTCATACCATTCAGTTTTAACAAATATTTAAACCGATTTTTATCAAAAGCTTTGGTATGTAAATCAGCTTTCTGTTCGTCTGTGTGGATTTTCTCAATTCGTATCAACTTTTTCTCAAAGCAATCACGAATAAAGTGATGACGAATTTCTATATGTTTAGTTTTAGCGTGATGTACTGGATTCTTTGTTATATTTATTGCGGCCTCATTATCAACAAAAAGAGGTGTGTTAAGAAACTGCAAACCATAGTCGCGCATCTGTTGCTGTATCCACAAGATCTGAGAGCAGCAACTGCTAGCAGAAACATACTCCGCTTCACATGTAGATAACGCCACAGACGTTTGTTTCTTACACTGCCAGGTAACCAATCTAGAACCAAAGAACTGGCATCCTGCAGTTGTTGATTTAGAATTAACTTTGCAGCATCCGAAATCCGAATCGGAATACCCTTCGAGCGTAAAGTCGCCTTTCCTAGAATACCACAACCCCAATGAAGGAGTCCCTTTCAGGTAGCGCAATATCCTCTTCACAATAATCATGTGCGATGCTCTCGGGTTAGACTGAAATCTTGCTGCGAGGCACGTTGGGTACATAATATCAGGACGTGAAGCAGTTAGGTACATTAAAGAACCTATCATGGATCGGTAAAAAGTTTCAACAGCCCTGTCTCCGGTGAGATCTGGGTGAATCCCATGATTTGTTGCAAGTGGGGTAGCAGCTGGAGTAGAACTTGACATCCCAAATTTCTCTAGAATATCATGAACATACTTTGACTGATGAATGAAAATTCCTTCAGGAAGTTGTTCAACTTGTAATCCCAGAAAGAATTTCATCTCCCCCATTGATGACATTTCAAACTTCTGCTTCATCACTGATTCAAAATCTTTGCATATATTTTCATTTGTTGACCCAAAGATTATATCGTCCACATAAATTTGAACTATCAGAAGATGACCATCAACGACTTTAGTGAAGAGAGTGGCATCCACTTTTCCACGAATGAACTTGTTGGCTAGTAGGTGTTGAGACAAAGTCTCGTACCAGGCTCTCGGGGCTTGGTGTAAACCATACAGCGCTTTGTCCAATAAGTAGACCTTGTTTTTGTGGATTGGATCGGTGAAGCCCGGCGGCTGACCGACATATACCTCCTCTTTAACCTTCCCATAAAGAAACGCCGATTTAACATCCAACTGATAAACTTTGAAGTTCTTCCAAGACGCAAATGCTAGGAAAATTCTGATAGCCTCTATTCGTGCTACAGGAGCATAGACTTCGGTAAAATCAATTCCCTCCTGTTGACTAAATCCCTGAACAACGAGTCGAGCTTTGTTCCTTACGACAACTCCTCTATCATCTCTCTTACACTTAAACACCCACTTAGTGTTAATTTTCCTATGACCATCCGGCAAATCAACTAACTTCCACACTCCCAATTTCTCGAATTGACTAAGTTCCTCCTGCATAGCATTGACCCAAGAGTCTTCAGTAAGCGCCTCTTTGTAAGTTCTTGGTTCAATCTGCGAGATAAAACAACTTAATGAGAATTCAGTTTGCAAAGGAGCAACTTTTGTATAAAAACATGTAAGCCCTTTATCAATCTGATTTCGAGTGCGAACTCCAGCTTGTAATTCTCCTATGATCAACTCCTCTGGATGATATGAAAAAGTTCTCGGCATCACTTCGCTTGGAACATCTACATTTCCCTCCAGATTAGTAACATTCTGCTCTACATCTTGTTCACCAACTTGGTTTGTTTGACCTGAAATCTGAATTTGCTCCCCCTCAGAATTTGAATCTGAATCACCATGATCAAATACTGGCATGTTTTCAGCTTCTAGATTATCATTCTGAATCGACTGATTATCCTGAGCAACTTCATTCTGTTGGACATCATCATGTTCACCAGCATTACTTGGACCTGCTTCATCATCATTTGAAGTTTCCCGTGGTCTTCTTGAATACTCAGCTGGGAACCTTAACTGCGACTCATATTCACGCAAAATATCCAACTCATCAAAGAAATCTTCATCATCCTCTGATTCTTCTCTCATGTCAAACGAATCCCACAGTTTGTCATAATGATAACGCCATGAATCACCAGGATTCTGCGGCAGCATAGTATAACCTTGACATTCAACATTTGCAGCTTCAATAATCCGCTTCTCACTTGGAACGAAGACACGTCGCAATGGATTTGAATAACCAACAAATATACCCTCAATGCACTTCGGACCAAACTTCCCAAAAGGCTCTATAACCGTACAAGGTGACCCGAACGGTTCTAGATACTTCAAATTCGGTTTACGGTTATTGATTAGCTCAAAGCATGTTTTGTTGAACTTCTTGACAGTAAGAACCCTGTTGAGCGTATAGCATGCGGCGGAAACAGCTTCAGCCCAAAAATTAATTGGTAACTTTGAATCTGCGAGCATAGTTCTAGCCGTCTCGATTAGCGTCCGGTTTTTGCGTTCTGCGACTCCATTCTGCTGCGGAGTGTACGGAGCACTAAACTCATGCAAAATACCTCTTTCATCACACAATTCTTCCATCTTACTGTTCTTGAATTCGGTACCATTATCACTTCGAATTCTCTTGATACGCCTTTGGTACAAATTCTCAATCTTTCTGAACAGACCCATCAAACTGTCAAATGTTTCATCTTTTGACTTCAAGAAAGATACCCACGAAAATCTGGAATAATCATCAGTAACAACCAAACAATAGAAATCTCCTGTAATGCTCTTGACATTCACCGGACCAAACAAATCCATGTGAAGTTTTTCCAGAGGTCTCGAAACTGAGTTGACTTGCTTTGTAGGGTGTGACTTCTTCTTCTGCTTGCCTTTGACACAGCTAATGCACTCCCCTTCCAGATGAAAACCTTTGATATTAACTCCCAATACCAAATCATTGTGCACCAAATGATTCATTTTTCTAAGATGTATATGCCCCATCTTTTGGTGCCACAATCTTGATTCTTTCTCAGTTGCTCTAGACACGAAACAATGTGCTTGACCAGTAGTTGTAGTTGCTACAGACATATCTAACACATATAAATCGTTCACTCTAGGTGCCCTCATAATAATCCATTCTTCAGGAACAACAAAACCAGGTTTCAAGATCAAACATTCCTTATCAGTGAAGTGAGTAGTATACTGATTGTCACAAATCTGCGAGATACTAAGCAGATTGTTCTCCAGCTCAGTGATGTAGTTAACTCTCTCAAACGTCACAATCCCATTGGATAACGTTCCTTCACCAACAATTCGACCACCTTCATGACCAGCAAATCCCACATAACCACCATTAATGTTTCTCACATCATACAGCAATGCAGTTTTTCCTGTCATATGTCGAGATGCACCACTATCCATAATCCATCTGGATATCAGTTGTGGAAGATCCTGCACAAAACAAACTACTACTTAAACAACTTCAAGAAAGATGCCGATTCATGCTTCGCAATCCAGGAAGCTCCGGCAATTCAAACTGCTTATTCGAACATGGTGTCCACCCAGGCTTCATCAGCCTTAGGTGTAACCTTGACTCTAGCAACTTGAATTTTGAAATTTTCAGCCTTCAAAGATGGAAAACTTGCATCATAATCAACCGAAATTGATTCGTCAGCCTTTTTCACTTCAGAAGTTGAAATTTTCATTTCAGTTTTTGGTTTCCAAACTTGTTGAGATAATGCAACCCTCTTGTAAAATTTGTCATTTTTAGTTACCACTTTCTTTACGGGTTCATTTTTCAATTTGATGCTGTCATTTTTCACATTCTTTTTCTCAACAACGATTGGTGCTTTACCCTTCACATCAATTTTCTTTTGTTGATACTTCACATTTTCAGTCTTAGGCTTCACATTGGTACACATTCGTGCAATATGACCAACTTGATTACATCTAAAACATGTACGAGTATCAACAACCCGACTTGTGCCTTCAGACTGATAATGTGAAGCTCTTTTCTCAAAGAACTCTTCATTTGATTTTGAAAAAATTTCATTTTCCTCATCAGAAAGTGAACTTGAACCATTCACAAACACCTTCTTTTCAGCAAACCTTCTGTTTTGAAAATTCTTTTTCTGATAACTCTTACCACCTCGATAACCACCCTACCAATTATTTCGATTGTTATTATAAAAACGTGGTGGAACAATAGGATTTTTGTAATAAGCTTTGTCTTTTTCAAAATTCATTTGCCTTTTTGTTTGTTTCAAACTGTTCACTTCTGACAACTCAACTTCAACCAATTTGAAAACATTTGTCAGCTTGTTCATGTTAACATTCTCAATTGGAAACTCAGAATCCGAATACAACTTATCAGATCCAGCCATCTTGTACATCACAAGACCCGGTTCATCACTTAAGTTGTTTTTGGACTTTGATTTCTGAATGTATTTGTCCAAGAAACCCCCATCCTCCTCAGAAGTGTCACAATCCGGTTTAAGCACTTTGTCTATCACACTTTTCACCACATCACTTTGGACACCCTCGTCATTGGAAGATGTGAACGTGACATCAATGTTTTTAGGAAGTTTAACTTCACTTTCTTCCTCAATTTCAACCAACCCAGACTGCTTTTTCGTGTAATTACCAAGAACAGGTGGTGGAACTTGATGAAACCCCACCCCAGTTCCATCACAATACACATCTTCGCCTGCTTTGTCTTTCCCAATGGGTTTAGGAATAATGTGTTGCAAAACAAAGCTTGCGGAGCTGTAACTGTTAAGTTTCAACTGGATTCGCTCGTTTTCAATTACAGCTTCTTGAACTTTAAGTTTCAATTTAGCGATTTCATCCAGTTGTTTGTTGATTGATTCTTCTTTAACTCTAAGCACTGCTTTTAAATGTTCATTTTCTTTAAAAGTTTTACCATTTCGATCATCACAATCTTTCATTGTGCTTTTGAGTTTTTCAAATTTTTCAGAAATCTGACGGTTTTCAAGAATCAACTTTTCGTTTTCCTTTTTAACTTTGTCATGATCAATTTTATCATTTTCCATTTGTTTAGTTAATTCTTTTATCCGTTCAGTTGAAGCTCTAACTGTTTTATCACGATCAAGAATCTGATTCTCAACATTTCTGACCTTAGCTGTCAGATCTTCAACTTTCTTAATGTTGAGATATGTGACCGTGCTACAAAATTTGCAATCTTTGTTGCAATTTTTGCAATCAGCATTTCCTTCGATCTTTTTACCTGACGCATTTGTTGACATATCTGAACTGACCTGGCCTTTTGACTCAGACACGGAGTTAGAGTCTACCTCAAGTGCTTTGGCAGCTAGCACTTTGTCAGCCATCTTTCCCAGATTCTCTGCAGTCAACTCTTGCGTAGTATCGATAACTCCAGTATCAATCTTCTTGGATTCTTTTCCTTCGATCTCTTCTTTCTCCTTTCTTTCTTTCTCCTCTTCAATCATTTTCGAAGTTGGAGTTCCCCACCATTTGTGTTGCCAATACTCATCATTTTCTTTCATTTCCATGATTAAGACTTCTATATCGAGAGTTTTGTGATCAACTGCAATATTTCCATACTCATCAAGATAACACTCTCTGTCTGGATCCCATCTTTTGGCTCTTTTTGCGTCCAAATAAATTCTAGAAAGTCTAGTAATTTTGTTTTCCGAAATCATATTTCTGTATTTATACTTCTGCTCTTCAGTTCTCTCATCTTTCCATGGAATAGGTTCATTTTTTGCCATTAATGCGTAACCAACCGCATCTTCTTCAGGTAGAACCTCTTGACTCCAATCATACCCTTCATCATCATAAATCACTGCAAGAGCTCTAGATTTCTCTCTGTTGTCTTCAACCTGCTTCAATCTCGGCGGCTCGGATTTATTCTGGTGATAAATCGCCTTCTTGTAGTAATCATCTCTGAAAGGGTTCTCTGATTCATCAGCATAAGCGTTTCGGCATTCTCTCTTGAAATGACCCTTCTGCTTACACTTGAAGCAAGTCACCTTCGATTTATCGAACCCCAGCTTAGTAGAAGCACCACCAATTGTTTTTCTGCCAGTGATTTCCATGAATCTTTGTGCACGACGAACAGCACTTGCCATAGCCCAACGAATATCGATCAGTTCCATTTCCTCCGGATCAATCTGATCGTAATCTTCTTTCGTCAGATTTGTATTGCCAATCTTCCCAGCTACCAATCCTTCATACGATTCCAACACCGATGCTAGAAAGATCATATGCTGCTTTGCCGACTCTTCGTCAAAATTTTGAGCATTCTTCAAATCTATTGCAATATTGCATTGAAAACGATTCTTTGCATCAGCATTTCCAGAAAATGAAGATCCACTGTGAAAACCACTGTGACTTCCACTGCTTTGATCACTTTGACTTTCTTTGCCGGCTGTCGACACGTTTTCAGCAGAAAATGCAGTTTTTGGAGAATTAGCTTTCGGCATCATGCTCTTTGGATAGTATAGATCCAAATTCTGCTGATAAGATGAATGATTAACTATATACGTCTTCTTCAACTCTAGCTCATGACTTTCAAGTTTCTCAATCACCAAATCTGGTTTCAGCAATGCAGAAGGAATAGTGTTCTTAAGCATGAGAGCATAATATCTCCACTCCATCTCGTCTGGCAACGAATCGAACAACTTGTCTACTTGCTCATCATCAGAATATCTGATATCATGTCTTGCTAATTCCAGCTTCAGATGACCGAACCTTTCAATCATTTTACACACTGACTCATTCTTAAGACAACTAAACATATCAAATTCTTTCCTAAGAAGTTTCTTTTTGTTTTTCACTATATCAGTACTTCCTAAACATTTCTTTTCTAACTTTGCCCAGAGGTCTTTAGCATTTGAATAATCGATCAATGAAATGATATCTTCCCGAACAGACTGAAATAACAACGCCACACACTTTTGTTCGGCTACGAATGATTCAATCTCATCAGATCCTGTTAAAACTTCCCCATTCTTGTTTCCTTGGTCATAACCATTTTTCAGACTTTTCCAGCTTGGAAACGCAAATGCCATCATCCAGTCTTCAAACTTTCTGGACCATCGACTGTACTCCTCAATAGCCATAAGTTTTGGAGGTTTATTGAATGTTCCGAACGCACTTTCTGATTCCCAAGCTTCCTTTTTCTTCTCTTTTCGCGAGTTATCATCCACATTACTTGATGAAGTATCATCGTTTCCGGAATTTCCTGCAAACGCGTACATATTGCTAAACGGGTTCATGAAAAGATCATCCATCGTGAATGTTCCTTCAAAATCACCAAACTATTAGAAAAAATTTTTAAGTTTTGAAAATTCAACAACTTCAAGCGAAATACTTGAAGTAATCTGCTTCAAGCGAAACAGCTCAATAATATTTGTTCAAGCGAAATCAAGAAACAACACTTAATTCAAGCGAAATCAACTATCAATTCTGATTCAAGCGAAAACAACAACAAACAATTTCACTTCAAGTTTCAAGCGAAATCCAATATCACAACACTATTTTGCTTCAGAAGTTCAAGCGAAACAGTCCAAACAATCAGATCTGAAGCGAAATCATCCTATAATTTCGAACACCTTTCAAGCGAAATCTAGTTTTAGGTCAATTTTAACATGTTTTAAGCTGAATTTTAGTCCGAATCTTTGTAGGCTTTGTTAAAACTACGTTTTACATGTTATACTCGAAAATTAGACCATTTTGACCGTTGGAAATAGTTCAGATCTGAAAAATGTAAAAAAGAAATGAGTAGAAAGAAGATAATCCGCTGCTATGGTATGAACTCCTCGTCCTGAGCTCTGATACCACTTGTTGGACCGTTCTACGACCTCTAAAATGTCAGTTAAGGCAGTTCATCTTTGCATACGAAGGCGGAATCAACGTAAACAAAGTCATAACAGCTCTAATCCTTTTAATCTTTCTTTTCTGATTAATATGAGTGCTTGTACAAGATTTTCTGATACAGATCCGTCAGCACTTCGTCACACATACAATGACAACTACTTCTCGCTTCAAATGACCAACACATCTATATATAGAGCATAAGATTTCGCTTGAGGAAGTCTGAAGCGAAATCATGTGATGTTGATTTCGCTTCAAGCATAACAAAACCCTTTCAAGCGAAATCTCATCTTTACAACATAAAAACCCTAATTTAAACACTAATGTGTAATCATTCAAACAATCCTAGACACAAGACTTGATAATGACGTAATCAGCAGACATTTAGTGCACCAACATGTCTCCTACTCGAATGTGACCTTTTCATTTCCCTCTGAATCCTTTCGAATCTCTATGCAATCGAGTATTACCTGAACACCTAGTGAAACGTGTAGAATGTTAGGTGCTTGCACGAGCGTCCTTGAGTTGGTTTATACCTTTCTCGCTTCTCTTCGTTTGATGGAACTCTATGTATTGACGTCTTAGACTCCGAAGTGTGATCACTTCTGCAACACTCTCGCAACATACCGCGTATTACTCAATCGACTTGCTAGATCGATGGACAAAAGGGCGAGCCTAGTATTTTACCGACCTCAGCAATTGGACAACCCTGATTACCGGCAACGAACACCAGCAAAGTGAATGCAATCGAATCTCCAACCCTAGTCAGCGACTAACGGGAGTCAACCTTTACGAATCAATCAGGACATAAGCGATGACAACAGGTTATAGTGTGGAAAAAGTGACTACCAGCACAGTGAATAGCACATTAGGACGTGACCCAGAATGTGAAAAGATGGATTTGGTTGGTGAAGATCGTAGGGCTCTGTTTCAAGCAACGACATTAGAGGCAACGGTCATGGCAACTCTAAGGTACTTGTAATCGTAGCCTACGGTATAGAAATGAAGGTGCCTACGACATGGATTGGCCGTTGATAATTCAAGACAACAACCAAGGGGATGACGACAGTACTGGGAAGTCTCGTAACGAAAACAACAACCCTAGAAGTGGAGTTCGTGGAAGAGCATTTAGGATTGGCGTGGGCGACGCCAGGATTTTAGCAACATGGTAGCTAGTATGAGTAGCTAATCGCTTCGTCTCTATTTTGTTTAACCCTGATGCTCCTTGAATCTGAACCTGTTGTGGAATCGGCTGATGGCAAGTCAATTGAAACTACATATGTTTGTTTGGATACAAACTCGACCCTGTGGGACAAGTGTTCGACATCGACCTTCTACAACTCTTGATAGTTTTGATGCAGTGGTCAGTGTGGATTGGTTATCCAGATATCGTGCAGATATACCATGTGAGAAGAAAGTCATCGTCTGTCATAAAGTATCCGAGTGGTGCAGAGGTTAGCATCAGTTCAGCAATGAAGGCTAGAAGTGTCCACAGAAGGATTACCCCGCGATGTTGGGTTACAGAAAAAAAGGGGGATCGAGGATCCATCAATTGTTCGTGATTTCTCCCTATGTGCTACTAGAAGAACTATCAGGTTTACCTTCACATCGTCAGGTGGAATATCAGATCGGTATCATGCCAGAAGCAGCCCTTATTACTAATACTTCTTATTGTCCCACATCAGGAAGGTTGCAGGAACTGCCTAAACAACTTCAGGAACTGTTGGACAGGAGTTTTATCAGACCTAGATTTTCGCTTTGGGGAGCCCCAGTTATATCCGTGAAGATAAGCCTTTTGTATGGGTACTGATTATCGAGAACTCAGCAAGGTGACAGTCAAGAACCGTTCGCTTCGACTATGTTGTAACACCCTGTAGACCAGTTGCGAGGGGAAAGCTTCCATTTGATGATTGATTAACGAGCAAGCTATTATCAGATGGAAGTCCAAGGGAGGATGTTCCTGGAACGGCATATCGAACGCAATGTAATTTCTGGATTCGAGAGGTACCTTTTGGTCATATGATCAACAGAGTGGGAATACACGTGGATCTCGCTAAGATCCATTTTGTTAGGAACTGATCGACGCCAAAGATTCCTTCGGGGATACAGCAATTTCTTGGTTTCGCTTGTTACTATCGCAGATTCATCGTGGGATTTTTGAAGATTGCGCAGCTTTAATCTCTTTAGCACAGCAGGGTGCTGTAAATTCTTGGGAGACGAAACAGGAGAACGTCTTTTCAGCTTTTGAAATCCAACGCTACAATGCACTAAGCATCGTACTTGCCCGAGGGTCTGGGTGATCTGGCGGTATACCATGATGGTTCGAATCAGAGTCCCAGTTACACATCGATGCAACATGAGAAGGAGACGGCCCACGTAGTGGACTTACAAGAAGAATTGCACGAGTCACAACTGGCGGTGGAAGCCATAGTCTTTGGAATCAAATTGGAGGCATTTCTTGGGTGATACCAAATGCACTACTTAGATCGACCACAAGAGCCTCCCGTGTACCTTTGTTTCGGAAGAGCAGAGCTAAACATGTAATAGCATCGCTGGATGGAACTTTTGAATGATTACGACTGTGAAACCTGAACGAGCACGAGCTTTGTAGCTCACTATCAACTCTAACTTACCTGATCAGACTCGCTCTGTCCAAACTGGAAGAACTGAAGGAAGAGAATTTTCAAGTTAAACCCATGCGGGGCATGGAGAGACAATCGCAGGCAGGTCGGACGAAATTCGCTACCTCATGGAACGAATGTGAGTCTCAGTATATGGAAACTATTGGGAACTCGTGTGGAGCAAAGCACACCGGCCTTGATATTCTAGTCGTCTGGGTTTTGATGAGAGTTAGTAGGATCTATAAATCTTGCACTGGTGATCGGGCATGAAGGCCCACCTAGCTATGTATGGGAATGATGTTCGACTTGTGGGAAGGTCAAGGTGGAGTATCAGCAACCAGAAACCCCATACGGAAATGAGAACAGACTGCCATGGATTCTGTCACTAGTCTACTTACAACCCGAAACGGAAACAATATCACCTGGGTGATCGTTGATTGTCTCACGCAACCAGTACACTCTCTTGCAATCAAGAAAACTGACGAGTCTTCACAAGCTGTGGATGTTCTTCTGAGAGAGGCGGTTTTAGGCACGAGGTGCCAACTCCTGTTACTTCTGATTTTGGAGCTATACTTGATTTATGACAAGCAATACACGATACCCTCGGCTCACGTCTAGACATGGGCATTTCTTATCACCGTAGGATAAACGGTCAGAGTAAATGAACCGTCCTGACTCTCGAGGACATGATGTGAGCATGCGTATGGTTAACTTTAGTAGAACCGGAAGGACGCTTATCTTTGGGTGAGTTCTACTGCAGCCGTTACTGTTTTAGCAAGCATACAGCTCTGTTTGAGGCATTGCATGGACGATAATGCCAACCTCCTTGTTGGACTGAGGAGGACGACAACCTAATCACAGGTCCAGTACTTGTACTTGAAACCCTTGGGAAGATTGTTTAGATCGAAAATCGTCTGGCGGCAACGCATGACCGTCAGGAAAGCTGACAAGATTAGGAAACACAGGGAGTTAGCTGTAGGCGAACGAGTCATGTTGGAATTTTCACCCTGGGAGGGTGTGGTACGCTTTGGGAAGAGTGGCAAGCTTAATTTACGTTACGTCGGACCCTTCAAGATTCTGGAAAGAATCGGTGACATGGCCTATGAACTCGAGTTACCCGACGAATTGGGTAACGTTCGCGATGTTAGTCACGTCTCGAAATCCAAAGAAGTGTTTGTTCAATGAAACACTTGTGATACGCTTGCTAGAGCCTAAAGGTTAGCAACAAGTTGCAGTTGTCGAGGAATCTATTAGAAACATGGATTAGGGAGTCAACGTTCATAAACATAGTCGTATTCCGATCGTGAGAGTTCGTTGGAACTCAAGACGTGGAACGGAGCTCATGTGGGAGCGCGAGGATCATATGAAGCTCATGTACCCGCACTTATTTCCCAATCGACCAATCCAAATCTGATGCAACTGGTGAATTTCGGGGCGAAATTCCCTTTCAACTTGGGGATGATGTGGCACCTGCGAAAACTCCACAGTCATCTTGATTTAATACCTTGTCGCTTTGGATTACTTACTTGTCAAATTTCGGGACGAAATTTCTTTCAAGTTGGGGATGATGTGACAATCCGAACTTTCAAAGGTTAGTAACGTTAGTCTTGTGATTCTAACTTTTCGTTACTTAATTCTCTTCAATGCGTTGCGTTGAACTTTCGGTGTAGCATTAACTTGGTTATCCTGGCATGCTAGTATGTTGGACCGACTACCATTATTTGTGTATAACGAGCCCACTTCTTATGGACCTTGCTTCTTAAACTTGTGTCATTTTTAGGCTCGGTCTCGCAAATCATACCGAACCAAGTCCACCTTAAAACATAAATTCGCACATATTGGATCACAATAGGAACTTGGGGGGGGGGGGGCGGCCACCATGTGCTCTTATAGTTGTATGTGGCCTCTTATGTGTCGCAGGCCCAAAACCGAGCCCACCTTTTCTACCTATTATTCACGTACAATAATTTTAAGATACCACAACTCTTGCAAACCCTATTGTTCCTCAAAATCATCGGCGGCAGTAGACCTACACCCCCCCTCGTGTCAGCATCCTATTCGGATTAAATCAGGTTAGTAGTTCTTGTCTGTGAGTATTCATAATTGCATGATATTATTGATATGAGTTATCGAATTGGACCAATGATTATTCGTTGATATATGTGATCTTGATATGTGACAAACTTCTGAAACTTGTTGTTGGGTGAATCACGTGCTTGCATGATAAACTGTGTTTAGAATTATGTTATAATAAACCTTGATGAATATCTCTTAAATTATTAATGAATTTGCCATAATATACAATGGATGACACATGCTAGTTGCCAGAATGTTTGTCATATGAGTTAGGAATTGTTTTACAATTTGATCAGACTACATGTGAAAGATCATAAGAGGTCCAATAAGCTTTTAATCAATCAAATGTGTGTCGGCCATATTGAATTGAATGATTAGAAATAATCAAAAGTATTTAGAACATTATCAGTTTTCATTCAAGTCTACTCAGACCTAAACATGTGCTATCAACAAAAATTGTTTTGTGCAATAGTTATTAATTTAATAGTGGGTGTTAGGAGAAGTTATGGGAATTAACTAATGGATCAGACATATCTTACTTGGGCCGCCACTTTAGTTTGATTGGACCAACAACACTTATCAACTTGAATATTATTGAAACCATCAAACTGAATAATGTCTTATTGAACCTAACTATTGCATGTGACCTCTCTGACAAGTATTGATTATAATCGATTGAGTGTGCAGATTACCATGATTTTGTGAATTAACGAAACTGTGCGTTCTATTTCCGTGTGTCACATAGGTACGGTTCAGTTGATAATTATACCTTAGCAATTCATTAGCAACTAGGATATCCTGTTACATAATTTGGATTGCTAGATTGCACAAAATTGGATCACTGTTAATATAAGGGATACTAGATAGTGGGAGTTGGGCTGACAGGGTTGGTCTTGGTATTAGATTAAACAATGTGTTACATGATGGATGTTATTGGGTGTTAACTTGTAATGTGAATGCGTGTCGGTATGAATACTTGCTACGATTTGTGTACGAACTATATCGGTTATGACCTGTACATTGTGCACATAAGTTTGTGATTTACGTGATGGTGAAACTGATTGTCACTGGTGATTCTAATAGGATTTGATTGACCAACTGTAAACGAATATCTAGTCTTACCGAGCAAACCTAAGGTGAGTTCACTACATTCGAGCATGCGTCCCAGTGGTTGGGGACAGTCAGTGGTTTGGGTAAAAACGGGTATATTGGTTAATATTCTCACCTATCATTTTTGTAAGTCCCTTATTATGTTACCTGGAGGGTAACGGGTATTAGTTGGTAGCGCTACTTAGGTTTGGCACCCTCACACCGCTCCTAGATAGGACGGATGTGAACTAATGACCCAGTCGGGCCCAGTACTAGATAGGAGTACGTGGGATAGGGCAGTCATGTACATCAGGAGCCGTCTTGTTCGGAATTGAGATATTAACAATATTACTTGCATTGGTTATTGAACTGTTTTACATACAACTGGTAACAAACGTTTTCTAAAACTATGAACTCGCCAGCTTTGTCTGATACACTTGTTACATGCTCGCAGGTTATAGATATGTGGGAACGTGGAACTTGCTGTCTGGGATGCTGGAAGTGGTCATGGGTCGAGATACATGGAATCACGAGACATGTTTAATGGTTTTCATACACTTGGTTTATGAAATACTTAACTAATGATTTATGCTTCCGCTGAACACGTAGAATTATTATTAATGTTTTGCAACACTGTATTTTAATGAATGAAAGTTTTATTTGAAATCTTGTTCTGAGTTCAATGTGATTGGTGGCTAGATCCTGGTACGTCACACGCCTCGCGGGAGTTTCCGCATGTGGTATTTTGGGGGTGTGACACGTTAGTAACGGGTCAATATACATACTTCTTCAAACTTGTAATAATACCGACATTCGTATGATCTGTTTACAACGGATCTAATACCTTCATCTCGTATCTTAAGATTACATTCCATACATATATTATATAACATTTAATTATTGTTTTGTTATCGCAATAAAACTACTATTTCGTACTCACATTCGTGCTTAACTCCAAAGTTAAACATCATTCTACGTTTCCTACAGTTACTTGTACCATGCATACATCTACGTTAGCCTCAAATCATCTCATTTTGTAGGTCATTTTCAATCTACTAATTCATAACTATCCAACATGAGTTAAACATTTTACTAACCTCGATTTCAATGCATAAATCAACGATCCGTAAACCAGATCGATCCGATTTTTCACGAGTACTCACCGTACCAGGCCAGATTTCATTCATCTGTTTATTGAGCTTCCGCTTGTGCACATCATTTCACCAATTCGATTGGTTTCATCACATTAAAAGTTCTACCACTATCCTTTACAAAATTGGCGGTTAGCACATTTCATTCAAACATTCATTCTACTAGGTGATTATTCACCTATAATTCTTCTACAAATTTCCTATGTACATGCTATAACATGTCACACATTCCATTTCTCACATACAATTCTTTGATTTTGTTAGTTATTTCGCCAACTTTTTGCAGTTTGACTTTTCAAGGTCAAACTAGTATTTCTTACTTATCGTAGATGTTTTGGAGTGCACGTTCGTACCTCTTTCAATTCATGCTTTCTTGCAAAGACTTCATTACATCTATTCAGAATTCTTGCCAAAACCTACCCTTCCCGTCCATACTTAAGTTATTGTCTGGGTCGTAGCCCGTCATTCATTCTAACTCCCAAGAGTCGATTGCTAACACATCTAACACGTAACTTATTCAATACTTCTTTCTTTCAATTAAAATTTAGGTTTGCATGCCAATTACAATCATTCTTTTGTTATACTATCGCCATTTACTTTATACTTACTTATATGACCCGTTTGACTCAATTGTGGTCAAACTATCAACACATTCTTAGGTAGGTTAATTTCATTCTTTTTTATGTTTGAAATCTGTCTCGCGGATTCAAACGTATCATTCATACCTTTCATTCCTTTTATGTTTTGAATCCGTCTCACGGATTCAAAGAT
This sequence comes from Helianthus tuberosus, assembly GCA_030545235.1. Taxonomy (NCBI): domain Eukaryota; kingdom Viridiplantae; phylum Streptophyta; class Magnoliopsida; order Asterales; family Asteraceae; genus Helianthus; species Helianthus tuberosus. Next base: position 811,126 of record JARYGA010023249.1, read on the forward strand.
GTCATTCATACCTTTCATTCCTTCTATGTTTTGAATCCGTCTCGCGGATTCAAACATATCATTCATCCCTTTCATTCCTTCAAGTTTGACCCATACATCAATTACGGGTTCAAACTATTCATTCATACTTTTCTTTCATATTTAGTACTTTCAATTTCTTGAGAGTCTTACCACTCCTTTCACCCACACGTCCACCTACTACCCAATTCTATAGGACATACCTACAATAATTATCACGGCCTCACAAACGTCATATGCTTTTTGCGTACTGGCCAGGTGCGCAATCCACATACTAGTTTCGTGCCTTCACGTAATCATCACCTTATGTCCGAAGAATTAGGTTTCGGCTTGTATAACATTTTCAAAACTTTATCACTATATCATCATTGTCTTTCATTTAAAATTTTCCTTCCCTTGGGAGGTTTTACCATCACTGGAACCCACATACTGAATTTACATACTTGTGGTCAATTTGTCTTATTACATGCTTTGGTTTCGGTCCTAGACCGCATCCTCGTTACATTCTCCTCAATCATCCATGATTACCTTCGGGTCTTGATCGAGTCTTGGATTGTACGGGTTCCTGGTCATAAGATCACACAGGTTTGAGTTCAAGTACCTACCTCCAAATACTTGGTTTCACTCAAACCAGGGCTCTGATACCAACTTATAAGACCTTACACGTTTTGATCGAAAAGTTGTAGTGGAAATACATGTCATAAATTTTTTTCTTAAAATGTTCCCTTATACTTGAAAATCATTTAAAAACATCTTTATGTAAGGAACTACATCGTTATCTTTCATTAACGTATCAATAATAACATTCTAATACAGATTACACAACCACCCATTCTGTACAATCCATGTCTCTTTCACTCGATCTTCAATCACTTGCCTTTCATCATGTTGATCCATGATCCTGTACCACCTGCACCCACCACATACATTCGTAACATTAGCATACATTATATATATAAACAAGATTCATAATCATGGAGTCTTATTACATTCTATCCTCATATACTTTCCATTCCACTATCTTTCTAAATTTAAACATTTCATCTAGGTGTCTAATCCTTGGTGAGACTTCAATAATGTACCTGCATTACATTTCATTCTCAAAGCACACTATTAGTAACGTAAATACTCAACGTATTAAAACCATGTATACATATATACATGCCCCACTCTATATGGGCGATAATTCCTACTTCGTGCATACGTACATTCACACGTATATTCATATACACATACATACCTACATACATATATACATACATACATGCATACATACATACAAGCTCTTGCATACCACTTACAATCTCATATGATTATACTAACATATCCCAATAAAAAACATTCATATAAATAAGTCTCATACGTATTAACCTATGTACGTATTCATTTCTAAACATGCTTACCTATGAATTCCATTACTAACATGTAGGTAAATCCGTACCCATACTTGTACGTGTCTTTAGACTTATTTCATTCCCTCTTAAACTTACGTACGCGCTCATTGTATCTTATAAACACTATACAATGAGTTTGGAATACATTTCGGGACTCTTTAAAGGTCACGGGATAAGTTACGGAAGGCACAGAACTCATGGTGGGTGAAAAATTACATTTTCAGCGAATTTGCACACCAAAGGGCGTCGGCGACGCCCTTTAGGTGTCGGCGACGCCTCTTAGTTCTTCACGTCGACGAAAACCCCGTAGGCAGTGATTTAAGGCGTCCACAGAAAAACATCATCAGGACTTGGCGTTGGCGACGCCCCTCTTGGTGTCGTCGACGCCCCCTCTGTCACACGTTTTTCTGCTGTTTCGTTTCGTCGTCCGTTAACGCTAAAACTTGCGTGACTTTTAAACCGTTTACCCGTTTAACCTCCCGTTTCTTCCTACACGATTGTAATTTGATTTTCTATCATGTGAACTCGAAATCCAACATCCGGATTAAAGAAAATTCTTAACTTATGAGTCTTCGGCTTAATATTCATTTATGAATTATTCGACCCCTTCATGTTTTCATCAAACTACTCATTTGTTTTAACCCAAAACTTACATGAACATTACATCTATGAAAGTTTTACATTATCCGGAGTTTCGTACTTGGGGTTTATGCACCTGATACCCGGTATGCGTTAAACTCATTCATCCTATTCAATTATACATAATTGAACTTTGTTAGTACAATTTCCATACGCGAAATTGTTTATTCATTTAATCATAACTCACAACCGAATCTTTTGACTATTAACCCCCATCTCTGTTTCTCTGTTAGCGTGCTTATATGCAATTCTACCCATTACCCGGTTATAATACTGTAGTCATTACTTATGCAACCATTCCGGTATAGCAATAAGACCTCATTTTGACCCATTCGGTCTACTTAGAGAAAATCAATGATTTCATACAAGCAAACCTTATTTGACTTCAATTATCATGCTTAAATAACTAGTATATAACTTTACTTAAACAAATTCAGAAGTGATTCCGGAAATCACTTACCTTATGCATCCGTGTTCGTATCCGCTTTCTTGCCACCTCTTGACCCGTTAGCCTTTCGTGCTTGAGTCCATCTCGACATGATTCCTATACTTTCATGTCATCGAAATCACATTCTTGTTAGCATACACAATTGTACATGTTAACAATCATATCAATTGCACATTTCATATTTGACTTTCATTAGTCAATTCTTACAAGCATAAGACATATACCCAAATTCACATCCTTTCAAACTCATATAATTCATCATGTCATTCCATATAACACGTATTGATTTAACATGTACCATACGAATTCCTATAATCCTACCTTTACGACAATAAGTCAAATCTTGCTTCTAATGCGTAGTTGACTTTCAAAAGTCAATAGTTTATCATATGAATTTTCGACTTATCCTCATATATCTGTAACATCATAATAGGCTATACAAATGACACTATATACATCTCCTACTCATGATGCAAATGTGCTCACAATCACATGATCATCTAGTGATATTAAGCATAATGCACAAGCCCTTAATGCATAGTCTTGATCAACACATACATTCAGCCCGAATTCTTGTATGAGTTCCATCTAAAGTACATTCTTCAAGTTAGTATACTACTAATTACATCATTACCTTATCTCATTCATATATATTAAACTATTTCATACAATTTCGCATCCTAACTTCGCTTAGACATTTCATCATACACTTAGTGTGCATACTACTGTCTAAGCACAATGTACAACTAATTTATGCATAATCTTCCAACTTCATACATAATTAATCAAATCTTTTTACTAATCAACCATTATCATTCACACATAGACATCAAACATATCAACAGCACATTTCTTTCAATTCATCTAACAAGAATTCATCATACACAATATATTACATTAACATTGAACAAGAATTGGACATGGATGATAATCCAAGTCATCATCCTTACCATAACAAATGGGTTTCACCTCAAAACATCGAATTGATCCAAATCATGCATAATCCATGTTCCATATGGGGATTTTAACACATATTCATACTCAATTTCATACCAATTCGCGGATTAAACATAACCCACTTCATACAAGATCACCAATCTAAATTTTAAGACATACCTCATGATCCCCTCGTGTAGGTGATCATTGATTCATGTTCATTCATGAATTTGGGCTTCGATTCACCCTTCAATTTGATGAATTTGGTTGAGTTAGGGTTTTGGCTCCCTTGGAGCTCCTGATCGTTCCAGAACACACACACGAAGTGTGTGTTTGTGTGTTGATCTTTTCATATAATAACTCAACTTTCATCTTATCCCACTTTAGTCCCTAGTGTTTGCCACTAAAACATAATTGGCACAACTTTCCTCCTTTAATAGTTTTCACCATACACTTAACTAGGATAACATAACCTAGTTATTTATTTCATGATGTATCATATAAAAACATATGACGAATATAAACATTCGAGTTTTTGGGCGTTACAAGGTGGTTCTCGCATGAACCCTACCCTATATATATATATATATATATATATATATATATATAGGAGAAGGATCCGTTAGGAACCACCCTTTATTGCGAGAACCAATGAGAACACAACTAAAAATACCTAAAAAATCTAAAAAACACTAAAAAAATATATTTTTTTGAAAAAATCGCTACTTTTCGTTATTAAAAAAAATTTGGATACTAAAATTAGCGATTTTTTCGAAAAATATATTAAAACTTTTTTTTGTGGGTTTTTTTAAATTTTTAAGGTTTTTTTGGGGTTTAGCTTTATGGTTTAGTTTTTAGCATTTAGCTTGGGTTGGGGGGAGGGGGGGTATTATTATTTTTTTAAAGTTTATGAGAGTTTTTTCCCAAATGGGTGTAGGTTAAAATTATTTACCAAAATGGGTGATATGAAAAATATTTACTAAAATATGTGTTTTTCTTATTTACTTATTTTAACTAATATATTTGTAACTCTTTTCTTTTTATTTATCATTCAATTAACCGGTTATCATTTTTTTCTTTATCATTAAACTATAAGTTATTTTCTTTATCATTATAAGTTATTTTCTTTATTTACTCACTATAAGTTATTTTCTTTATCATTAAACTAACTTATAAGTTTGAAAGCAAAAAGCAAATAGTTGATCGTCTGAACGTTTGAAAGCAAAAAAGCAAGTTAACAAATATCTAAAACTAAATTAAAACAAGTGAACTATGAAGCATGAAAAAGCAAAACAATTTATGAAACTTGACCCGTTCATGTCAAATACAAACAAAAGTAAAAACGACGAATAAAGTCAACTAGCTAGCGGTCCCAAAATTAAACATAAATTAAGATAAATATATTAAAACAAGTCGACCCATTTAGGCATCCATTCTTTTAGGCTTAGAGGGACCCTTTTTATCCCGTTTTAGATCCGAATTTGGAAATAAACACATATATCGTGAAAAAGCAAACAACATATATCGTGAAAATAAAAAAACAAAAAAGCAAACACCACAGATCATGAAGATAAAACAAAATCATGGATAAAGGAAAAAAAAAGATTAATAAAACAAAAATCATGAATATAATGCATCTAACAGGGAATCGTGAGAAGAAAAAGAAAACAAAACACATGCAATATAATTCATGGAGATTGATAAATAGAATCGTACCTGAGGAAAAACGTCAATTACTTTTGTTTGTATTTGACATGAACGGGTAAAGTTTAATAAATTGTGTTGCTGTTTTTTATGCTTCTTAGTTCATTTGTTTTAATTTAGTTTTAGATGTTTGTTAACTTGCTTTTTGCTTTCAAAGGTTCAGACGATCAACTATTTGCTTTTTGCTTTCAAACTTGTAAGTCAGTTTAATCATGACGAAAATAACTTATAGTGAGTGAATTGAAGAAAAAAAAACGATAACCGGTTAATTGAATGATAAATAAAAAGAAAAGAGTTACAAATATATTATTTAAAATAAGTAAATAAGAAAAACACCTATTTTGGTAAATATTTTTCAAATCACCCATTTTGGTAAATAATTTTTTCACCGTCACCAATTTGAGAAAAAAAACTCAGTTTTTTGGGGGGTTTAGGGTTTTTTTTAGGGGTAGGGGGGTTAGGTTTTTTTAGGTTTTTGGTGGTGTAATGGTTTATTTTGTTGTGTTCACATTGGTTATCGCGGTTCTCGCAATAAAGGTGGTTCTCGCATGAACTCTACCCTATTTATATATATATATATATATGGGACCGCTAAAATGAAAACCACCTCTAGTTGCGAAAACCGTGAGAACCACTTTCCAACCACTAAATCTTGGAAATGAATAGATGAGATTAAGGTGCTGTTTGTTTTTGCAGACATAAATTGTCTGCAAGCTGATTTCATCTGTTTTCATGTCTGCAACTGAAGATGTGGTCTGAAGCTCTTCAAGCTGAAAATATAAGACTGTTTGTTTTTATAAATTGATTGTAACGCCCTTCTCTTTCGTACTTTCCTTAATTAGAAAACGTGTCTTGTAATTCTATTTTCAGAAAATCGTTTCCTTTGTAATCGTATTGCGTTTCAAGCTATTGTAAATCCGAGACTTGATCATAATGAAAGGAATCTTTTATATGAAATGTACATCGTTTATACATTATTTATACATTGATACATATGTTTGTTTGACACATGATTCGTAATTCACATAAACATAACCTTAACTCGTAAACAATGATCGTGTATTCGTAATCCTTAAATCTTCATACATTCAAACACTTGGTTATTCGATTATAAGATTAAGTTGTATGTTTTTTTCACTTGATCATACCAAACTATAAACCATACATACTTGTTACATTTCATGTGTTATACACACCTATGTTATCACACTTTTTGCTAAATTAAAAATAGTCATTTATGCATTTTGGACCTTGTTACAAGTTACATACATACTAGGCACCATGTAACACTTTATTAAATATCAAATATATACCTTCTAATGTCAAAAAACTAAAATAAAATAAAAATTATAGGGTTGTTAACAGCCTTGCATCAGCCCACTTAATTTCCTTGTTTTGAGTTATTTAGCTCACTAAACACTTCCAAAGCACAACTCAATGAAACCCTAATCCATCCCCTATATAAACCAAGCATCCTCCAAGCATTTTTCACTTTCTAAACACTCTCCATTCACTCTCAAACACTCCAAACCGTAGCTGATTGCAGAAGTTCGACCAGATTTATACGACTTCACTAAAGTGAGCATAACTCACTCAATTCTTATCCGATTCACTCGATTCTTTTTCCTACTACTTTGTATTGACCTTAGCTACCTTTCCATGGGTTTTCCTTGGAAAACCAGAGCCTGGAACGTTGCCAAAAGGGCTCCAAAGTGGACTTATTTTTCTGTTCTTGTTTCAAACTTTGATAAACTTGTTTAAACTTGAGGAAACTCATCTCAAACCTATGTCCTTATGCTTATAACCACTTCTATGGTTAGTTAGGCTTAAAAACAAGGTTGAGACATTCAAAATCAGAGGTATAACCTCATAAACTTTCTGTTTTGTTCAAGGGTTTAACCCACAAGTGATGTTCAAGCTCAAAGCTTGATAAGTGTGTGATTTAGGATTAGCTTGGGCTATCCTACTTGAATATCCACCCATTGCTTGATGATTTATCATAGATTAGTTGTTCATATTCTTATATTACTTATAAGTTCATGACCCTCCCTGTATGTTCATAACATCAAGTGTAGTAGTGAACACTTAGAGGTGCCTAAATGGAAGACTTTTCTTCCTACCTCCTATATGAATTCTATGACACTTAAGAGGTTCCTAAATGGAGGATTCATCCTCCTACCTCATGCTTGATCTATTTGACTTATTAATATATTGTATATCCTATGTATTATCTAAGTAATCAATCTTGATGATGAACTAATGTTCACTTGTCAAAATGTTGGTTACATCATCTAAGACATAATATGTGTTAAAGATGATTATTTTCGTATGTCTAAGTTCATGTTGTTTAAATTCCTAATCTTTAATCTTCCGAATTCCCAATACTAATACACTTTGTTTCTTCGCGTAGAAGGACTTGGTGTTCCAACCTCCCACAACAACTCACTCGCGGATTCACAAGTTGAAGACTTGCAAAACCGTGAGTATACTCGCAACTCCCTTTTTATGTTTATCACTTTTGGGGTGTAACATGTTAATTTATTAACTACACTTAAACTTATTCTTTATGTAAATGCGCGAAAATAATCCTTATACATGAATGCTATGTTTGTTATATTTGATGCTTATACTTGGGTGATTCTTATGTGATACAATAGTCATTAGCTTATTACTAGCCTCCATTTGACATGTATAGCGCTATAGGAGTAACGCACCACCCGTGAACGAGAGGTCATGTTGAATTATATCATTTTTGCGTAAACAGAGGGTTGACTAGAAATATTGCATGCCTTGTATGATGCTCATGTATAAACTAAGTTTCCATGTGGATTCGTTTTTAAACTTTAAACTTATACTTATACTTAATCTTAAACTTGTATACTCGCCTTTGATTTTGCATTGAATTGTATTTTAAATATGTTACAGGTTGAGGATTGATGATGCTATGAAACAGATTAGCTTAATGCCTAGATACTCACTTAGACGTTTAGGTTAAAGTGTTGTATCAATTTTGTTATGTTTATGTTATGAACAATGTTGTTATTTGAATTTCCTTATAATGTTTTGACAATTTGATTATGAAATGAAATCGGTTGAACAAAATATTGTCACGAATAGTGTTATGAAGTCTCTTGCAATCTCGAACTAGTCCCACTCTGATAATTCCGCCATTGGTTGGGGTGTGACAGATTGGTATCAGAGCCATAACTATAGGGAATTAGGTAGAATTGCCATGTTCGACCTAATCTATAGTAGGAACCATATTTTTTACCATTCTTGTTTCATGCTTAAAATGTTATTCTTCCTACTTTGCTTCTTCCTTATCTTTTGGTCTTAATATTTAGATAATGTCTTTCCTAAGACGTTTTACATAATACACTTGAAGACTTGAAGACACTCTTTATACAAAATAGACGAGTTTACCAAAATAGGCGTGAAACCCACAATTTGGTGAACGACTCTCATTCCGCTTATTCTTATTTTGCACGAAATTTCGCCATTAAGCTAGGAGTGAAATCCACATCTTAATGGTAAATTTCCAATTCAAACTCTAGTGGACCCTCATCAAAGTGTTGAAATTATATTTTGACCTGACGAGTATCAACCACATTAGGGTACGAAATCGTCAAGCTAGGGGTGAAACCCGCACCTTGTCGATTAAGTCCCACTCCTCGATTTTCAATCTCGCCAAAGTTTTGATTGTTTCAATCGATTAGAGACGTGTAGTAACTGGAAGGGTAAGATACCGTTAATCGCTTATCGACGAGAGTATCTTACCTATAGGCCAAAGCACGTTTCTCTAATTTGAAAGGACTTTCGATTCACTTTGGAATAGTCGACGTTTCTAAACCCGAAACAATCTTATGTTTTATGAGCCTCTCTTTTATGTGATTCAATTCATATGTGATTTTATACTTGTTACCTCGTTCATTTCAAAACCGTTACACAATTCGCACGTCTCGCGCAATAAAAAACAATGATAATTCTCGTGAACAAACTAAATTTATACTCTTTTTACGCATTCATACGTGTTATACTTGTTGAATACTTGTTGAAATTCATGCTAGTTACGTGAACCATATGTGATACATCATGCTTACATGCTTAAACTTGCAAACTTATTTTTAAATTATGATCATGTCACCGCCCCCGACCCGGTTTGACCCGTTTCAGGAGCCGCGGGACAGAAATCCCGTGGTATTTATTTAATTGAGTTTAACAGCGGAAGTTTATCATCAGGATCGTTTGTAAAGCTAAAATTTTCCCGATTATTTTATTTCACAACTCGGGATAAAACCCCGTTAATTTACAATATTATGATTTCACGAAGAAATCTTTATTTCACAAAACATATTTCTTTCTTTTACAATGAGCCACTTTCTTAAGCTTGCAGTGCTCTGTAGCACCTTTCCTGAATCACAACAGATCACCTGAAACATGTTTGAAAAAGGTTTTGTCAGCGGGAAATACTGAGTTTACTCTACGGATTAGCCTTGTTAACCTAATTTAAATAACAATGCACACAAAACTGGGTTAGTAATCAATACAGCATTTACGATAACTCACGAGATCAACCCTCACAACGAATGACAAAGTGCTATGCTTAACATCCATCGAATTAACGACTAATGACAAAGCATCACCCTAATGTGGGCAGCACTTAAACATCCATTGAGTACATTGATCGATCGGAAAATGAATCGTAATAGCGATCGAGTTATTACCCTGTTTTGCAGCAGCACTTCGTGAATCGTGTGTGTTATGAAACTGTTTATACTATAACTCAACGTATATTTGGAATTTTTACGTCGAACTGACACTCAATTGCATGAAACAGACTGTTTTATTTATACTTGAAATGGTCTCCCCCGCGTGTCGCGAAGGGTGCCCTTGTTTCTGTCGCGTGTCGCGGGAGGTAACAATCTACCTTAGGGTAGCCTTGTGTCCCAGGTAGCCTAGGTGAGTCAACGTTGCATGCAAATTCAGTTTCAACAACGTTTTATTTAGATAATCATAACTAGGGTTTTACCCCCCCTGAGTTTTAGGGGCCCTGATTCTAATTCCAATTATTCTGAAAATTTTAGGGATTATGCAGAATCACTTGGGTTTCTCAATTAGGGTTTCCTATTAGACAATTTAATTAAATAAATATGACTTTTGATGAGAGTTTTTACATTCTCCCCACCTTAATAAAAATCTCGTCCTCGAGATTTACTGGAATAAGTGTGGATACTTTCGCTTCATTTCTGATTCTAGCTCCCAAGTGTATTCAGCTCCTCTCTTTGAATCCCATTTTACTTTAACTAGCACTAGTCGTTTGTTCTTGAGAAACTTCACTTTTCTGTCTTCTATCTGAAGAGGTTTCTCAACAAATTTTAACTTTTCGTTTACCTCTATGTCTTGAAGAGGTACTACCAGAGATTTGTCTGCTAGACATTTCTTGAGATTGGATACATGAAATACATCATGTACTCCTGCTAATTCCTCTGGTAGTTGTAAACGATAAGCAACTGGTCCTATACGTTGGATTACTGGAAATGGTCCTACATATCTTGGACTTAGCTTTCCTTTCTTACCGAATCTAACAACTCCTTTCCAAGGAGAAACTTTTAACAGTACTCTGTCTCCAACTTGGAATTCTAATGGCTTGCATCTATTGTCTGCATAACTCTTCTGGCGATCTCGAGCAGTCTTCAGCCTTTCCTTGATTTGTGTGATCTTATCAGAAGTTTCTTGCACAATTTCTGGACCTGATAATTGACTTTCTCCTATTTCTGCCCAACAAACTGGAGTTCTGCACTTTCTTCCATATAGTGCCTCGAATGGAGCAGTTTCAATACTTGAATGATAACTATTATTATATGAGAATTCGATTAAAGGTAAGTGATCGTCCCAATTTCCACCAAAATCTATTACACATGCTCTAAGCATGTCTTCTAGAGTTTGGATTGTTCTTTCACTTTGCCCGTCTGTTTGAGGATGACATGCAGTACTTAGGTTTAGTCGAGTTCCCATTGCTTCTTGGAAACTTTTCCAGAAATGAGAAGTGAAACGACTATCCCTATCTGATACAATGGAGAGTGGAACTCCATGTAAGGATACAACTTCATCTACATACAACTTTGCCAATCTTTCCAAGCTAAAGGTTTCTTTCATAGGTAGAAAGTGAGCAGATTTGGTTAATCGATCCACAATTACCCAAATCGCATCATTGCCTTTTCTGGTTTTGGGTAACTTAGTAACAAAATCCATTGTTATGAGTTCCCATTTCCATACTGGCATTTCTAATTGTTGTAGTAGACCTGATGGTTTCTGATGTTCTGCCTTAACTTGTGAACAAGTAAGATATTTAGAGACATATCTAGCTATATCCTTCTTCATACCTATCCACCAGAAATTCTTTCTTAAATCTTGGTACATCTTATTGTTTCCTGGGTGCATAGTATACCTAGATTTATGAGCTTCCTCTAAAATCTTAGGTCTTAAGTCTTCCTGCTTAGGTACCCAAATTCTACTTTTGTGGAATCTCCAAATTCCATCTGCTCCTTGTTCTAATTCCTTTATTCGTCCTTTCATTCCTTCAGCATCATCCGTGATTGCTGTAGCTTGAACATTCTTCAATTGTTCCATTAAATCTATTTGTAGATTTAATCTGAGAGCACGAACCCGTCGTTGTCTTTCATGGTACTTACGACTTAAGGCATCTGCAACTACATTTGCCTTTCCTTCGTGATATTGAATATCACAATCGTAATCACTTAAGATTTCCATCCATCTCCTTTGTCTCATGTTTAACTCTTTTTGCCCAAATATATATCTTAAACTCTTATGATCTGTATAGACAGTAAATTTACTTCCGTACAGATAATGTCTCCAAATTTTAAGGGCAAAAATTATGGCTCCTAACTCTAAGTCATGAGTCGTATAATTTTCTTCGTGCTTTTTCAACTGTCTTGAAGCGTATGCAATTACCTTCTTGCGTTGCATTAGCACAAATCCTAATCCTAGTTTTGAAGCATCACAGTAAACTTCGAAATCTTCAATCCCTTCTGGTAAAGCTAAGATTGGAGCATTGGTTAATTTATGTTTTAAGATCCTAAAGGCTTCTTCTTGTTTAGGTCCCCATTCAAACTTAATGGCTTTACAGGTTAGCTTAGTTAATGGTACAGCTATCTTGGAAAAATCCTTAATAAACCGTCTATAATATCCAGCTAGACCTATAAAACTTCTAATTTCCATTGCGGTTTGCGGAACATTCCAATTGGTAATTGCCTCTATCTTTGCAGGATCTATATGAATACCTTCGTGATTCACCATGTGTCCTAAGAATTGCACTTCCTTTAGCCAAAATTCACACTTCGAGAATTTAGAATACAACTTTTCTTTTCTTAACAAAGTTAAGAGTGCATGCAAGTGCTCACAATGTTCTGTCTGACTTTTGGAATAAATAAGTATATCGTCTATAAAAACAATTACAAATTTATCCAAATACGGTTTACAGATTCTATTCATCATGTCCATGAATGCGGCAGGTGCATTCGTTAACCCGAAGGGCATGACTGTAAACTCGTAATGACCATACCTAGTTCTGAAAGCAGTTTTAGGTATGTCTTCTTCTTGTACCTTCAATTGATGATATCCAGAACGTAAGTCGATCTTAGAAAAATATCTAGCCCCTTGAAGTTGATCGAATAGATCATCAATCCTAGGTAATGGGTATTGATTCTTAATCGTAACTTTATTCAATTCTCTATAATCAATACACATTCTCATCGAACCATCCTTCTTCTTAACAAACAACACTGGAGCTCCCCACGGGGATGAACTAGGTTGTATGAATCCTTTACTTAGTAATTCATCTAATTGCTTTTTCAGTTCTAACATTTCGGTAGGAGCTAACCGATAAGGTGCCTTAGCTATCGGTGTAGTTCCTGGAATTAGATGAATCCTAAATTCCACTTCCCTATCAGGTGGTAATCCCGGAAGTTCTTCCGGAAATACATCTGGGTATTCTGAGACTACAGGGATTTCCTTAAGTTCTTTGTTCTTAGTATTAATGATTACCGAAATTATATATACTATTCCTTGTTTTCGTTCATAACTAGCAACTTTCATTACTGATATGAACTTCATGGGCTTACGTGGTTTATCTCCTGTAATCACTATTATTTCTTCAGTAGATGCTTGAATTTCTATAGATTTTTTATCACAAAGGATTCGAGCATGGTTGGCTATTAACCAATCCATTCCTAACACAACATCAAATTCAGCTAATTTCATAGGTAACAGATTTGCAGAAAATTTATGACCTGAAAGTTCTATTTCTACTTTTTGCAAAACCTGATCTATTTTAACTGAATTCCCATCTGCGGTTTCGACTGTAAAAATCTGCTTAATGTTGGTTAAAGGTAACTTAAGAGCTTGACAGAATAAAGTATTGATAAAACTTTGGTTTGCACCAGAGTCAAATAATACTTTTGCGTATACGTTGTGAACTAGGAACGTACCAGCTATAACATCTGGAATGAGTTCTGCTTCTTGAGTGGTTAGCTGAAATGCTCTGACATTCTTCTTAGTAGTTCCGTCAGTCGCCTTGGCTTTGTTGTCTGCTGGTTTGATCAATTTAGGACATTCGGTTTTGAAATGTCCGGCTTCTCCACAATTGTAACAAATTATGGATTTCTTTCTGCAGTTTTCTTCGCGATGTCCTATAGTTTTGCAAAAATTGCAAGTTATATCGCATCTTCCATAATGTTTCTTTTTGCATTTCCTGCAGTATGATGGAGTTGGTGATTGCCCTATTCCTCTTTTCTTGAAACTATTATTATTACCCGTACGAAATCCTTGGGTAATTTTCTGAGCCAGTTCCTTTTTCCTGTCTTCATCTCTTGTGCGTACCAGTTCATCAGTTAGGGTGTTGGCTAGTTCCACTGCATCGTCAATAGTGTGAGGTCTCACAGCTTTAACGATATTGCGGATTTCGCTAATTAATCCCCAAATGCAGCGAGAAATGAGTACCGGCTCTGGCGAAGCCAGTGTTGGTACCACCCTAGCATATTCGAAGAATGTCGAAGTATATCCTCGACAGTCCACATTAACCATCCGATGGTTTAGGAACTTATTTGCCATTTGATCTTTTTCATACTCGGGACAGAATTTTCTTTCTACAAGACTCTTAAATTCTTCCCAGTTCATGGCATAGGCCACAATCCTTCTTTTAGCTTGTAACACTGTGTTCCACCATTCTAATGCCCCTTGTTTAAAAAGATTGGAAGCATACATAACTTGATCTTTCTCAACACATTTACTTATAGCAATTACTGCCTCAGTTTTCTCTAACCAACGTAATGCTGCAATAGCCCCTTCATTACCTGCAAACTCAGTTGGTTTACAGGCAAGGAATTCTTTATAAGTGCAACCAGGTGTTGCAGCTTTCATTTTCTTGAAAATTGGGGTTTGCAGATCATTATTGTTATTAACATGATTTCCGCCTCCGTTTATACTATTACTAAAGTTGTCGCCTTGAGTACGTTTACTAGGAATGATTGATTGCGGTTTAACAGGTTTTTGAACAGCAGCAACAATTGCTGGAATAGCATTAGCTATTCCTTGTGCAAAGATATCCTCTATATCTTGTCTATTTAACAATTGTTCTTCCTGAATTTGCTCGGATTGATTTACTTCATTTACTGGTTCATTACCAATGTTTGCCATCTGATAATTAATTTATAGATAAATAATTAGTATAAAAGAAATAATCCAATGTCACAATTAATTGCACATAATCGCGTAAACGAATTTACAAACAATATTCTAAAATTTCATTTAATTTATAGATTATATCATGCCTCTATATACAACCGTTTTATTATTTATTTTACAAATACTGAATTTACTATTACTATTACACAACCACAGTTTTACCAACCCACTATCTCTCGTCATTTGTCTTCCTAAAAACGAAGCTCCCTTTCATCATGCTTCCAAGCAATTTGTCCCCCTATCTCCCGAATTCTACTTCCCGCATCCATTAATTCTTCCCCAAAATGGCGAAGTTCAGCCAGATTTTCGTTACTCATGGGTGGAATTGGTAATGGTTCTGGATCGAATTGCGGAAGAAAGGAATAAGGACTGTTGACAATGTTTTGAAATTGCCAATCATTCGTCCACCATTCGTCCATTCCTAAAGGTTGGGAGTGGACTATTGGTTCTGGGATTGCTGGTTCAAGATTTATAGGGAGTTGATTTTCAATAGGACGAGTAAAAATATTTGTATTGACAGGCTGAATAGTATCACAGCTTGCCAATAGACAATCTATTTCCTCCTGAAAAGTCATTCGCTGGTTTTGTTTGGAGCTTTCTCCAATTTCCATCTGAGTTGGTCTAAAACCTTTTCCAACCTCCATTTCTATTTCCTTAGAATATTCCTCAAACTGCATTCCCATTTGCCTAGAATCTTCCTTGACTTCAGTTTCCATCTCCTGCTGTCTAGAATTTTCCCTGGTTACAATTTCTTTTCCTTTTTTCTAAAGGATTGTTTATTTTAGGAAGTTTAGTAGCTGGCTTTTTCCTACGTATACGACTCCCCCATACGTATTTCCTTATTTTCTTTGGTTTTGGCTTTTTCAAAGGTGGAGCGTTGAATTCTACAGGTTGTTCCACATCAGGAAAATATCCAGTAAACTCTTTAGAAACTTCTAGATTTACAGGGTATAGGTTGAGATTCTCTAGGGCTTCCGATAACTCATTCATGCTGTTTAATATACAAGTAAAATACAAAAATGCTAAGTTAAAATTTATAACAAAATTTAGAAATAACCTTTAAATTTTATTACATACCCTATGACTAATTTACACAACAGAAAATGAACAATTTTAAACATACTAGGTTTTATTTATTTACTAGATGATATTTCGGCTTGTAAGTGATAAGGTTTGCTAAAACTGAAACCAATTATTTAAAGATCTGCATTTACTGCTACTGTAGCTAACATATAAAGATCTGCCCATTTTTCGTCTAACTTATCTTCCCAGGGTGATTTACTGATTAATTCCTGGGTTTCCTTTTTAACTTTCTTTTCTCGGGATTTCCTTAATTTCTCCTGGCTTTTTCTAATAATTAAACTTCTTTTATCAGGAGAAAGTGGTTCCTCGTATTGGGCTTTTCGAACGAATATTCCTTCTTCAGGAGTTTGGGATGAACTTCCCTTCTCATGTGACGACCTATCTAATTTAAGATAGATGTTTGAAAGCTTTTGCTTACCCATACTGTAACTAACAAATAGTCAGTTAATAAAATACATAATCACATAATGGTAATCAGGAAAAATTAAGTATTTCTAAATACTTAATTAGCTTAACTCAGTGGCTCTGATACCACCTTTTTCTGTCACGGCCCCCGACCCGGTTTGACCCGTTTCAGGAGCCGCGGGACAGAAATCCCGTGGTATTTATTTAAGTGAGTTTAACAGCGGAAGTTTATCATCAGGATCGTTTGTAAAGCTAAAATTTTCCCGATTATTTTATTTCACAACTCAGGATAAAACCCCGTTAATTTACAATATTATGATTTCACGAAGAAATCTTTATTTCACAAAACATATTTCTTTCTTTTACAATGAGCCACTTTCTTAAGCTTGCAGTGCTCTGTAGCACCTTTCCTGAATCACAACAGATCACCTGAAACATGTTTGAAAAAGGTTTTGTCAGCGGGAAATACTGAGTGAATCATTTTATTTATTAAAACAATCTGTTTTTTATAATTTACAGTATTAAGGAAGATTACGATGTTTCTGATATCAACCAACTACCGACAGTATTTGTCACTCGACCGGATCTGTGACTATGATCATATCCCCCATTGGTTGCCCCAATGGTGACGATTATCAAGTAATGTATACAAAACCCCACATACTGGCTGTAACTTGGTGATTACATAAACTTAATCACTGTAATTATAACCTTGAAATAAACATGCTTTTGTAAATAGATTTGATAAAAAGAGAATGACTCACATTGCAGATTTAACACGGATAGAGTTTACTCTACGGATTAGCCTTGTTAACCTAATTTAAATAACAATGCACACAAAACTGGGTTAGTAATCAATACAGCATTTACGATAACTCACGAGATCAACCCTCACAACGAATGACAAAGTGCTATGCTTAACATCCATCGAATTAACGACTAATGACAAAGCATCACCCTAATGTGGGCAGCACTTAAACATCCATTGAGTACATTGATCGATCGGAAAATGAATCGTAATAGCGATCGAGTTATTACCCTGTTTTGCGGCAGCACTTCGTGAATCGTGTGTGTTATGAAACTGTTTATACTATAACTCAACGTATATTTGGAATTTTTACGTCGAACTGACACTCAATTGCATGAAACAGACTGTTCTATTTATACTTGAAAATGGTCTCCCCCGCGTGTCGCGAAGGGTGCCCTTGTTTCTGTCGCGTGTCGCGGGAGGTAACAATCTACCCTAGGGTAGCCTTGTGTCCCAGGTAGCCTAGGTGAGTCAACGTTGCGTGCAAATTCAGTTTCAACAACGTTTTATTTAGATAATCATAACTAGGGTTTTACCCCCCCTGAGTTTTAAGGGCCCTGATTCTAATTCCAATTATTCTGAAAATTTTAGGGATTATGCAGAATCACTTGGGTTTCTCAATTAGGGTTTCCTATTAGACAATTTAATTAAATAAATATGACTTTTGATGAGAGTTGTTACAGATCAAGTCTCATCCTTTTCCCTTCTCTTTCGATTCTTAGATGTCGACCAGCGGTGCACCAAAGAGAACCAAGTCAAGGAAAGGTTCGACCCCCAACGCCAAATCCAACTCCATGTCAAAAAGGGATTGCATGAAATTCTTGGCCAAGCAAATGGCTAAGGTCATACCCGATATCGTCAGTCGAATTCAGCCAAACACCGACTCATCGCATGGCTCTGTCGACTCAAAGGCAGAAAAACCCAAATCAACCTTCCAATTCAAGCAATTCATGGCTTGTAAACCCTTAGAGTTTACAGGCAAAGATGGCGCCACCGCCATGATGAATTGGTTTAACGCAATTGAGCTTACTTTCTTGAAAAGTGGTTGTCCTGATGAACTACGAACCTTGAACGCGATTGGAGTCTTCCGCTCGAGGGCACTCGAGTGGTGGACCACCGAACGCAACAAAAGGGGAAACGATGTTGCACATGCCATGCCTTGGGATGAGCTTAAGCAGCTTACGAAGGACCACTTTTGTCCTCCTCACGAGTTCCAAAAGTTGGAGAACGAATTTTGGAACCTAACACAGAAGGGGAGCGACATGGATGGTCTGATTACGCGCTTCAAACAGCTTAGTGTCCTTTTCCCTGGACAGGTCGACTCCGTCCCCAAAACCATCGGCAAGTTCATTCGTTGTGTTGCACCTTACTTGGTTAACCATGTTGCCTCTGCTTGCCCTAAAACCATAGAGGAAGCCTTTAGCATAGCCACCGAGCTCAACAATAATTGCGTTCTTCATGGAACCTATGACAAGGTTGCAACGAAGAGTGCTCACCAAGCCGTTACTGATACCACCACCACCACCACTGTTGAACCTTCATCCTCCCAATCAAAGAAAAACCGAGGCAAGAAGCGGAAGGCTTCGAGCCAAAATTGCGTGGTCGTCACTCCGCCAAACCCTGTGCCTTTACAAACAGTAGCCGTCGTTACCCCCGCAAACATCGAACTACCTAAATGAGCTTACACTAGAACTCATCCCCAGTGTACTACCTATTTGTACCATCATCCTACCAATGCACCATGCCGCAAATGCGCTAGCTGTCATAGGTTTGGGCATTTTGCCGACCGATGCCGCAACATCCCTCAACCTCAGAACAACCAGAACCAAGCTCTTGTTGCCAACCATGTTCTTAATCAGGTTCAACCTCAAGCTGCTCCTGTGCGAGCATGCTTCAAATGTGGTGATCTCAATCATCTCGCCAATGTTTGTCCTCAAAGGAATCAACCACAGCAGCAGCAGCAACAGCAGCAGCAGCAGCAACAGGCTCAACAACCCGCTAGAGGCCGAGCTTTTCTCCTCACTACTGCTCAGGCTCAAAACGCGAACGATGTTATCAATGGTACGTTTCTTGTGAACCATGTTTATGCTTCTTGTCTGTTTGATACTTGCGCCGATAAAAGTTTTATGTCGTTAGAATTCGAACCTTTGCTTAAGTGTAAACGCTCTAAGTTGCCAAGAACTTTCGCTGTCGAAGTCGCTGATGGTAAATCCGTCGCTGTCGATTCTGTTCTTTCCAAGTGTTCCTTGATTCTTAATGACCATACCTTCTCGATCAATTTTATACCTATGCAAATGGGTAGCTTTGACATCATAGTAGGCATGGACTGGCTTAGGCGAGTTCATGCTGAAGTCGTTTGTCCTGAAAAGTTTATCCGCCTTCTTCTTCCAAACGGTGATTCTCTACACGTCTATGGCGAGAAACCTTCTCAAGGTCTCAAACTTATGTCGTGTATTCAAGCAAACAAATGCTTGCGCAAAGGTACCTTCGCCTTTCTCGCCCACATTGTGGAAAAGAAGGACAAAGGCCCAAGCATAAGCGACGTTCCCGTAGTACGTGATTTTCCTGATGTGTTACCCGACGATCTTCCTAGTCCTCCTCCTGCTCGGTCTGTCGACTTTCGCATCGATTTAGTGCCTGGCGCTACGCCTGTCGCTAAGTCTCCTTACCGTTTAGCACCCTCTAAGATGCAAGAGCTCTCGAGCCAGCTTCAAGAGCTTCTTGATAAAGGCTTTATACGCCCTAGTACTTGTAGGATCGTGAGACGATCGAAACAAGTCTATCAGAAGAGTTCTCGGTCTAATCAGAGGCGGAATTCATTGATTAGACTTTGTAACAGCTTGTTTCACTACAAATTGTCTTGTTTTATTGATTTAACACTTTTTCAGATCAGTAGACCCGTCGGCAGCACTTCGGTACCGGAAACATGAATGTTCCAAATGAATTCGCATGAAGGGTATTTATACTAGTGGGTATTTCGCACGAAATTGGCAAATGGTATTTCATGCGAAATCACCAAGTGCTATTTCGTACGAAATAGCCTCTTTGCTATTTCGTGCGAAATCAACCCTTCACACACAAACCCTAGATTTCTCGTACTACGTGCCCTGATCTAACATTTCTAATACAAGACTCGATACAAGACGAAGTCGACAGACGTATGCACCAACAAACTCCCCCTCGGATGTTGACGAGTCTTCAGTGTCGAGTCTTCACAGCTCTTCAGCCTTGATCAGTCTTCGGGCTTCTAAATCTCAATCTATCTCTTCACATTCTCTTGATCAGATCTCTTGATTCTTTAAGCTCTTCATCATCAGCAGTTAGAGTAAACATCAATTCAGGATCTGAAGCTGGCTCTATTCATCTACAGACTCCCCCTTAACGAATGCTTGGGATCGTAGTCTGGCTTTCACAATTTCTAGAATCGCAATCTGGCTCTCTCATAGCCATAACTTGCACATTCTCTACCTCAAAGTAAATTTCACAAATTTTAAACTTTTGCAGAAATCAATCTGAAAGATTTAACATTTAATATATCTGATGACCACTTATAGAATCAAATTCAAAACATCTTCTTGAAACAATTATGACATTTCCCAAATTATCTCAAACTGTTATCATCAATTTTTCATATCGAACAATCTACTCCCAAACCTGTTCATCATGTTTAGCACTCGGAATTTTGAAAATCAGCTTTTCATTATCAGTTGTCTAAAATCTTTTTGAATTTTTCAAAAATTTATGCTAAAACACTCCGAAAATCTTTTTGGATTTTTGATATTAAACAGAAAGCTGTAAAGAAATATTTACAAAAACAATATTTTTGTAAGTTTGTGTAAGAGGATCATATCAGTTTATGAGACAAAACACAAACACCGTTAAGCTTTAAACATTTTAAGTTCTAAAAAATTCACTTAGATTGTCAGTATACTGATCCACTTAAATTTTCACACAAAGTTCAACTGTTTCGAGATACGAGATTAATGTTTTAGAGACTTAAACTTATTCGAGTGTTCCACCTCAGAATATACTCCCGTATCCAGATCCCAATATTCAGTCTTACAAGTGAGTATACCTAGATGATATTTGTAAGGGGTTAATTGCGAGGGCCGTGAGAGCTCAGGCTATTGCTTCCGCAAAATCAGAGGGATGACGGCTTCGACTTTAGGTGTGTCCCCTTTAGAGGATCTTTTCTTCAACAGCACATGATTAGCATTTTGCAATGGTTCATCATTTTTTTATGCTGAGGGCGGTGCTATATTTCAAGCAAGCGAAAAGTATTATACGGGAACTAGGCCATTGCTTCTGCAAAATCAGAAATCCCGGGATAATACCCCAGATATCACTAAGCATAAAGCCCTAGTATCTCAGAAAGAGGGGTCTTTCAAACAAGATTTCGGGGGTTACCCATATATCCGAGAGATGTTCCCCACGAGATAAGCAAGTTTGATATTTAGGTTTATATCTCGTCACAATTTACAAAAAACCTACTGGCACATCATCAGTGAGACTGTGTATCACCTTTAACTTTTCACTTCTTTAGCATGCTGTGATAGTCCACTGATGTACTATCATTTCCTCTTTTTCACAACAAAACTCATTTTTGATTTTATCATGTTTTTGACATTTTCAAATTTTCTAATGTTTTTGGATTTTCAGAAAACTTCTTACTCCCCCTAAAATGCAAAACCATTTAAAGAAAGTTTGAAAACAAACTATACAAATAAAGTGACAACTGTTGTGAATTGCTTCAAATCGCCATCCACTTGGCATAAACAATCAGAACTCCCCCTTACAACAAACTATTTTCCCATTAAGATTTCAAAACACTTAAGTTTGTTTTAATCAAAATGGTTTTTCCGGAAAATAAGTTTTGTTGATTTTACCACTTGTAAGATCGGGGATTCATTCATCACTTTGTTTTCTCAACCATTTGAAAGAAAGTTAAATCAAGTTCAAATTAATGACCTTTATTAACCACATGTAAGATCACAAATCAATCATAACCACTTGACTCATAGATCGAAATACCATTTGTAAGAAACATGCAGATTCCTACTTCTCACTTACCAACGTGGAAGTTCCAGCAATTTCACAACCTGTAAAATTTAACAATTTTTAAATGTTTCACAAAAACAATTTTTCAAGAATAATGCCGATTCATGCTCCACGATTACCCACTAGGGAGCTCCGGCAAGTCAGGATTTTATTTTGAAAATGCTGTCACCCAAGCCTGACCAGCTTGGGTGATTTTGGTACACATTTATCCCACCATCTTTTCGATTGATAAAATTCTTTTGCACCTTTAACTTTCCCATCAACCATTTTCCCGAAGATATGTTTAACTTTTCCATTAAACACCTTTTCAGCATCAAATTCTTTCTTCCTAGCAAAGAATTGATCTGAAATCTCAGTTTTACCAACTTTTAACTACAAGATTTCTTTTGACAATTTTGGAAAGTTTTCATCGTTCATCTCAGGAACGGAATTCTCATTCTTTTTCTCAACAAATGACTCCTCTGATTTTATGGAATCAGATTCATTGTCAGAACTTGAATCAGATTTAACAACCCATCTTTGTTTGTTTTCATCGACTTTTCTTTTGTAAAAATGTTGTGAAGTTTTATCAACTTCAAAAGTCGAATTATCAAACATTTTGAATTTTTCTTTTGATTGTTCTGATTTATCAACACATTTCCTTCTCACTTCAGAGTTAGAAGAAACTCCCTTTTTTGAATAAGTGGACTCGTGGCAATTCCAAGCAATGTGTCCAGCTTTTTGACACTTAAAACAGGTTCTTCTGTTAACTCTTGGAACAGATTTCTTCAAATTCTTCTTTCTTTCAGCAAGAAACTCTTGGTTTGACTGTTTCCAGAATGGTTTCTTCTGCTCTTCTTCAGAACTTTCTCCTGCAACAAATTTTGTTTTTGGTTTATAATTTTTCTCATTTTTATAATTTTCTGAAGAACTAAAACCAAGACCTTTCTTTTTGAAATTATTGTTATGGTTTGGTCTCTTTTGAAAACCATAACCAGAACCGTAACCCATTTTCTTGTTTACTCTTTGTTGAATTCTTAAAGAAGTGTACTTATTAGGTTTTTTTATCAAGATTTAAATCTTTTATTTTATAAATATTAATTTCTGTTAGTTTGAAAACCTGTTTGATCATTTCAGTTTTGACACTTCTTATTGTAAATTCCTCATCAGAAAATAATTTGTCTGAATCATTCAAAGTATATGCCACTTTGATTGGTCCATCATTCAAATTAGATTTTGATAATAGGAATTCTTTATTGTAAACCCTTTTAACCGGTGAACTCGGACTCTTTTCTGATGAACTCGAACTTTCAGACTTAGACTCCGATTTTGACTCTTCATCCATATCCAACACCTGATCGACCACTTTCTTTAACAACTCAGACTCATGATCAGTGTCAGAAGCTGTGAATGTGACATCAATGTTATCTGGTAACTCATCAATGGTTTCAGACTTTAACTTGATGTTGAGAGCCTTATTTAAACGTTCCTCATTTGGCTTTCTGGGAGAATAACTATTCCAAATCGGGGGCGGACACTTGTTATATTTGACACTTTATTTCTTACCAGTATCCGTTTCCTTATCTTTGTCTTGGAAAGCTTCAAGACCTACAACAGTAGGATAAACTCGATCAATCAAATAATCACATGTTGTATAACTCAACAACAAACGTTTGATTCTTTCACTCTCAATCTTTTCAAGTTCCAAATCCTGCTTTAGCTTTGCACAGTCTTCAATATATTCATTGATGACTTTCTGCTTTGTCATTAAAGTAGAACACATCATTGTCATAGCAGCATCAACTTCTGAGTTTGTCTTTTTCAAACCATCGACTGTTCTGTTCAGCATATCATATGATTCCTTTACATACTTCACATCAGACAACAAGTTCTCTTTCAACTCTTTCAGTTCAAGAATCTTCTTGTCCTTCTCCTTACAATCTTTGCATGATTCCAGACATTTCAGACAAGGTTTAATGACTTCAACTATCTTTTCAACCTCGACAATCTTTTCAACTTCAACAATTTTTTCTACCTCGACGACTTTCTCAACTTCGACGAGTTTCTCAACTTCGACTATTTTTTCAATCTCAACAATTTTCTCTACCACTTTCTCCACTCCAACGATTTTTTCTATCACCTTTTCAATCCCTGGTTCAACATTTGCTTCTTCAGCTTCCATCTTTGCCTTTTCATCAGTCATTCTTATTGCTTCTAGCTCTCTCTTCAATCTGGCAATCTTCTTCTCATTCAGCATCTCAACTTTATCTGCAAAAAACAAATTAAAACTATCAGGATCTAGACCTTTTATAGCTTTATTAAGATATTCATCTTCATCATCGGTATCAATATCACTTCCTAAATCCGGAAACATCGGTATTCTTTTCCGACTAGATTTGACATCTTTTTCTTCCAGAATTCTAGCAACAAGACCTGAACTGGGTGGAATGTATTTATCCCAGCTAAATCCCTCTGCAACTTTTTTCATCATCTTGGTCAATTATACCATAACAAGCTCTTTTCTATTTTTCTTCAATGGCACGTGCATGTGCAGTTTGTGGTTGTTGAGCAATCTGATGGAAAATTGATTTTTGATAATAATTGTTCTTTCCAGACTGATCTTGTCTTCCATTTGCTTCTTTGTTTTTGCACTCACGCTTAAAATGACCTTTTTCTCGACACCTGAAACATGTAACCTTTGATTTGTCAAATCCTATCGGAGATTTAGACAATTCATTAAAGTCATCTCTTCCGGTGATTTGTTGAAACTTTTCTTCCCTTCGAACAGCACTGGCTAAACACCACTTGACGTCAACATCAATCTGGTCATAATCTTCTTTGGTAAGCATCGGATTTCCAATTTTGCCAGCAATCAAACTTTCATATGATTCCAACATAGCAACTAGTGATGCCATGTGTTGCTTAGCTATTTCTGGAGACAGATTTTGACCATTTTGAATGTTCAAAGTGACATTAAATTGAAGATTTGTTGAATTCTGTCCTTGAGAACTTGGTGTTGTAACATTTGGATCAAAGCTTGAATACGAAGACGAATGTCCACCACTTTGAGTCACATTACTACCCTTTGTTCCAGAAGAACTATCAGCACTGAAACCAGTTTGGATCTTTGGGCTTGGAGTAACTTCAAATTTGTTTCCTCTGTAGTATAAACTAACATCTTGTTGAGCATTTGGATTCTTCAAGATTGCCGTTTTCTGGATATCCAACTCATGCTCTTCAATCTTCTGAATAAACTGTGCCAGATTCATATTTTCAGATTTTCTCATGTGTTTTAATATCAACAAATAAGTTCCCCATTTATGCTGTGGTAGTGCATCAGCTAGTTTATCAACCCATTCATCGTCGTCTTTCTTTATGTCCAACCTTCCCATTTCCAAAACCAGATGACAATATCTATCAAGGGTCATTTTTGTTGTTTCATGATCAAAAGCTACAAACATGTCAAATGATTTCTTCAATAATGCCTTTTTGTTCTTGATCATATCTGCACTTCCTTTAAACTTTTGAATCAATGCCGTCCAAATTGATCTAGCAGTACCCTCATGTTGAAGCAAAACAAAGATATCTTCTTTAATTGCTTGTTGAAGAATACTGATCATCATTTTTTCACTTGTATATTTCAATTTATCATTCTCTGAAAAGTCACAAAAAGCTTTTTCAAGCCCACGTTCATTTTTCGGTTTCTCGTAATCTTTCTCTAATGAACACCATGCGTCAAACTTATAAGCTTGCACCCAGTTCTCAAATCGATTTTGCCATCCTTTAAAATCTTCGATGTACATAAGCTTTGGTGGTTTTTGATAAGTTCCCGTTTCATTCTCACTGTAAAGAGTTTCAGCAGCTGTAACAGGAGCAACTAGTGTAGCAAATGCATTGTAGAATTCCTCTTCCATGATTCAGTAATCTGTATCACAAAGTCAACAAAGTTCAAACAACAGTGAAGATTCACACGAAATATGAGTTCAAACGAAATAACACACTGATGCGAAATCAGTTTGGTGCGGAATAACGATTTGGTGCGAAATAATCAGACTCAAACGAAATCAAAATTTGTACGAAATATGAATTTCAAACGAAATCACCAACTCAAACGAAATACCCTGATTTCGTATGAAATGAATTATTTCATACGAAATTACAAGCTAATTTCATGCGAAATAGCAAATCTGAAGTAATTTCGAGCGAAATCCACCAAATACAGTAATTTCGTGCGAAATCAAGTGTATTTTTCAAACGAAATAGCAATTTCAAGCGAAATCAATTGCCTATTTCGTGCGAAATACTGCTGACATCATCATGTCGATCTGATTTTTGTAAAATTGACCAAGTTTTAAACTGAATTAGGGTCTAATTCTCTCAAGGATTCATTAAAACACTGTTTTGCTTATAATGTGTGAAATTTAGACCATTTTAACCGTGAAATTTGTTAATTTTGAGAAAGAAGGTGTAGAAAACAAATTTTCAAGCTGAAATTGGTAAGAACTCTTCCTCCTGAGCTCTGATACCACATGTAGGATCGTGAGACGATCGAAACGAGTCTATCAGAAGAGTTCTCGGTCTTATCAGAGGCGGAATTCATTGATTAGACTTTGTAATAGCTTGTTTCACTACAAATTGTCTTGTTTTATTGATTTAACACTTTTTCAGATCAGTAGACACGTCGGCAGCACTTCGGTACCGGAAACATGAATGTTCCAAATGAATTCGCATGAAGGGTATTTATACTAGTGGGTATTTCGCACGAAATTGGCAAATGGTATTTCGTGCGAAATCACCAAGTGCTATTTCGTACGAAATAGCCTCTTTGCTAGTTCGTGCGAAATCAACCCTTCACACACAAACCCTAGATTTCTCGTACTACGTGCCCTGATCTAACATTTCTAATACAAGACTCGATACAAGACGAAGTCGACAGACGTATGCACCAACAGTACTTCTCCTTGGGGCGCTCCTGTTTTGTTCGTCAAGAAGAAAGATGGGTCATTCTGAATGTGTATTGACTATCGTGAGCTCAACAAGCTTACTGTCAAGAACCAGTACCCTCTTCCTCGGATCGATGACTTCTTCGATCAATTGCAAGGCGAGACCTGCTTTTCAAAGATCGATCTTCGTTCTGGGTATCATCAACTCCGAGTCCTCGAAGAAGATATACCTATGACCGCTTTTCGTACACGATATGGTCACTATGAGTTCGTGGTCATGCCCTTTGGTTTGACCAACGCACCTGCATTTGATGAACCGCGTGTGTAAAGCGTACTTGGACCGCTTCGTGATCGTCTTCATCGACGATATTCTCATTTATTCCAAGACACAAGGAGAGCATGAGCGACACTTGCGTCTTATCCTTCAACTTCTTCGTACTGAACGTCTATACGCTAAATTCTCCAAGTGCGAATTTTGGTTAAAAGAGGTTCAATTTCTTGGTCATACCGTCAACGAACTTGGTATTCACGTTAACCCCGCTAAAATCGAAGCTGTGAAGAATTGGATTGCACCTAAGTCTCCATCTGAAATTCGTTCTTTCCTTGGTCTTGCTGGTTATTATCGTTGTTTTATCTCCAACTTTTCCAAAATCGCCGTTCCTTTGACCTCCTTGACTAAAAAAGAGAAACCTTTTGTTTGGGGTCCCGAAAAAGAGGAATCTTTTCAAACGCTCAAGGAAATGCTTTGCAATGCTCCTGTTCTCACGCTTCCTGATGGTAACGACGATTTCGTTGTGTACTGCGATGCTTCCAACCTTGGTCTTGGTTGCGTCCTTATGCAACGCGAAAAGGTTATCACTTACGCGTCGAGATAACTCAAAATACATGAGAAAAACTATACTAATCACAACCTTGAACTTGGCGTAGTTGTTTTTGCATTGAAGATTTGGTGACACTACCTTTATGGTACTAAGTGTGTGGTCTTCACCGACCATAGGAACCTTCAACATATCTTCGACCAAAAGGAACTGAACATGCGTCAACGTCGTTGGGTGGAACTGTTAAATGACTACGACTGCAAAATCCGCTACCATCCAGGTAAGGCGAATGTAGTAGCCGACGCTCTTAGTCGTAAAACTCATGTGAAGAGTATCCGTTGTCTCCAACTCGTTAACGATCTTTAATGCCGTATTCGTGAAGCTCAATATGCCTCTATTAACGAAGGTAGTCTCTCTGTTGAGATACGAGGCGCTATGGAGCATGATCTCGTGTCCAAATCTGATGGTATTCTATACTATCTCAATCGTATCTAGATCCCTAATCCTGAAAACCTTATAGACTTTCTAACGAACGAGGCACACAAATCGAAGTATTCCGTTCATCCTGGCGCCGACAAGATGTACCAAGATATGCGTACGCCTTACTGGTGGCCTGGAATGAAGATGGATATCGCCTCTTACGTTGCGAAATGTCTCACTTGTTCAAAGGTAAAAGCTGAACATCAACGTCCCTCTGGTTTGCTCGAACAGCCAAAAATCCCCGTCTGGAAATGGGAGAGCATTGCCATGGACTTTATCACTAAGCTCCCTCGTACTTCTTCTGGTCATGACAGTATTTGGGTGATCGTTGATCGATTGATCAAATCAGCTCATTTTCTTCCCATTCGTGAGGATTTCAAAGTCGAGAAATTGGCTATAATCTACACTGATGAGATCATATGTCGTCATGGTATCCCTATTGACATCATTTCCGATCGTGATGCTCGTTTTACGTCTCGTCTTTGGCAAACTTTTCAATATGCTATGGGTACTGTTCTTAACCTTAGCACTGCTTTTCACACTCAATCAGACGGTCAAACCGAGTGTACTATCCAAACTTTAGAGGATATGCTTCGTTCCTGTGTAATAGATTTTGGTGGCAACTGGGATTCACACATGCCTTTGGTCGAATTCTCGTACAATAACAGTTATCATGCGAGTATTCAAATGGCACCTTTCGAAGCATTGTATGGTCGCAAGTGCCGTTCGCCTATTTGTTGGCACGAGATTGGTGAATCTCAATTCACTAGTCCTGAGCTTATACAAGAAGCAACGGACAAGATTTTACTGGTTCGAGACAACTTACTGAAAGCCAGGAGCCGACAAAAGAGTTACGCTGACAAGCGTCGCAAACCCTTGGAATTCGAGACGGGTGACTTCGTACTTCTCAAGGTATCCCCTTGGAAGGGCGTGGTTTGATTTGGCAAGAAAGGGAAACTCGCACCCCGCTACGTTGGTCCTTTCAAGATTCTCGAAAGGATTGGCAAGGTTGCGTATCGACTGGACCTACCTGAAGAACTCAACAATGTGCATCCTGTCTTTCACGTATCCAATCTAAAGAAGTGTCTAGCTAACGAAGGACTTCAAGTCCTACTCGAGGACCTCCAAGTCAACGAGACCTTGCATTTTGTGGAAAAACCCGTCGAAATCATGGACCAAGGAGTCAAGATATTGAGGCGCAGTAAAATTCCTATCGTCAAGGTTCGATAGGAAGGAAAACATGGCGTTGAATTCACTTGGAAACTCAAGAGTGACATGAAGACGAAGTATCCACATCTTTTCGCTACTTCTTCCTAAATTTCGGGACGAAATTCCCTAAAGGAGGGGAGACTGTAACGCCTTGCTCTTTCGTACTTTCCTTAATTAGAAAACGTGTCTTGTAATTATATTTTCGGAAACTCATTTCCTTTGTAATCGTATTGCGTTTCAAGCTATTGTAAATCCGAGACTTGATCATAATGAAAGGAATCTTTTATATGAAATATACATCGTTTTTACATTATTTATACATTGATACATACGTTTGTTTGATACATGATTCGTAATTCGCATAAACATAAGCTTAACTCGTAAACAATGATCGTGTATTCGTAATCCTTAAATCTTCATACATTCAAACACTTGGTTATTCGATTATAATATTAAGTTGTATGTTTTTTTTCATTTGATCATACCAAACTATAAACCATACATACTTGTTACATTTCATGTGTTATACACACCTATGTTATCACACTTTTTGCTAAATTAAAACATGTCATTTATGCATTTTGGACCTTGTTACAAGTTACATACATACTAGACACCATGTAACACTTTATTAAACATCAAATATATACCTTCTAATGTCAAAAAAGTAAAATAAAATAAAAATTATAGGGCTGTTAACAGCCTTGCATCAGCCCACTTAATTTCCTTGTTTTGAGTTATTTAGCCACTAAACACTTCCAAAGCCCAACCCAATGAAACCCTAATCCATCCCCTATATAAACCAAGCCTCATCCAAGTATTTTTCACTTTCTAAACACTCTCCATTCACTCTCAAACACTCCAAACCGTAGCTGATTGCAGAAGTTCGACCAGATTTATACCACTTCACTAAAGTGAGCATAACTCACTCAATTCTTATCTGATTCACTCGATTCTTTTTCCTACTACTTTGTATTGACCTTAGCTACGTTTCCATGGGTTTTCCCTAGAAAACCAGATCCTGGAACGTTGCCAAAAAGGCTCCAAAATGGACTAATTTTTCTGTTCTTGTTTCAAACTTTGATAAACTTGTTTAAACTTGAGGAAACTCTTCTCAAACCTATGTCCTTATGCTTATAACCACTTCTATGGTTAGTTAGGCTTAAAAACAAGGTTGAGACATTCAAAATCAGAGGTATAACCTCACAAACTTTCTGTTTTGTTCAAGGGTTTAACCCGTAAGTGATGTTCAAGCTCAAAGCTTGATAAGTGTGTGATTTTGGATTAGCTTGGGCTATCCTACTTGAATATCCACCCATTGCTTGATGATTTCTCATAGATTAGTTGTTCATATTCTTATATTACTTGTAAGTTCATGACCCTCCCTGTATGTTCATAACATCAAGTGTAGTGGTGAACACTTAGTGGTGCCTAAATGGAAGACTTTTCTTACTACCTCCTACATGAATGCTATGACACTTAAGAGGTTCCTAAATGGAGGATTCATCCTCCTACCTCATGCTTGATCTATTTGACTTATTAATATATTCTATATCCTATGTATTATCTAAGTAATCAACCTTGATGATGAACTAATGTTCACTTGTTAAAATGTTGGTTACATCATCTAAGACATAATATGTGTTAAAGATGATTATTTTCGTATGTCTAAGTTCATGTTGTTTAAATTCCTAATCTTTAATCTTCTGAATTCCCAATACTCATACACTTTGTTTCTTCGCGTAGAAGGACTTGGTGTTCCAACCTCCCACAACAACTCACTCGCGGATTCACAAGTTGAAGACTTACAAAACCGTGAGTATACTCGCAACCCCCTTTTTATGTTTATCACTTTTGGGGTGTAACATGTTAATTTATGAAACTACACTTAAACTTATTCTTTATGCAAATGCACGAAAACAATCCTTATACATGAATGCTATGTTTGTTATATTTGATGCTTATACTTGGGTGATTCTTATGTGATACAATAGTCATTAGCTTATTACTAGCCTCCATTTGACATGTATAGAGCTATAGGAGTAACGCACTACCCGTGAACGAGAGGTCATGTTGAATTATATCATTTTTGCGTAAACAGAGGGTTGACTAGAAATATTGCATGCCTTGTATGATGCTCATGTATAAACTAAGTTGCCATGTGGATTCGTTTTTAAACTTTAAACTTATACTTATACTTAATCTTAAACTTGTATACTCGCCTTTGCTTTTGCATTGAATTATATTTTAAACATGTTACAGATTGAGGATTGATGATGCTATGAAACGGATTAGCTTGATGCCTAGATACTCACTTGGACGTTTAGGTTAAAGTGTTGTATCAATTTTGGTATGTTTATGTTATGAACAATGTTGTTATTTGAATTTCCTTATAATGTTTTGACAATTTGATTATGAAATGAAATCGGTTGAACTAAATATTGTCACGAATAGTGTTATGAAGTCTCTTGCAATCTCGAACTAGTCCTACTCTGATGATTCCGCCATTGGTTGGGGTGTGACATTGATATCGTCTGTACAAACATGAACTTTGTTTTATTTTCCATATCCACAAGAATTAAAAAATAAACCAAAAATTCAAAAACAACACAAACTTATCTTAATTAAGTTGCATATAAACATTACAAATAAAAGAAATCAAAGAGGGTATTCTTAGAATTATTAAAGAATCATACCTGTGGAGTTTTTGTGGGGTGGAACGAAGAAGATAACTATGTGGAAACACAAGATATTGAACCAATTTTGACTGTCATTCTTGGTGGGTATGATGAAATTGAAGTCAAGATTAGATTTTTAGAGGAATTGGATGAGAAAGAAAAGGAATTTGGAGAAACCCATTTGAGAAGAATCGATGATTCAGAACAAAGGGAGAGATCGGAGAGAGAGAGAGATCGAAGAGATCGAAGAGAGAGAGAGGTCGCAGATGAGGATGATCGATGGTGATGTTGAAGGTTGATGGCAGCCGCGACGGTGTTGGGGCCGAATGAGGTGAAGATGATGATGAACAAGAGTTGTTGTTCTTACAGCAGTGGTGGTGGTTATTATTGTTGTGAGCTTGTTGTTGTTCTTCAATGGGGATTTTAATTTGAGGGAAACATGGTAAATATGATGATGAATAGGGGGTTTTTGAGTTCAGAACTTGTGAAGATGTTTGAATGAAGGGGGGATAGCTTTTTTTTAAGCTGAAAAAAGTCATTTTCAGATATGTTTAAAAGAAAAAAACAAACAGTCTTCAAGGTAACGTATGCGCGCCTACAGACATCATCTCCTTTGAAGATGTTTGAAGAAAAAACAAACACCCCCTAAAAGTAATTAAACCATTAAAAAATTCTATTTATCTTACTATGCTTTTAATATTTTAATGTCAAAAGGGTATTTAAGTAAATTTGTTTTTTTGTCTTATTATATTTATTGTTTTTATTACCTATTTTGTCTCATTACATTAATTGATTTTTATTAAAAATCATATCTTTTTGTTAAAAAAAATCTAAAATCAGATTTTTTCTTTATTTTTTACATAAAAACTTTTTTACGAGCTGTTTTTTTTACGCCCCGTTTTTACGGGCCGTTATACGCCCCGTTTTTTGCCTGCCGTTTTTTCGCCCGTTTTTTTAATGCGCCGATTTTTACACGCCGTTTTTACGCCCCGTATGTACGTGCCGTTTTATCAACCGTTTTTTACGAGTCGTTTTTTACGCGCCGTTTTTTTTAACGTGCCGTTTTTACGCGGCATTTTTTACGCCACGTTTTTTGCGCGCCGTTTTTTACGCCACGTTTTTACGAGCGAATTTTTTTACGCGCCGTTTTTTACGGCTATTTTATTTACGCGCCGTTTTTTACACACACGTTTTTAAACATTTTTTAAGGTTTTAAACTTTTTTTTTACCAAACTTTTTTTTACGGTTTTAAACTTTTTTTATAAAAACTTTTTTACAATTTTTTTTTTTACAAAAACTTTTTTACAAACAACAAAATTCATATGAAAACATTTTTATGGTTTTTACCTTTTTTAAAAAAAAAATTACACACGTTTTTAAAGTTTTTTACGAAAACTTTTTTTTTCTGTTTTTAACTTTTTTGACAAAAGCTTTTTGCAAAGAACAAAAATTTATACGAAAACTTTTTTCGGTTTTTAACTTTTTTTTTTACAAAAACTTTTTTTACTAAAAAATTGAGAGAGAGAAAGATGAAAATGAGTTGATTTAAATTTGAAAGAGAGAAAATAATTTGATGGTTTGATAGTTAGTCAAACTTTAAGAGGAGAGAGATGATTTGATGGTTTTGATTAAATGGCTATATTACCCTTTTAGTTGTCATTATCTGATTGGTGAAGAGTGGTTCTCACAGTTCTTGCAACTGAGGATGGTTTTCATTTTAGTGGTCCCATATATATATATATATATAGGGAGAAGATTATGCGAGAACCACCTCTTATTGCGAGAACCGCGAGAACCAATGTAAACAAACACAACCAAAAATGCGTTAAAATAGCTAAAAATCACACAAAATTTTTTTTTTAATATTTTTTATATAAAAATCGCTACTTTTCAAGGCAAAAAAAAATTAAAATTTTTTTTTTGTTTTAAAAAAAAAAAAAATTTTTTGCCACTAAAAGTACCGATTTGAGCATAAAAAATATTAAAAAAAAAAATTTAGATTTTTTTTTTTATTTTTTTAGATTTTTTTAGGTTTTTTGGGGGTTTAGTTTTTAGCATTTTAGCTTGGGGGGGGTTTATGTTTTTGGGGGGTGGGGAGGGGGGTTTAGGTTTTTTTGGGGGGGGGGGGGTTAGGTTTTTTGGGGGTTTTAGTTTTTAGCATTTAGCTTGGGGGGTGGGGGGTTTAGGTTTTTTTTTGGGGGGGGGGGGGGGGTTAGGTTTTTTTAGTTTTTTTTTAGGTTTTTTTAGCTATCTTAGGTTGTGTTCACATTGGTTCTCGCGGTTCTCGCAATAAGGGTGGTTCTCGCATGAAGTCCTCCCTATATATATATATATATATCTATTACTATATATAATAGATATTGGAGAGAGAATGTTTAAGATGTTGAAAATTTAAGAATTTTACAACTCAATAAGCTCAATGTACAACATCACAAGCATTAACTCATATATATGTTTTGTCTTCTTCTCTTTCAAGTAGTGTTATCTGATTGGTCAGAACATAAAAACATGGATATCAATCCATGTAGTCGCAACATGTAACAACCTTCCGATTAAGATCTAATCCAACGCCTCAGATGAGCTTCAGCACCCCCAAAACCTTTAAAATTTTCAAAACTTCCCGATCATCTCCCATTTCCCCTATAATTAGGCTTCAAATTGACAGTCACAATCCACCCATATAAGTTAAAAAAACTTTTACTCTTAATTCCCTATCTATCAGTTCGATTATCCCAAATGGCTTGCACCAAACATATCGCCAGAATATCCACCTGAAGTAAGTCTCCGGTCAAGCAACGCGCCACCAAGGCTCCTTGGAAGTTGGCTCCGACGATGTGAAGAAGGCGCATATTTTCTGGGCCGGAACCATTGTGTGAGGTACCGTGTACTGTTCAGTGAAATTCCAAATAAAAACCCAAAATCCAAATTCCAAACTCAAACCAAAATCAAACTAACCTGTTCAGTCGAACCACCATAAATCCAACCCGAATCACAACCAACAAAAAACCCCCTGCCCAAACACCACAAAACCAAGCCGACAACAAAAATAACTCCGGCGAAAAAAGGCCTTCTGCTGCTACCTAAAACTGAAAATCATCAGCAACCACCGGTCAGAATCAAACCGAACACAAACCCAACCGAGCCTTCTCTCGGCACCTTGATTCCTCCGGGAATCATCGAGCCTTCTTCTCTACTTCTTTCGGTTTGGTAATAGCCGGAGGAGGAGAAACCCCGCCGGAGAAAAATGTTGAGAAGTAGCCATGGTAATGTTAATGAGCTTGTTGTATGAGTTTTGAAAGAAACTTTGTGTGTGCAAACGATGGTGAAAAGTATTGTAAGGAATTAGCAGGTCAAAAAAAAAAAAAAAACACAATGGTGAAAAGTATAGTTATAAGTTTGAAAGGGAGAGAAAAGGTAGATTCTTTCGGTGGGTTTGATAGTTTTTCAAAGATATATATTGAAAAGTTGATTATATGGGCCAATGGTAATCATAAGTTTTGGTGGTCTATTCGCACACGGCCTTAGTCTTTTTGCACACTCGAAGCGCCCCGCTTTGGCCATAGCGGAGCGCTTTGGCCAAAGTCAACAGACAAAGTTAGTCCTTGTCTGTTGACTTTGGCTAAAGCGCCCCGCTATGGCCAAAGCGGGGCGCTTCGAGTGTGCAAAAAGACAAAAAGCATTGGCTGGAATTTGTGTTGATTTTTTTTTGAAATAGGTGAGATGTGGGTTAGTTTGGTAGTGTTTTTTTGGAGGAAAAAATTGTATTTGAGTTTTATAATCGGTGGCCTTTATAATACGTTGTTTTATAATTACGTTTTTTACGTCATTATTTTTATAGAACGTATATAATATAAGTGCGTCTTTATAAACTGTTAACCTAGTTTATTTTGTTAAATTAAACGAACACGTTAAATAAATTGTACAGAAAACCATAACAATTAAACGTAAACAATCCAAAACCAACGTGATGTAAATAGAAGATTAACTGCAATATATATATATATATATCAGTTTGTACATACAAAACAAAAAGGTACAACTGACTGCATAATACATAACAAAACACTATACAAACAAACTAAGATACTAATCCTCGTGCGGTGGGGACGGTGGGAGGGGAAGTGGAGGCAACCCAGCGAGCTCTCGTAGAGAAACGAGCGTCTCGATGATCCAGTCCTGGCGTGCGGCCTGGCGTCTGAGGCGCCGGTCGAAGTCCCGAGCCACCTCACGCGCTACCGGAGGCAGGTCAGCGTAAACGTGCTGCGGGTACTGTGGCGGCTCAGGAGCTGGCTGAACTGGTGGTACCGGGATCTCCTCGATATGCTCCTCCTGAGCCGGATCCTCTAATACAGGCTGAGCCTGAGGCTGAGCCTGAGCCTCAGCCTGAGGCTGGCCCGGGAACTCATCGAGTCCCAGAGCCTGTAGCTGAGCCTGCCGAGCGGCCGCCTGCTCAGCAGGAGGGGCCAACACTCCAGGCCTCAACTCAATAACAACCGGGATGACCTCCGGCACCGGCTCCGGCTGCCAAATCAGCCCGTCCATGCCCCTAAACCTCAGACCAACATCAAAGCGACGGGTGATCTACATGCTAGAAACTGACGCGCGGCCCAACCTGGTAGACGGGACCGGATCGGACAGCAGCGGATCTCCCTCGAGCACGATCCCGAGCGAGCGTGCGATGGCGGTGATGAATGAGCCAGTGTGCACCCACCCGCGGAGCTGCCGGTGGTATGCTGTGGCAAAGTAATCTGCCAGGCAGGCTGCTAGATTGCAGGGCTGGCCCCGCAGTAGGCAGTATAGAAAGAAAAGGTCACTGAGGTTGACCTTCTCCCTGCTGGCACCCCGCGGCACGATAGTTGCCGCGATAACATGCTGCAAGTATCGGAACAAGGGGTCTCTAATGGAGGTGGCCTTTTGCCAGGATCTCCCAAAGGGTCTAATGGAAATGGACCTCCAGAAACTGATAAGCGTCTGCCTGTCCATCATCGTAACCGCCTGCGTATATAAATCAGTATCAAGCTCGGCCTCTGTGTACAAACCTGTATAAACAAATAATATTAAATAAACAAATAACATTAAATAAACAAATAACATTAAATCAACAAATGATATTAAATATAAAATAATAAATAATATTATTTAAACAAACCTGTATGGACAACAAACTGCCGCACACTCATCCGAAACTCCTGACCGGCAAGACGGAATGTAACCTCGTAGACTGGAAAATCCGGGTCCTCCACGTAATCCGCCGGATGCGGCGCGTATGTAAACGTGGAAAGAAACTCCCACGTAATCTCAGGGTACGAGTCCTCCATCGCTAACTCAAATAGGCGCGACCAAGGAGTATCTAGTCCAACTATCTCACGCGCCCGCGCGGCCTCTCCCACGGTATCCAACAGGGCCCAGTCTATCCCTACATGCTCCCCAATGGGGATGGCGCGCAACCTCGCGCATCTCCTCCTCGCCCGTGACCCCGGCGGAAACTGCAGGTACGGACATGCCGGCTCTTCCTGCTCTCCCTCATCTCCCTCAGCCTCCATATGCTCAATCTCGTCATCGGAAGAATCCATCCCTGCACGTTGATAAGATAATATTAAATATAAAATAATAAACAAATAAAATTATTTAAACAATTTAAATAATAAACAAATAATATTAAATATAATTTAAATAATAAACAAATAATATTATTTATAAAATTTTAAATAATAAACAAATAATATTAAATATAAAATAATAAACAAATAATATTATTTATAAAATTTTAATATTATTAAACAAATATTATTAAACAAATAATATTAAACAAATATTATTAAACAAATAATATTTAAAAAAATAAATAAACATGAACCAAAGCGCCGCGCTATGGCCTCGGCGCGGCGCTTTGGTTCTTCGCGATGAATAACAGCCCCCCCCCCAATCGATCCAAACGCCCAAATCAAACAAATATCAAACATTTACAGTTAAAGAAAACGATTAAGGGTGTTCGATTTACCTTTTTAGCGGTCGAAAGATTGAAAACGAAGATATCCGGATCGAAGTGTGTGTAATCGCACCTTGTGTGTGTGTTTTGTGTGTTGTGTTGAAGTGGGGGAGAAGCTGCCCCGCTTCAGGTATAGCGAGGGACCAAAGCGCCCCGCTTTGGCCATAGCGGGGCGCTTCAAGGTTAAAGCGCCCCGCTTTGGCCATAGCGGGGCGCTTCAAGGCCTTTTTTATTTTTTTTTAAATTGTTTTTAATTCACAAACGCGTCGATAATAGTCTAAATTTTACGTTTTTTCCATTATACTTCATTTTTTATTATATATGGACTATACTGCAAGTTCCGGATCAAATCGGTTACGTGTGATGTCTTATTCCGTTATATCGTATTATTTTGGTTTGAAACCACAAGTACTCCTGTGAGAGGTGTTATGTGTATCAGCCGCCTACCGTACATGAACATGACGTATTTTTTCATTAATTGTAGTATTATGATGTATATTGTCATTAATTGTAGTATTATGATGTAACGCATATATTGAACAAACACAAACGTGGTTATTATTAAACACATTTAACCTACATCGTGAACATATGGGGTTACATTAAGGTCAGGGGCACGATACGTAAGCATTTCGTACGCGTTGATCTGATCCCTGTATAATGTGTGCCAGGCTGCTGCGCGCTCTGTTCTGTTCGCTGTCCAGAGTGGGTGTGGGGGAGGCATTGGATAACAACCTCCAAGATCTACATGTATGAAATGCCCATGGTCGACGAACACAACCGCAACCACCAGGTGAG
This sequence comes from Helianthus tuberosus, assembly GCA_030545235.1. Taxonomy (NCBI): domain Eukaryota; kingdom Viridiplantae; phylum Streptophyta; class Magnoliopsida; order Asterales; family Asteraceae; genus Helianthus; species Helianthus tuberosus. The sequence continues at coordinate 850,275 of JARYGA010023249.1, forward strand.
GTTGCTCAGCTTCGTTTGGCCCGCCCAGCAGAGGGAAAATTGTACAGCTCCCACGCATGTCGAAGGTGTGAACAATCACACCGTATCGTTGGGCAATAAGAAACCCCGTGTCAGGCATCGTCATGTAATTTTCGATATCTGCTCGTCCCACCCCCTTGAAATTGATCCGTCTAAGCAGCGCATCATAATTTCCTATGTTTTCCGGATCGAAAAACTGCCTCCAAAGCGATTCGTTCGTACGTAACTCCTTTATAAGTTGTTTCCGGATCATCAAATATGAATTTTGTTTCACTCCTAACCCAACAGCCACCGATCGAAACCCACAATGACCATCTGGTTTCACGTCCTTTATTCTAACGATGTATGGATGGATCACTTCGGGAATCTGAGATGCGTAGTTGCGGATCGCTATATCCGTCTTAGGACCGAGCTTGATCATCGGGAAATCAGGGTGCAGGTTGATCGGTTTGGTATTCTTTTGTCTTCTAGAATCTTCGAGTGATATGTACGAGCTGTGACGGGGAAGATCATCTGAGGCCTCGACCCAAGTTTCTTCCGACGGAATGTACGAGCTTTTTCTAGCGGCTTCAACCTTTCTTTCTTCCTGCGTTTTCAATGTTGGGCGACCACGAGTTTTCTTCAGAACAGCAGGAGGTTTTTTGTTATTGTTCCCTGGATTGAGGATTTGCTGAAACTTTTCAAAGAAGCTCCTTTTCACTTGAGGGGGTGTTGGATCGATCTTTTGTTTCAATTTTTCAAATTCCGCGTCTACATCGATATCCTCTATGTTTTTCTTTGCAGGCTTGAAGTTAAGCTTCTTCCAGAACACGTCTATGTGTGTGATCCGGAGTTGCTGACCTGTGGATGAAAACAAATTAGGTGGCAGAATCATAACGAGAAAGGTCAAAGATATTAATTACCTTTATTTTCCAACTTTTCCAAACGACAGGCACATGGCAAACCACAGCTGGTAAAAAGTTGGCAACCACAGCTTGCACCGTAGGCTCTCAACCCGTCTTCCTTACGTTTTAGTTCCTTACTCAAAAGCTCAATCGCATATATTGAAACCTTTCTGAGAATATATGCAAGCATGAGCTGCTTCTTGTGGTGCGTCATCACTTTTCGGAGGCTTGTTTCAAAGCTTGTACTAATCTCGGTGTATTGTCTATCAACAACATGATCAACATACAGTACAAGTTTATCCAGTGTGTTGCGATGACTTGGAAAGTGACTTTTTAGTGTTGCATGCATGCCCTCAACCCTGTTGGTCGTAGTTTGGTGAAAGTTGATAGTTTTGTTAATCCAGCATGATACAAACTTTTCACGGTACGGATCCAACCAGGATTTCTTCAAATAATCAAAAACCTCTAAAATTAAAAAAAACGTAAATAGTCAGTTTTTGTTATTATATAAAATTTGAACATAATTATGTAAGAAATACCTACGTTCACGGTCATCTTCTTTCAGCTGTGCTTCAAGGTTTTCCAAGTTATACCTGTATATTTCCTCGGTCGTAGACTCGCACAATAACGAAAATGTACGTGCGAATTCTTTCCATTCCTTGTCAGAGAATTTCTTCTTGCTGTTCTTATTAATATTTTGTTGAATATGGAACCGACAAAGATACTTATGCGCTTTTGGAAAAACTTGTTCACACGCGTTCATTAGCGCAAAATCCCTGTCTGTTAAAATCACGCGCGGTTCCATACATCCTACCAGCATAGACTTGATCCTCTGCAACACCCATAGGTAGTTCTCTGACTTCTCAGCGGAAATTACCGCACAAGCAGCCGTAAACGATTTGTTTGTCGACGTCATGCCTACGACCTGAACAAATGGCAGGTTGTACATGTTCGTTTTGTAGGTGGCGTCAATCATTAGCACATGCGGGAAGGCACACCACATATTGAATGATCTTTCGTGAACAAAGAAGACATCTTCAACTTCGTTTGATATCTCATTCGTGCGCATGTAATAAGTGTAATTTTTTTCGAGAAGAATGCTTTCAAGTTTTTGCATCGGAGACTTACCGACATTTTTTTCGGCGTTGATCTTCTGAACAGCGTTGTGTATATCTTTCGGAATAAGCTTTCTAGCCGGATTTTTTTTTGTCAGCGTTCGCCAGATACTTTGGTTGGGAATGTCTTGCTCTGCCAGCTCCTTAACCAGTTTTGTATCCTCCGAAGAAAGCCTTCTCGCATACGCGTGACCCTCTAAGTTTTCAATAGGAGTGTGGTTATGCTTCGCCTTCGTCACCTCGATCCTCCAAACACTTCCGGATGATTCCGAAAACCCGATCATCTCGAATGGGCAGCCTATTTTCTTGCTACCCGTTTTCCTCTGTGTAGCTATACTCTTATGCTCCTCACCAAAAGTACATTGAAACCAAATCTTGTAATTCTCTCCTCTTTTATTCGACCTCTTAGTCACAATGAGGTAACCGTTGTCTTTTGCCGTGTCTTGTACCCAACGCACCAACTCTTTACGTGACGAAAAGGTCTGCGTCGTATCAAACGAAAACGTAACCGGGTAACAGCCTTCCTCGTCAACAGACACATCCCCCGGCTCACCATCGTCACCGAGGTCCGAATATACTTGATGTTCAAAGTTGTGCTCGCCACCGTAACCGAAATTCGAATAACCTTGTAAGCTCTGTTGACAACCGTAACTGTCGTTTGGACCACACTCCTGCTGTACAAAGCTATACTCGCCACCGTAACCGAAATTCGAATAACCTTGTTGTGCGTAAGGGTCCTCCACAGGGGTATTCAAATCCAGCGTCACCGTGTTATCACGATAATGAATGCCAGATACAACCTCTGCCTCCCTCAAGTTGGACGAGACCGGTTTCTCATACGAGTCAGAAATAGCGGTCCCCTCGTAAGAATCAGGAACAACTGTCTCGTCAGAATATTGACCGAAAATATAGTTGTTTAACCACGACATCGTTTTTTCAAGAGATGTAACTAATACAGCAAAACCGCGCGTTATTTTGAGAAGAAACACAACGGATCTGAAATGAAGGCAAAATGTATATCGAAGACAATGTGTGTGATCGAAATGTATGTCTCACAGGTTGCTTTTAAAAGGGGAAAAGGGTGAAATTTGGGGTCGAAGCGCCGCGCTATGGCCACAGCGCGGCGCTTAGGGTTAACGACAAAACATCATGATTAGCTTTATGTCTGTCAAACAGTATCGAATGTTTCAAACGTCAATCGAAGCACGTATTGTCGATCGAAGCGCCGCGCTTTGGCCATAGCACGACGCTTTGGGGTGTGAAAATAATTTTGGGCGTGTGCAGCTAGCATGACCCTAAGTTTTACCTTTTGTTGGTCTTGATTTGTTTTATTAAATTTAGAAGATTGTAGCCAAAAAAAAAAAAACTGATGGCCGTTTGTTTTATTTGACAGTTGGCACCCACCTTTTCTATTTTTTTTATTTATGATCGTTTGTTTTATTTGACAGTTGGCACCCACCGAAACCAATTCTTGAATCTTGGTCAATACTTTTATTTAGATTAATTTATGTTTTATTTATTTATGCATAATTTATAATTTCTAGAAATAAAAAATATATAACTCAAACACTTGATAGTGTTTGAATCATTGTCAGTGTTTGAGTAGAAAATAGGGAGTGATGGGGGAACTTGACATGGCATGATATCATTGGATAGAGAATGACTTAAACACCCTAAAGTGTTTGAATCATACCCTCCACCCTCATACTATCTTTGATTTCTGACTTATCTAAACAGTTTGGTATTTGAATTTTTAATTTATAAAACTCAAAAATTCTGTAGTATTTTATATTATTATAAATTTGTATGCTTTATTGATCAACAAATTAGATCAGAGGAATATCTCCATAAAGAATCAATACTTTTGCTAGAATTGTGGCAGACTCATGTTGCTAGAATAAAATTATACTTTTTTTTTTGAACGGCTATTGGTGATGGCGGTGGATAGGGGTGTTCAAAACCGGATATCCGCAAATTCGGATATCCGAATTTCGGATATCCGAAATTTTCGGATACCAGATTTCACTATCCGAATCCGTATCCGAAATTTCGGATATCCGAATTTCGGATATCCGAAATTTCGGATACGGATTCGGATAGTGAATCGGATATCCGAAAATCCAACTTTTTATTTAATTTTTTTTTTCATATTCGGAAACGGATATTTTGGATAGTTTCGGATATCCGAATATAAGTTTTCGGATATTTTCGGATATTTTTTCGGATATTTTCGGATACTTCGGATATTTTTCGGATATTTTCGGATACTTCAGATATTTTTCGGATACTTCGGATATTTTCGGATATTCGGATATCCGAAAAAAATGAAAATTAAATTTTCGGATATTTCGGATATCCGAAATATCCGAAAATTTTGAAAATCACTATCCGAATCCGAATCCGTTTTTTCGGATATTTCGGATTCGGATATCGGATATTTCGGATCGGATTTTCGGATACGGATATTTTTGAACACCCCTAGCGGTGGAGCTCCGCTTACACCCCGGGCCATGTCTGTACATGTAACCCGTCCACCCAGTATCGGGGTTCTCCCTCAGGTGAAATCCCCAGTGGAAGGGAGAAACCGCCACAAGGCAGGGTCGAACCCGTGATCTTGAGGGGTGAAAACTCCCACCACACCTCCCCATAACCAATTGGGCTATGGATCATTGGCAAAATTAATATTGTCTTGTGAAATCTTATAAAATATAATTTTTTTATAACCGTAAAAAATGAAATTTAACTATTTAAGTTAAAGGTCTAAAATGTACTTATAGTTTATTGAATGAGTACTATGTGGATATTTAAAAAAAAATTATGAATTCTAAAGAATAAAATTTTACTTTATAATTTAACCTATAAAATATACATACTTTACAATTATAACAACTTATCTTTTATTTTTTTGTCTTTTAATTATTAATTTTTATTAAAAACAACATTTTTTATCTTTTGATTATTAATTTTTATAAAAAAACAAAACTTTACATATGTGTAACACTTATGACATATATCCACCACAATAACAAAACTACCAGAAACGAGTGCCGCACTGCAAAGTGTCGCCCCCGCCGCATCGCGCGGGCACGCTACTAGTATATATATATATATATATATATATATATATATATATATATATATATATATATAAATAGGGGAAGGATGTATAGAAAACCCACTTTTGGTTAGAAAACTCGGGAAACTCAAAGCTCCCGATGTTTTTTTTTTTTGAAAAAATTTACACATGTTATATACATGTTTTTAAGGGTATTGGGCAAAAAAAAAAAATAAAAAACGCGCCGAGTAGATATTTAAAAAAAATAAACAAGTTTTGGTGTAACATATGTTACATTCATCTGACATATGTTACCCTAGAAATTTGTTTATTTTTTAAAAAAATATTCACTCGACGCTTTTTTGATTTTTTTTTTCCCAAAACCCTTAAAAACATGTATATAACATGTGTAAATTGTTTTTTTTTTTTTAAATTCGGGAGGTTCGAGTTTCCCAAGTTTTCTAAATTATAAGGGTTTTCTATAGATACTTCCATTAAATATATATATATATAGGATAAGGCTAGGTAGAAAACCCTCCTTAGGTAGAAAACCCGGGAAACTCAAAGCTCCCGACATTTTTTTTTTGAAAAAAATAACACATGTAATATACATGTTTTTAAGAGTTTTGGGCCAAAAAAATCAAAAAAGCGCCGAAGGGTTTTTTTTTAAAAAAAAACAAATTTCAGCAACTTTCAGCATTTTTTGTCTAACACATGTTAGTCAACGAAGTTTTTGGAACTTGTTTATTTTTTAAAAAAAAAAGTACTCGGCGCTTTTTTGATTTTTTTGGCCCAAAAGTCTTAAAAACATGTATATTACATGTGTTATTTTTTTCAAAAAAAAAAATGTCGGGAGCTTTGAGTTTCCAGAGTTTTCTAAGAAAGATAGGGTTTTTTGTCTAGCCCAACCCTATATATATATATATATATATATATATATAGGGAGCCGCTAGAATGAGAACCACCATGAGTTATGAGAACCACGAGAACCGCGCCCCGCGGGTGGCCATCGGCGACGAAATTTTTTTTACACCTAGATCCGTATATTTTAGCGGGGGGTTTAAATTTTCGGTTCAAACGGCGCGCCCGAGGGGGTAGTTTTTTACGCCCAAAGTTTGGTAAAAAAAAAAAGAAAAATTAAAAAAATTAAAAAAACCCAAACTTTGGGCGTAAAAAACTACCCCCTCGGGCGCGCCGTTTGAACCGAAAATTTAAACCCCCCGCTAAAATATACGGATCTAGGTGTAAAAAAAATTTCGTCGCCGACGGCCACCCGCGGGGCGCGGTTCTCGTGGTTCTCATAACTCGTGGTGGTTCTCATTCTAGCGATCCCCTATATATATATATATATATATATAGTGAGAAGATCATGCGAGAACCACCTCTTATTGCGAGAACCGCGAGAACCAATGTGAACACAACCAAAAATGCCTAAAAATAGCTAAAAATCACACAAAAATTTTTTTTTTGATTTTTTTAATATTTTTTATGTTAAAATCGCTACTTTTCAAAGCAAAAAAAAAAAATAATAATAATTTAAAACTTAAAAAAAAAAAAAAAATTTTATTCGAAAAGTAGCGATTTTAACATAAAAAATATTAAAAAAATCAAAAAAAAAGTTTAGATTTTTTTTTGATTTTTTTAGATTTTTTTAAGGTTTTTTGTGGGTTTAGTTTTTAGCATTTTAGCTTGGGGGGGGGGGGGGGTTAGGTTTTTGGGGGGTGGGGGAGGGGGGTTAGGTTTTTTTTTAGGTTTTTTGGGGGTTTTAGTTTTTAGCATTTAGCTTGGGGGGGGGGGGGGGTGGGGGTTAGGTTTTTTTTAGCTATTTTAGGTTGTGTTCACATTGGTTCTCATGGTTCTCACAATAAATGGAGTTCTCGCATGAGCTCCTCCCTATATATATATATATATATATATATATATATATATATATAGAAAGCCGCTAAAATGAAAACCATCCCCAGTTGTAAGAACCGCGAGAACCACTCTCCACCAATTAGAATTTGCCATATATACACTATTATATTATATCATAAAGGGTATTTTGGTCTTTTACTTCTAATGTCTAATCTTCTATCATTTTTGTCTCTGCCTCTTTAAAGCTTTCACACCATCCTCTTCTCTCTTTTATCTCTCTCATTAAAATTGAAATTCCTCCTCTTTCATCTCGAAAATAAAAATTCTAACTGCAACCACAAAACCTCTCATCTCTTTCATCCCTATGCAAAACGGAGAACACCCATGGAGGAGCCGGAGCCTCACCGGCCTCATTCTTGCTTCCCAGACGACAACAAACATCCCCTGAAACCCTTGATTTTTCCGGCAATGGTGGTGGCGACGATATTGATGATGACACAAGGGTGGAGATGACGACGATGATGTTTGAAGATGAAGGTGGAGGTGGCCGACGGTGGCACTGGCCGTCGGAGCCACGCCAGCGGCGACGTATATTGGTGGTGATTATGTTCTGGTTAGGTTAGTGGAGATGACGACGATATTGATGATGACACGAGGGTGGAGATGACGACGATGATGTTTTGAAGATGAAGGTGGAGGTGGCCGACGGCGGCACTGGCTCGTTTGAAGACGATGTTGATGTTTTGAAGACGATGATGTTTTGAAGATGAAGGTTGAGGTGGCCGACGATATTGATGATAACCCGAAGGTGGAGATGACGACGTTCTGTTCAATCGTTTCCCCCAATTTGGATCCTAGGGTTTCAGCCAATCGCGATCAGGTTCGTTTCTTGCTGCCGTTTCTAATCTAATTTCTGTTCTTATACAATCGTTTCCCCCTTTGTGTTCTCATACAAAGATTTTCGTAAAAGATCTTAATCTAATTTCTAGAGAGAGAGAGAATTAGGTGTTTGTGTGTGTTTCTATTCGAAAGAGGCATTCTTATTATTATTTTTATTAATAAAGGTTTTGGTTTCGATAAATCGGAGATCTGAGTTGTTTCATGTGGCCAAGATTCGCGTGAATTCGATGGAAGATTTCAAGCCGATAAAATCAACCGTTGAGGGTTATACGGAAAACGGAGTTACTATTGAAGCTCGGTTTAAAGACTTTTGCAAGGTTTTATTTTTTTTATTTATAAAGTTTCATTAAAATTGTTTGTATTATTTTTTGGCTTAGTGATTCTTGCTCTTGGGTTAATAATTTGTGTGGTTTGACTTGATTTGTAGTGTTTTTATTGCTAAAGTTTGACTTTTTTTTTTTTTGCAAAAAAAAAAGTGCGTAAACTTTTTAACGTAAAATGTAAACTTTTTAATGTAAAACGTAAATTTTTTAACATAAAATGCAAACTTTTTAACGTAAAAAAGTTAAAACCATAAAGTTTTTAACGTAAAACGTAAACTTTTTCACGTAGAACGTAAAACATAAACTTTTTCACGTAAAACGTAAACTTTTTCACGTAAAACGTAAAATGTAAACTTTTTCACGTAAAAACGTAAAACGAAAAACTTAAACTTTTTGACGTAAAAACTTTTAACGTAAAATGTAAAACGTAAAACGTAAAATTTTTCACGTAAATTGTAAAAACGTAAAACGTAAACTTTTTCTACATAAATTGTAAAACGTAAACTTTTTCTACGTAAATTGTGAAAACGTAAAACGTAAACTTTTTCACGTAAAACGTAAAACGTAAACTTTTTCACGTAAAACGTAAACTTTTAACGTAAAACGTAAAACTTTTTCTACGTAAATTGTAAAACGTAAAAAACCGTGTGATAAAACGGCACCTAAACAAGGGGCGTGAATACGGGGCATAAAAACGCCGCGTAAAAAACGGGACGTAAAAAACGGCGCGTTAAAACAGGACGTAAAAAACAGTGCGTTAAAAAAACGACGCTTGAAAAAGGCGGGCGTAAAAAACGGCGTGCAAAAACGGCGCGTTAAAAAAAGATGCGTAAAAAAGCCGGGCGTAAAAACAGCGTGCAAAAACCGGTGCGCAAAAAAATTGTTTTGTTAAAAAATCTGAATTTAAAATGGTTTCTAATAAAAAATAGTATATTACAAAAATCGTCCTTTATTATCACTTATTGCAAACTGTGTCATTTGTCTTCAATAATTACAGAAAACGTACTCGATGTTTGCAAACCCCTGCAAGTTATGTCCTTTAGCCCTAACTCAGTTAATTTTTGTGGTTAAATCTTACCAAATGGACCCTACATGAGGGTATTTTTGTGGTTAAGTCCGACCATTTGGACCCCGCATGAGAGTAAAATGACCAAAATACCCTCATGTGGGGTCCATTTGGTCAGATTTAACCACAAAAAATTAACTGAGTTAGGGCTAAAGGACATAACTTGCAAGGGTTTGCAAACGTCAAGTACGTTTTCTGTAATTATTGAAGATAAAGGACACAGTTTGCAATAAGTGACATATATAAAGGACGATTTTTGTAATTTACTCAATAAAAAATTCTTTTAAAAAAAACAACTAATATAATAATACAAAAAAGTAATAGAAAATAATAAAGAAAAAAAGACAAAAAAGAGACAATTTACTAAACTACCCTTTTTGCATTAAAATATTAAAAACATAATAAGACAAAATGTATTTAATATTAAATTGAATTGAAAAACCCTCTCTGGGCAAGGGAGGAAGGGGAACCCTTCCGAGCGATCTTCTCTGCCGTAGAATACTCCCGAAGGGGTATTCGGTTAAGGCAGCCATTTCCAAAAAAAAAATCGGAAATTTTTCCTTTCCATTAGGAAGGGAAAAGAGCGCTTCTGTCCCTTGTCCTAGACTACTCCTATTAGGCTAATGATACCGTATGGAGCCATCAGTCTTCGTCCGACATGCGCAAGAGCACTTTGCTCTCCTAAGATCGTCCACCGTAAAACGACGCGCGACCATCATTCACTTGCATTTCATTTGAAGGTTGACTTTCTTTGACTGAAATATTCAAAATGTTTGCTGAAGGTGTTCACCGGTCGGATGGCAATCCGACCGGATGACCATCCGACTCAAAGTTTCATCTCATTAAAAAATAAGTTGACTTGTTTGACTGTTACTCGTTCGGATTACTATCCGGTCGGATAACAATCCGTATCACTGCATCTCTGTGAAATTCATTTAAATTTGTTGACTATGTTGACTTTTGAAGTTCACCGGTCGGATGGCAATCCGACCGGATGATCATCCGACTCATAATAATTCACATGCAATTCATTTAAAAGTCTTTGACTTTAGTTGACCTATCCGAGCGGACAGCAATCCGTGTCACTGCATTTGACTTTAGTTGACCTACCCGACCGGATTACTATCCGAGCGGACAGCAATCCGTGTCACATATCACGTGAATCTTTTAACAGCACCCATTGCATGTGAAGCAGTGTGATTTGTGTCAACATCATTAATAGCATTCAGAATTTGCATGTGATAAGTCAGTATGCATGTGATATAATAATTCATATTAATTGTGATTTCATGTTCACGTGATTCATACAAAAAAGGTCCAATAGAATTATGAATTGCATATAAGCATTTAATGTTGTCGGCCATTGTTGTGAGTCTGTATATGCATAATAATAGTTTGCATGTGAGTCGGTTGTTTTTGAAGTTCAAAGTTCATTAATTGTTGATTGTTTGTTTGCATGTGAGATCTGAATTCATTATTGTGGTAAAAAAGTCAATACGCTATCCGGTCGGACAACACACTCAATTTCAACATATTTGTCATTTAGTGCCATACATTGAGAAGTCATCCGGTTGGACAGCTTCAATCCCATCCGGTCGGACAGCTTTAATTCTCATCCGGTCGGACAGCAACTTCATCCGTTCGGACAGCTTTAATCCCATCCGGTCGGACAGCTTTAATTCTCATCCGGTCGGACAGCAACCTCATCCATTCGGACAGCAACCCCACCCGAACGGACAGCATTGTCACGCGATTATTGTCACTGTTGATTTTTGTTGACTCACTCGTTCGAGTACCTATCCGATCCAAGTTATTTGATATTTTTGTTGTAACTAATCATTGCTATTTGATTGTTTCTTGTGCTGTGATTTACGAGGTGTGAATATCAAGGAAATAAAATCATGGCTGAAATAAAAATGAGATCCCGAGAAGAGATTTTGAAAGAAAAAACCGAAAGAGAAAGATTCATTGTTGGATGCAGAATGGAGAAAATGCAGGAAGAGTATGAAAATGCTGTTAGAAACAAAAGATGGGACAAGAATCGAGAATGTTATGTCAACAGAGAAGGTGAACCTGTTATTCCCAGGAAAGATATAGTTCATGATGATGTTCTTCTAGTAATTCCTCTATCCGGCGAATTTTATTCAAAACGTGAAAAAGACAAGAATTATGAGAAAAATCTGAATAAAATATTCAGACATGCTATGACATCAAGTCTAAGAAAGAGGGATGAAGAAAGAATGAAGAAGAATGTTAAGAATTTGGTTGATGATTTGAAGAAGGTTGCTGACGAAATGAAAGTTGAAGTTATTGAAAAACAAGTTGTTTCTGAAGAACAGCAGGTTGAATAAGAGATAGAGAAGAAAGAAGATGTTGAGAGTGATCAAAAGCTGGTTGGTGATCAGGTGAACACAGCAGAAAAGGAGAAAATGACAGAAGAAGGTGGGATAACTGATAAAATTCAAACTGAATCTTCTGAATTACTCAACAAAAATGGATTGATGAATAATGATACTAAAATCAATAAACAATATGGTAATAAAACTGTTGAACAGTGCAATAAATGCATGGAAACATGCAGAGCTTGTACTGAAAAAGACGAAAAATTCAGAACAAGAGATCTAGAGTTTACTAAAATCGAAGAAGTTTTCAAAGAAAAATGCAAAGAAATGCTAGAAAATGAAAAGGTTTTAAAAGAAAATGATGAAAAACTTTCTCAAAAATGTAAAAATCTAGAAAAAGAAAATGAAATTTTGAAAGAAAAGGTTTCAAAAATGACAGAAGAATGTGTTCAAAAAGAAAATGCATGTCAAGAAATGAAAAAGGAATACGATTCAATAAAATTGGCTTATCACATTACAAAAGAGTCATATGAAAATATGAAGAGACAAATGAAACTTGTTTAATCCAGATTGAAATACTGTTATGAAACAACTGATACGCTTAAGCGACAGTATTCAATAAAGCAACAAGTTGTCAATTCTTACATTGAGGATGTTGCTAAGCTAAAACGTCAAATAGCTGATTTAGAACAGGATAACAACAAGTTACATAGTTATCATGCATCATCATATGTGCTTGAAAGAATTTTCAATCTAAAACCGGATGGTAAAGATTCTGAGCAAAACAAGAAAGGTATTGGCTCAGAGTTTCATCAAGTTCCACCACCGGAAAAGTTCGCATTTTATGATGATGAGAAGGTCGTGTAGGATCGTTTTGTGACCCAAATGAGTCAATCAGAAGAGTTTTTCTCAATACGAAAGGCGGAAACAGACGTATTGAGTTCAATTCAGCAAGAATATCACTTTAAACTGTCTTTTGATTGATTTGACAAAGAATTACAGCGAGTAGACACTTCGGCAGCACTTCGGCTCTCAAACCGGAATCACAGAACCACTTCAAACGAAATCAGGCAACACATATATATAGGTGAGGTAATTCCGCTTGAAACTGTCTCAAGCGAAATCACATTCAAGCGGAATTACTAATTTCGTTTGAATGTGACATGGTGATTTCAAACGAAATTATAACTTCTAATTCCGCTTGAAATTGCCTTTCACCCTATTTTTTGACATTTTTCTCGTATAACGTGCCCTGATCTATTTACAAACATACAAGACTTGATACAAGACGAAGTCGACAGACGCATGCACCAACAGACTCCCCCTCGAATGTTGACGAGTCTTCAGTGTCGAGTCTTCAACATCTTCAGTCTTTATCAGTCTTTCTGAACTATATTCCGAAGTATCTAACAATATAAGTATTCTCCATCTCTCTCTTCTCTTTATCAACTTATCTCCCCCTCGGATGTTGATCTAATCTTCAATTTCAGAATAACAATCTGGCTCTTGCCTCTCTATCATCCCAAGATCTGTAACTGGCTCTTACAATCTCTTGATCAGATCTCTTGATTCCTTAAGTTCATCAGCATCAGCAGCTTCAAGATCGTAACCTGGCCTACCTGCACAAACTCTACCTCACAATAAATTTCACAATTTTAACATTTGACAAATTTATACATCACTTGTAGATATTAATCAGAATGATTTAATATTCACAAATTTCTGATGACCACTTGTAGGAATCATTCAAAAATAAATGATTTTACACTTTTAATCTCTGATGAACCACTTGAAAAAATATTAATTTTCTTTTCAAACACACTTTTCCAACCCAATAGTCATCATGTTTATCACTTTGAGATTTTGAAAATCAAATCATCAACATCAGTTGTCGAAAATCTTTTTGAATTTTTCAAAATTTTATGCTAAAACACACTAAAATCCTTTTGGATTTTTGTAAAGAAATACAGTAAAGAAATATATACAAGCAATATTTTGTGAGTTTGTAAAAGAGGGTCATATCAGTTTTTAAGACAAATCACCAACACCATTAAGCTTTAAACATTTTCTGTTCTAAATGATTCACTTAGATTTTCAGTATACTGATCCACTTAAAATTTTCACACAAAGTTCAACTGTTTCGAGATACGAGATTAGTGTTTTTAAAGACTTAAACTTATTCGCGTGTCCCACCTCAGAATATACTCCCGTATCCAGATCCCAATATTCAGTCTTACAGGTGAATATACCTAGATGATATCTGTAAGGGTTAAATTGTGAAGGCCGTGAGAGCTCAGGTCAGAACTTCCGTTCAGCAGAGAGATGACGGCTTCGACTTTTGGTGGGTTCCCTTTAGAGAATATTTTCTTCAACAGCACATGATTTGCATTTTTCAATGTTTCATCATTTTTTATGCTGAGGGTGAGCTATATTTCAAGCAAGCGTAAAGTATTCTCCGGGGACTAGGCCATTGCTTCCGCAAAATCAGAAGTCCCGGGATAATACCCCAGATATCACTGAGTATAAAGACCTAGTATCTCAGAAAGAGGGACCTTTCAAACAAGATTTCGGGGGTTACCCATATATCCGAGAGATGTTCCCCATGATATAACCACGTTTGAAATTTAGGTTTATATCTCGTCACAATCTACTAAATGTGTAAAAACCTACTGGCACATCATCAGTGAGACCGTTTATCACATTTTGACATTCCAAATCTTTAGCATGCTGTGATCGTCCACTGATGTACTATCATTTCCTCTTTTTCATAACAAAACTCATTTTGAATTTTATCATGTTTTTGCCTTTTTTCAAATTTTCAAATGTTTTTGGATTTTCTGAAATTTTTACTACCCCTAAAATTCAAACACATTTAAAAGAAATTTGAAAACAAATTGTACAAATAAAATGACAAATGATATCGAATCACTTCAAATCGCCATCCACTTGGCATAAACAATCAGAACTCCCCCTCACAACAAAACATTTTCCCATTGTGATTTCAAAACACTTAAGTTTGTTTTAATCAACATGGTTTTTCCAGAAAATAAGTTTTGTTGATTTTATAAAACCACTTGTAGGTTAGGGGATCAATTCATCACCTTGTTCATTTAACCACTTGAAATATTTAACAATTTTAAATTTTATCAACAAATATCATTCGTATAAAATCAAGTACAACTTAATGTCCCTGATTTACCACTTGTAAGAAGAAATCACTTTCGTGAATTTCTCAAGAAAGATGCCGATTCCTGCTCCACTCTTAACAACCTGGGAACTCCGGCAAGTCCTGGTTTTCATTCATCATAATAGGTTCCATCCCAGTCACAAACCTGGGACGACCCAACTTTTCCTGCTTTCTTCATTTTCTTTTCGTAAAATTCCTTTACCCCTTTGACCTTTCCGTCAACCATTTTGCCAAAAATATGTTGCACTTTGGGGTTAAAAGTTTTTTCAATATCAAATTCTTTCTTTTCTGAAAAAAATTGATTTGAAATCTCAACTTTACCAACTTTTTGTTTAAAATTTTCAGCCCTCAATGGTGGAAAATTTGCATCATCCATTGGCGGTACTGATTTTCCATCTTTTAATTCGACCTGTGGCTCCTCTGACTTTGTGGAATCAGATTCATCACCAGAACTATCATCAGATTTCTTAACAACCCATTTTTGATTGTCAAGATTTGTTTTTCTCTTGTAAAACCTTTTTGAACATTCACCAACCTCAAACTTCGAATTTTTGAAAACTTTGAATTGTTTGGTTGGTGGTTCATTTTCAACCATCTTTTCTTTCAATTTAAGAGAAACTCCCTGTTTTGTTTGAATTGTCTTTGAACAATTTCTGGCAATATGACCAACTGTTTTGCATTGAAAACAGGTTCTTGTTTCCTTTTTCTGATAAACTTCTTTCATTTCCTCTTGCTTCTTCGCAAGGAATTCTTTGTTTGATTGATTCCTGAACAACTGCTCCTTTTTTTCTTCAGTTGATGTTCCTGAAACAAACACAGTTTTTTGTTTATAAGTTTTCTCATTTTTATGATTTTTCGGAGAAAGAAAACCCAATCCCTTTCTTTTGAAATTACCGTTATGGTTTGGTTTCTTTTGAAAACCAGAACTGTAACCTTTTTTCTTATTTAAACATTGTTGAACTCTTGAGGTGTAAGGTCTTGGTTTTTCAGAAAGATTTACATCTTTTATTTCAGAAATATTAATTTCTGTTAGTTTGAAAACCTTTTTTATCATTTCAGTTTTAACACCTCTTATTGGAAATTCCTCATAAGAATATAATTTGTTTGAATCATTCAAAGTATATGCCACTTTGAATGTTTCATCATTCAAATTATATTTTGATAACAAAAACTCTTTATTGTAAACCCGTTTGTCCTTTTTGACTGTTGATTTTGATTTGTCAGATTTTGACTCCGAGTTTGACTCCAACTTTGACTCTTCGGTTTCATCGTTATCCAACACCTGATCGACCACTTTCTTTATTAATTCGGACTCATGATCAGTGTCAGACGATGTGAAAGTGACGTCAATGTTGTCTGGCAAATTTTCTGAAGATTCAGACTCCCACTGTAAATTGGTTGCCTTTTTGACTCTTTCTGAATTTGTATTTCTAGGAGAATATCCATTTTCAAGCGGGGGTGGACACTTTGTATAACTGGCACTTTGTTTCTTACCAGAAATCTTCACTTCAGTATCCTTTTTATTTTCATGACTCTTGTCTTCAGATATTTCATCTTCATCAAATGCCTTCATGCCTTCAACAGTTGGATAAACCCTGTCAATAACATAAGAAGTACATGAGTAACTTTTTAATAACCTATTAACTCTTTCTGTTTCAATTCTTTGAGTTTCTAGTTTCTGTTCAAGCACATCACATTTCTCAATGTAATTGTTAACGACTTTCTGCTTTGTCATGAAAGCTCCTTGAAATGTCTTCATAGCCGTTGCTTGTTCACTGCTTGACAGATTGTACTGATTCATTGCTTTGTTCAAGACATCGTAAGATTCTTTCAATCTGTTCATGTTATAAATCAAAGTACTGTTCTGCTTCTTCACTGCTTCACAGTTTTCGCATTTCACATGAACTTTTTGTGCATTAACTTCTTCATCAACTGTGAAAGCTGGAATGTCTTTGACCTTTTTCCTAATCACTGGAACTTCTTCATCATCACTGCTGACGGGTTTTTTAACTTTCTTCTTTTTCTTTTTAGCTTTTTCATCATCACTGTCACTTTCTTCCATCATCTTCAAATTTTTTTCCATTCTCTTTGTATAATAATCATCATCATTATCACTGTCTTCAGTAACTCGAGCAACACAAGCTTTATGATTTGACTTCTTGTTAGGATCATAATCATCCCAACTGAAATTTGCCCAGCTAAACCCTTCTGGTAATTTTTCATCATCTTGGTTTATCAGGCATGCTTTATTATCAGCTGAAACATATTTGTCCCAACTGAAACCTTTTGATGATTTCTTATCTTCTTGATTCACCAAACATGCTCTCTTTGATGATTCTTCAATCTCTTTCCTGGCATGAGCAGTTTGTGGTTGTTGTTGATGTGGTTGTTGAGCAACTTGATGATAAATTGCTTTCCGATAATAATCATTGTTGTTGAACGGATTTTGAGCTCCACTTGCTTCGCGGTTTTTGCACTCCCTCTTAAAGTGTCATTTTTCCCTGCAACGAAAACAAGTAACTTTAGATTTATCAAATCCTAAAGTAGAAACATTTGCATCACGGAAATCATCTCTTCCCGTAATTTGTTTAAACTTCTCAGCTCTTCTTAACACACTTGCCAAACACCATTTTATATCCATCAATTCCAGCTCTTCAGCATCAATCTGATCGTAATCCTCTTTTGTCAACACTGGATTCCCGATCCGACCTGCAACTAAACTCTCATATGATTCCAAAACAGTTCCCAACAACGACATGTGACCTTTAGCAACCTCTTCCGAGAAATTTTCATCATTCTCAATGTTCAGAACAATGTTGCATTGTAATCTCTTTCCTTTCTTAGTTGTTGAAAAATTTGGATCAAATGATAGGTATGGAGAAAATCTTGTTTTGATGTTTGATCCTTGAGATGATCCACCAGATGAACCTTTAGCATTGAATGCAGTTTCGATCTTTGGTGACATATTGATTTTATCACTGCTTCCTCCTTTGTAATACAATCCAATATCTTGTTCACCATCATAATCTTTCATTCTTGAAATTTTTCTTTATTCCATCTCCTGAGCTTCAATCTTTTCAATAAACTTGTTGAGTGTTAAACTACTAAAACCTTTCTTGTTCCTTAACATCATAAGATATGTGCCCCAAGTTTCATGTGGCAACGCATCAGCCAACTTTTCAATCAACTCTTCATTATCTTTTGTGATGCTTAACCTCTTCATGTTTGCTAATAGATTGCAATATCTTTCTATGATCTGCTTTGTGTTTTCATTTTTTAAACCCCGAAATAAATCGAATTCTTTTTTCAAAAGCAATTTTTTGTTCTTGACCATCTCTTGGCTTCCAACAAACTTTGATCTTAATGCTTTCCATATTGAGTATGCACTTCCACTGTGTTGCAATAAGATCAATATATCTTCTTTAACTGCTTGATGCAATAGACTAATCATCATTTTCTCATTTTTGTATTTCTTTCTATCATCAGCACTTAGATCTTTAATAGCAATCTCCTCTTCATCATCATTCTTCGGTCTAACATACTTTGTTTCAATGCATTCCCAAGCATCCAAATAATTTGCTTGCACCCAATTTTCAAAACGTTCTTCCCAACCTTTATACTCTTCAATGTTCATAAGCTTTGGCGGTTTTTGCATAGTGCCCGTTTCATTTTCCATAGTCAAGTTCTGAGTGACACTAGCCGGAGTAGTCGGGGTAGTAGCAAATGCGTTATAAAATTCCTCTTCCATGATTCGGTTTTCAAAAATGTACAAACAGTCAGTTTCAAACGAAATTACACTCTCAAACGATGGTGCGAAGTAACCCGGTTCAAACGGAATCAACAACTAGACAACTTCAAGCGAAATACCAACTTCACACGGAATACCCTTTCAAACAGAATAACTGATTTCGCTTGAAACTAACACCTTTTCAAACGGAATCCCTGATTTCGTATGAAGTTTTCAAATGGAATCACTGTTTGGAGCGGAATAGCTGATTTCAAACGGAAACACTCAAGCGGAATACCGGTTTCAAGCGGAATTAAGGACTAATTCCGTGTGAAATGCCACTGACGTCATCATACTCGAGCTGTTTTTGAAGTGAAATTAAAATTTTATCAATTTATAGATCGAATTTGAGTCCAATTCTTTTAAGGATTTGTTAAAACACTATTGCGCACATAATGTGAGAAATTTAGTCGATTTTAACCGTGAAAAGTTGTTAATTTTGAAAAAGAAGGTGTAGAAATCAGAAATTGCAGTTGATTTGGTATGAACTCTTCCTCCTGAGCTCTGATACCACTTGTAGGATCGTTTTGTGACCCAAATGAGTCAATCAGAAGAGTTTTTCTCAATACGAAAGGCGGAAACAGGCGTATTGAGTTCAATTCAGCAAGAATATCACTTTAAACTGTCTTTTGATTGATTTGACAAAGAATTACAGCGAGTAGACACTTTGGCAGCACTTCGGCTCTCAAACCGGAATCACAGAACTACTTCAAACAAAATCAGGCAACACATATATATAGGTGAGGTAATTCCGCTTGAAACTGTCTCAAGCGAAATCACATTCAAGCGAAATTACTAATTTCGTTTGAATGTGACATGGTGATTTGAAACGAAATTATAACTTCTAATTCCGCTTGAAATTGCCTTTCACCCTATTTTTTGACATTTTTCTCGTATAACGTGCCCTGATCTATTTACAAACATACAAGACTCGATACAAGACGAAGTCGACAGACGCATGCACCAACAGGTCGAAAAAGCCTTCAACATGGTAGATCAATTGCCAGATAACATTGACGTAACCTATTCCAAATCTGATGATTCAAGTGATTCAGAGGTGGTAGGTAAGGTTGTTGAAAGTGTTTTGAAAGAAGAGTCGATTGAAAAAGGTAAATCTGAATCACAGGATGGAAATGAAGGTAATTTTCATGAAGAATATCTGAAAAACTCAAAATCTGAGAAAAATTTGAATGATGATTCAAAAGGACTGGTTTATACCATGATTGGATCGAACAAATTATTCTTAGATATTGTATTCCCGATTCAGAATGTGATTTCAGAAAAGATTGACAAAGTTTTCAA
Organism: Helianthus tuberosus; assembly: GCA_030545235.1. NCBI lineage: Eukaryota > Viridiplantae > Streptophyta > Magnoliopsida > Asterales > Asteraceae > Helianthus > Helianthus tuberosus. Next base: position 870,111 of record JARYGA010023249.1, read on the forward strand.
GATGGTTGAGATTGAAAAGTCTGAAATTCAAAAGTTTACTGGAAAATGTTGTTGGATCGATGTGTGACCTGAACGAGTCAATCAGAAAATTTTACAATCTATTTCAAAGGCGGAATCAGAGAAATAGACGTGTAACAGCTTGATTCTCGTTAATTATCTTCTTATTATTGATTCCAAAGCTTTTACAGATCGTTTGACAAACTGGCAGCACCTCGGCTCTGTATCGGAAAAGTTACAAATGACCAAGCACCTCAGCTATATATAGTTGTGCTAATTCCGTTTGAAAGTGTCACTGACCATTTCAAGCGAAATTACAAAGTCTAATTTCGTGTGAAATGGTCAGTTCCATTTCAAGCGAAATTACACACTTTAACACAAACCCTATGTAAGACCCTAATTCATTTAACCTTAACACAACGCAGCGGAAAATCGAGTTTGAAAATTTCATTCATGACATACATCTTGACATTCTAATAATTCATTTTTAGAATATAAGAACATGCCTTATCAACACTAAATTACATATTTAAGCATTTCCGTACAATCTGTCTTGTGACTCGATCCTCGATCTCCAAACCTTGGTTATCCTCATGACTGGTACTACCTGCGCTCACCACATAAAATTCATACATTAGTACGTATCATAAGCATACAAGACTTGTTCACGTTTACTTTTCGTTTCATTAACTCTTTACATCCCGTCTTTCCTTCTGATCATAAGATCCGTAGTGAGACATCTTTGACATTCCTGCGTTACACTTCATCACCAGGCACGATGTTATTATCGTTAGTGCTCAATTTCATTGAATACATGCGTACGTACTTTCATACAACCTATACGTAAACTTACGGTCACACATAGCAACATACATCCCTGTGTACCTACATACATACGTTCGTGCATACCTAAACACATCCATTCATACATACATACATACATACATCCTTACATGCCTACATACATACATACATACCTACATACATACTTACATACAAGCCTACATACATACTTGCATACCAACATACATACGTAATTTCATACATACATACATACATACTTATTCCATACCTTCTCACAACTTACATACGTGCATACCTTCGTACATACTCCCTTGACTACTTATGCATACTATCTACTCCCACATCATTACATCCCCGTATATACTCATACATACATACATACTTGCTTATCCACATAAGGGCGATTGCCAATGAGAATTAAATTAATAATTCTTACCTGGAGTACGGGATCCCACTTTAAGGTTCATAAATGGAACCTAAGGTGGGATTCTTACCTGGGCTATGGGATCCCGCTTTAAGGTTCCTAAATGGAACCTAAGGTGGGATTCTTACCTGGGCTATGGGATCCCGCTTTAAGGTTCCTAAATGGAACCTAAGGTGGGATTCTTGCCTGGGCTATGGGATCCCAAGGGGAACCAACATACCTATATCGTCACGCACGATCATGTCATCCCACCTTTATACATTCACACATACGCTTACCATAAAGGTCATAAAACATGAGTTAAACTAGTTATACGCGACTTAAAACGCGTTTAAACGAGTTCCCGATACAAAACGGAGCCAACAAACAACTTTCGACAACCAGCCACCCCGTCGCGTAGCGCGACGGGCCGTCGCGTAGCGCGACGCCATCAAACAAACAGAATGTTTGTTGCTGCTGTGCTGCAGATTTCAGCACGTCCGCGTTTCACGGAAACGGTCATAACTTCTTCGTTATAGGTCCGTTTTACCCGATTCTTTTTCCTACACGTCCGTAATTTAATTCTCCATCTTTCGGAGTTAAGATCCGACATCCGGATTAACAAAGTTTCAGACTTTTATCTCTTCGGCTTATTCCCCTTTTTCCCAACCTTGACCCATTCATGCATTCATCAACGTAACTTGTTCGTTTTGCCATAACCCCTTATACACATAGTGATATCAATGACGTCTATCATAAATTACTAAACTCTTGGATGTCTTGCATCCTTTTATCACATTATCATTCATATGCTCATTTCGACCCGTTGAGGGTATTCACTCATTAGTTTGGTCTATGACTAACCAAACCATCATCCCCACTTTCATACTTGTCCAAAACATAACACTAATCGAATGACTTGTTTCTAATCTACTTTTAAGATCATTTACCCCAAAATACCCATCAAGGGCATTTTGGTCATTCTTAACCCATCATTTACGACGAGAGACCTTAAACACATATTTGACCTCAAACATCATGTTTAATTCATTACAACACTTTATTACTTACTTGTACTACGAAGTGATTACAGAAATCACTTACCTTATGCGTCCGTGCTCGTATCCGATTCCTCGCCTTTTCTTGACCCGTTATCCTTTCAGGCGTGAGTCCGTCTTGACGTGTTTCCTATACTTTCATTTCATCGAAACCACGCCCTTATTAGCATACTCATTTGTACATGTAACCATCATATCATTCGCATAACTCACACTTAACTTTTCTTAGTCATTACTAACAAGCATTAAAACATATAATCGACTTCATATAATCATATCCGTATACGTTAAACTCATGCAACTCCTCATGTCATTACATTTAACACAGATTGCTATAATATGTACCATACGACTTTCCATCAACATACATTTACGACAACGAGTCAAGTCATGTTTCTTATACTTAGTTGACTTTCAAAAGTCAACTATTAACCATACTTAACTATCGACTTATCATTATATACTCGTAACATCATATTCGCTTATACGGATGACACCATATACATTTCATCATACACTTGATGCGAGTACTACCTTTTAAGCATAACGTACAACTATTTCATACTCAAATCTTCTAAACTCATACATAACCCATCAAAACATATTACTAATCATCATGTATCATTCCAAATGAACATTAAACATAACATCATCATATTCCTATACTTTCATTTGACAATAATTCATCATACCCACATAATACATCAATCATTCAACAAGACTTGAACATAGGAGGTGATTACTAGTCATAATCTTCACCCTAACTAACGGGTGTCACCTCTAAACATCAAATTAACGCAAACCATTCATAACCCACGTTCTACACGAGGATTCTAACCCTCGTACATAATCAATTTCATATTAACTTACGGATTAGAACATAACCCACTTCACCCATGATCACCAATCTTAGATTTAAGACATACCTTATGATCCCCTCGTGTTGGTGATCATTAATTCATGCTCGGTTATGGATTTCAACTTCATCTTGCCTTCCAATTTGAGCTTAAAGGCGATTTAGGGTTTGAGGCTCCATGGGAGCCTCCTGATCTTTCTCGAACACACACGATGTGTGTGTTTATGTGTGTGTTTAGTTATCTTATAACTTAACTTTCACTTGTTCCATTTTAGCCCCTCGGGTTTACTTTTAAAACATAACTGACACTACCTTAATCATTTAAGACTTACAACCATACCCTTAACTAGGTTAAATAACCTAGTTATTTATTTCCTGACGTGTCACATTATAACATACAACAAACATTAACATTCAGATTTTTGGGGCGTTACACCCTAGTTCTGATCTGTTGAGTACTGGTTTATCCTATCTAGACATAAGACTCGATAAAGACGAAGTTAACAGACATTTATGCACCAAGAGACTCCCCCTTGAATGTTGACGAAGTCTTTAGCATCAAATCTTCAGTCTTTAGTCTTTGTCTATCTTCTTGCTCTGTCCAATTTGTCTGACACTGTAAGCATCCTTCAATTCTTCTTTTCTTCTATCAACAGCTAGCATGAAACACAGGAACTGAATCTTTAACAACCTTTAAACTCCCCCTTGAATGTAGATCCAGAAACTGTATCTGACTTTTAAGTCTTCAGACTCCCCCTATCAGTTAGCTGGGATTTGCTATGTTGCTTTCATAAATTCAAACTTTTTACCTGCACAATCTCTACCTTAACATAAGATTTATGATTATGACAATTTCAATCCAAACTCACCATTTGACTTCATTTGTTGGTTTTATCAGAATTTAGAAATCCACTTAAGTATCCAGGTCCGAATTAATGACCCTGAGTACTTAATTTGTCTACCAAGTCCAACTTAATGACCTTGGTTGACCTGAGATAAATCACACTGAAATTTTGTACAAACTAGTTCAATCAATTTTCTGAAATTTACAAGTCTCAATTTAATGAACTTGTTTTGACTTTTCAATTTCATAAGATTATCATGTTAAGCTCACAACCCATCTTCCAGCTCAGAAACTTCCTGCATCTGCTTCAACTTTCGAATCTGAAAATCAGCTTTCCACTTTGGTTTGTCGGAAAATAAAGCAGAAATGTAAAATCTTTTTGGATTTTGAATAAAGTTTCTAAACTAGAAAAGAAATACAGAAATAAAATGCAGTTAATGTAAACTATTTACAAACATATTTTTGGTGAGCGTGTTAGGAAATCATATCAGCTGTCAACAAGTCACAAGTACCGTTAAGCTTTAATTTCATACTCAGAATTAAACAATTCATTTAGATTGTCGATATACTGATCCACTTAAATTCTCACACAAATTTCAATATGTCCAGGGTATGAGTTAGGTGTATTAAGAACTTAAACTCATTCATGTGTCCCACCTCTTGAATATACTCCCGTATCCAGATCCCAATATTCAATCTTACAGGTGAGTATACCACAGATGATATCTGTAAGGGGTTAAATTGCGAGGGTCGTGAGAGCTCAGGCTATTGCTTCCGCAAAATCAGAGAGATGACGGCTTCGACTTTTGGTGTGTCCCTTTTAGAGGATATTTTCTTCAACAGCAATGATTAGCATTTTTAATGTTTCATCATTTTTGTGCTGAGGGCGGTGCTATATTTCAAGCAAGCGGTAAAGTATTATACGAGGACTAGGTCATTGCTTCCGCAAAATCAGAAGTCCTGGGATAATACCCCAGATATCACTGAGTATAAAGACCTAGTATCTCAGAAAGAGGGATCCTTCAAACAAGATTTCAGGGGTTACCTATATATCCAAGTAGTGTTCCCCACGAAATAAGCAAGTTTAAATTTAGGTTTATATCCCGAACAAACCTACTAAATGTGTAAAAATCTATCGGCACATCATCAGTGAGACTGTTTAACTCTTTTAAACTTTACATATCTTTAGCATACTGTAACTGTCAAGCCGATGTACTATCATTTTCCCTTTTTACACAATCTCTTTCCGGTTTTCTATTGTTTTTGTATTTTGAAAATATTTCATGTTTTTGGATTTTTGAAATTTTTTATTGTTTTTGTATTTTCTGAAAATATTACCCTATACTCCCCCTAAATACCAAAACAAGTAAAAAATCGACAAACCATTGCAAATTGCTTCTCAGCATCATCTACATTGGTACCTTCATCTACGCCAAGAATCTCCTCCAACACCGATAAAAGCTTCATACCGTTCAATTTTAGCAAATATTGAAAACGAGTTTTATCAAACGCTTTGGTATGTAAATCAGCTTTTTGTTCTTCAGTGTGGATTTTCTCAATTCGTATCAACTTCTTCTCGAAACAATCTCGAATGAAGTGATGACGAATTTCAATGTGTTTTGTTTTAGCGTGATGAACAGGATTTTTAGTGATGTTAATAGCTGCCTCATTATCAACAAAGATAGGGGTGTTAAGAAATTGCAAACCGTAGTCGCGCATCTATTGCTGGATCCACAAGATCTGAGAGCAGCAACTGCTAGCAGATACATACTCAGCTTCACATGTGGATAAAGCCACAGAGATCTGCTTTTTTCATTGCCAGGTAATCAATCGTGGTCCGAAAAACTGGCATCCCGCTGTTGTTGATTTAGCGTTAACTTTGCAGCATCCGAAATCGGAATCGGAATACCCTTCGAGCATGAAAACGCCTTCTTTTGGATACCACAACCCCAGTGATGGAGTTCATTTCAGGTAGCGTAATATCCGTTTCACAATCACCATATGCGAAGCTCTTGGGTTAGACTGAAATCTTGCTGCGAGGCAGGTTGGATACATAATATCTGGTCTAGAAGCTGTCAAATACATCAGCGATCCGATCATAGAACGATACAATGTTTCATCTACCTTCTCTCCGGTGAGATCAGGGTTTATCCCATGGTTCGTCGCTAATGGGGTGGAAGCTGGAGTAGAACCTGATATCCCAAATTTCTCTAAGATATCATGAACATACTTCGTCTGATGTATGAAAATTCTCTTAGGCAGTTGATCAAGTTGAAGTCCCAAGAAGAATTTCATCTCACCCATCGATGACATTTCAAATTTCTGCTTCATAACACTTTCAAAATCTTTGCACAGATTTTCATTTGTAGACCCAAATATAATGTCGTCCACGTATATCTGAACTATCAGAAGATGACCGTCGACCTCTTTGGTGAAGAGAGTGGCATCAACTTTTCCACGGATGAAGCTGTTGGCTAGCAGGTGTTGAGACAACGTCTCGTACCAAGCTCTCGGGGCCTGGTGTAAAACATACAGCGCTTTATCCAACAAATAAACCTTGTCTTTGTGGATTGGATCGGTAAAGCCCGGTGGCTGTTCGACATATACCTCCTCTTTTACCTTCCCATAGAGAAACGCCGATTTAACATCTAGCTGATAAACTTTAAAATTTTTCCAAGATGCAAATGCTAGGAAGATTCTGATTGCTTCAAGTCTAGCAACTGGAGCATATACTTCAGTGAAATCTATACCCTCCTGCTGACTGAAACCCTGAACTACGAGTCGAGCTTTGTTACGAATAATAACCCCTCGATCATCTCTCTTGCACTTGAACACCCACTTAGTGTTTATTTTCCTATGACCATCAGGCAAGTCTACCAATTTCCACACACCTAACTTCTCAAACTGACTCAGCTCCTCTTGCATCGCGTTGACCCAAGAATCTTCAGTTAGAGCTTCCTTATATGTTCGCGGTTCAATCTGCGAAATAAAACAACTAAGTGAAAACTCAGTTTGTAACGGAGAAACTGTAGAATAAAAACATGTAAGGCCTTGGTCAATTTGACGTCTAGTGCGAACGCCTAATTGTAATTCTCCAATGATCAGCTCTTCTGGATGGTATGAAAGAGTTCTCGGCATCACCTCGCCTGGAACATCTATCTCGCCTTCCAAATTTGTAACATTCTGATTTGCACCTTGTTCACTGACTGGAAATGTTTGACTTGAAATCTCGATCTGCTCCCCCTCAGAATCTAAATCACCACGATTGAATATAGGTCTATCATCAGATTCTTGATTATCGTTGACTGCCGTCTGATTGTCAAGAGTTTGTTGAATATCATCATGTTCACCAGCATTACTTGGACCGGCTTCATCATCATTTGAAGTTTGTCGTCGACTTGTAGAATATTCAGCTGGAAACCTTTCTTGTGATTCTTCATACTCTCTCAGAATATCTAACTCGTTAAAGAAATCTGTTTCTTCTTCAATGTCAAACGAATCCCATAAAATATCGTAATTAAAACGCCATGAGTCGCCTGGATTCTGCGGTGGCATTGTGTAACCTTGGCATTCAACATTGTGTGCTTCAATAATCCGCTTCAAGCTTGGAACAAAGACTCGTTTTAATGGACTTGAGTAACCTATGAAAATTCCTTCAATGCTCTTTGCACCAAACTTTCCAAAAGGCTGTAGAACTGTACAGGGAGACCCAAACGGTTCTAAATATTTCAGGTTTGGTTTGCGGTTATTGATCAGCTCGAAACATGTCTTGTTGAATTTCTTCACTGTAAGAACCCGGTTGAGTGTATAGCAAGCGGCTGATACTGCTTCTGCCCAAAAATTTACTGGTAGTTTCGCATAAGCAAGCATCGTCCTAGCCGTTTCAATTAGCGTCCTGTTCTTTCTTTCTGCTACCCCATTTTGCTGTGGAGTGTAAGGAGCACTAAATTCTTGCAATATACCTCTCTCATCGCAATACTCTTCCATCTTGTTGTTCTTGAACTCAGTACCGTTGTCACTCCTGATTCTTCTGATTCGAGTTTGGTACAAGTTTTCAATTTTCCTGAACAACGTCATCAAACTTTCAAACGTCTCATCTTTTGTTTTCAGAAAAGATACCCATGAAAATCTTGAGTAGTCATCTGTTACTACTAGACAGTAGAGATCTCCAGTTATGCTTTTAACGTTCACTGGACCAAAAAGATCCATATGAAGTCTCTCTAACGGTCTTGAGACTGAGTTAACTTTCTTTCCAGGGTGAGATTTCTTCTTTTGCTTGCCTTTGACACAGCTAATGCACTCCCCCTCAAGATGAAAACCTTTCACATGAACACCATTTACTAAGTCATTATGCACCAGGTGATTCATTTTTTGCAAGTGAATATGGCCCATCTTTCGATGCCATAATTGTGATTCTTTTTCCGTTGCTCTTGACATAAAACAGTGAGCCTGACCCGTGACACGTACAGATCATTGACTCTGGGTGCTCTCATGATAACCCACTCTTCAGGAACAACAAATCCTGGTTTCAAAATCAAACATTCTTTGTCTGTAAAGTTCGTTGTATACATACGATCACAAATCTGAGAGATGCTCAGAAGATTGTTTTCAAGCTCGGCAATGTAGTTTACTCTTTCAAACGTGACAATTCCATTCGATAGAGTTGCTTCACCAACTATTCGACCACCTTGATTCCCTGCAAATCCAACATAACCTCCATTAAACCCACGAACATCGTACAGTAGGGTTTTCTTCCCCGTCATGTGCCGAGAAGCTCCACTATCCATAATCCAACGTGAAACGGATCTTGGAAGCTCCTGCACATTTCAAAAACATTTAGTTAGATGTTGATACCACCTAAGCCTCTTTCGACTCAGGTAGCTTGACATTTAGGTGAGTTGTTGCAGTGTAAAGTGGCGGAAAATTCTTGTCGTTCATCTTTAAGCTCTCTGCAGACCCAATCTCAACCTCTTTGTATAAACAGAAATCATTTTTAGAAGGTTGACCAGATGATTGGTCTTTCTTTAGTACATTCTTCTTTTCTGAAGTAGTAGCCTCTTGTGGTTCAAGTTTCTCATAATAATCAAAAGGTACATACATCTTCTTAGTTGAAGATGATGATTTTGCAGTCTCAGAATCCTTTGGTTTTGGAGAACTTGATTCCTTTACCACTGATTTTGGTTTCCATGCTTGTTGAGGCGAAGCAACCCGTTTGTAAAACTTGTCAGTTTTAGTTACCACATTCTTTACAGGTCTAGTTTTGAATTTGATGTTTTCATTTTTCAAAACTTTCTTCTCCACAACCATTGGGGCTTTGCCTTTTGCATCAGCTTTCTTTTTCTGACTCTCAACAACTTCGGACTTAGGCTTTAAGTTGGTGCACTTTCGTGCAATGTGTCCAACTTTGTTGCACTTAAAGCATGTACGAGTATCAATTACCCGACTTGTGCCTTCAGTCTGAGGCTGTGAGGCCTTTTCCTCAAAAAAAACTCTTCATTTGATTTTGAAAAAAATTCAGTTTCTTGCTCGGAATGAGAACTCGAGCTTTTTACAAACATTTTTTTCTCAATAAACTTCTTGTTTTGAAAGTTCCTTCTTTGATAATTCTTACCACCCTTATAACCACCCGACCAATTGTTTTGATAGTTGTTAGAAAAACGCGGTGGTACAACAGGTTTTTTGTAGTAAGCTTTATCTTTTTCAAAGTTTAATTATCGTTTGGAACATTTCAAACCTTCGATCTCAGACACATCAATCTCAATCAATTTGAACACATTTCTCAGTTTACCAACATTCACATTCTCTAAAGGAAAATCACGATCCAAATACAACTTATCAGATCCCGCCATCTTGTACATCACAAGATTAGGTTCATCACTTAAGTTGTTTTTGGATTTTGATTTTGAAATGTATTTATTCAAAAAACATTCATCATCCTCAGTAGTGTCACTTTCAGTTTTAAAACATTTTCAGCCATGCTTTTAACAATTTCAGATTGGACACTATCTTCATCAGATGATGTGGTAAATGTGATATCAATCGTGTCTGGAAGCTTAACTTCATTTTCTTCTCCATCATTAACCAACCCTGATATTTTCTTTGAAAAATTATTTAAAATCGGTGGTGGAACCTGATGAAACCCAACCCCAGTTCCATCAAAGTATACATCTTCGCCTGCTTTGTTCTTTCTAATTGGTTTAGGAACGATATGTTGAAGAACAAAACTTGCGGAGTTATAACTGTTCAGTTTCAACTGAATGCGTTCATTTTCAATTTTAGTTTCTTGAAATTGAAGCTTCAACTTAGCAATTTCATCCAGTTGTTGATTGATTAGCTCTTCTTTTACTCTAAGAACTCCTGACAGTTGAACATTTTCTTTGTATGTCTTACCATTTCTCTCATCAGAATCTTTTACCGTTCGTTTTAGCTTCTCAAAATTTTCTGAAAGTTGACGATTTTCATGAATTAATTTTTCGTTTTCTTTCCTAATTCTTTCTACGTCACTTTTATCATTTTCAATTTTCTCAGTTAATTCTTTTACTCGTTCATTTGTAGCTTTTAACATTTTGTCATGGTTTAAGATCTGATCTTCAACGTCTCTGACTCTTCCTGTCAGTTCTTCAATCTTTTTACCGTTAAGGTAAGCAAGTGTACTACAAACCTTGCAGTCTTTCATGCAATTTTTGCAGTCGCTCTCATTTTTAGCTTTCTTACCTAACTCATTGATTGCATCATTCTGACTGACCTTGCTTTTAGACTCAGTTCCAGAACCAGAAACTACCTCTAGTTCTTTCGCAGCAAACACTTTGTCAGCCATCTTCTTCAAATTCTCAGCCGTGAATTCTTGTGTTGTATCAATAATCCCATCATCAACTTTCTTTGGCTGCGACTCTTTCTCTTTTTCTTTTTCTTTTTCTTTTTCTTCAGCTTTTTCTTTAACTTCTCCTCCTCCCCACCACAATCTCTGATTTGCTTCTTCTTCATCAGCAATTTGTTTGATGAAAGTTTCAACATCAACAGTATTTGGATCAACAGCAATGTTTCCATTGGGATCTAGGTAACATTCTCTATCAGCATCCCATCTTTTTGCCTGTTTAGCTTCTTTGTATGTACGATAGATTCTGCTCATCCTGTTCTGAGCTATCATCTTTCTGTTGACATATTTCACTTCTTCTGTTCTGGAGTCTTTGAAAGGAACAATCTTTGTCACAAACGCATAGCCCACTGCGTCTTCTTCTGGTAACACTTCACTCCAATCATATCCTTCATCGTCATGGATAACAGCAAGTGCTCTGGATTTTTCTTTGGGATTTTCCTCTAGCTGCTTCATTCTGGGAGGTTCAGATTTGTTCTGATGATAGATTGCTCTTTTGTAGTAATCATCTCTGAATGGATTTGCAGTATCATCAGCAGGTACGTTTCGACATTCACGTTTAAAATGTCCCTTTTGTTTACATCTGAAGCATGTAACCTTTGATTTATCAAAACCAAGTTTTGTGGAAGGTCCACCAATAGAATGTCTGCCTGTAATATCCATGAACCTTTGAGCTCGTCTAACTGCACTAGCCATACACCACCTGATATCAATCAACTCCATCTCTTCTGGGTTGATCTGATCATAATCCTCCTTGGTGAGGTTAGTGTTTCCAATCTTGCCTGCAACAAGGCTCTCATAAGACTCTAACACAGACGCTAAGAACACCATTTGCTGCTTTGCAGATTCTTCACTGAAATTTTGAGCAATCTTCAGATCCACAGCAATATTACATTGAAACAGATTCTTTGAAGAAGATTGATTTGAAGTTGTTGACGATGAACCACTATGAAAACCACTGCTTGAACTCTCTTGATTTGATGTGTTAGAATTTTCTGCTGAGAAAACTGTCTTAGGAGACACATTCTTCGGGATCACACTTCCTCGATAATACAGCTCTACATTCTGCTGATATGAGGAATGATTTACTTTGTTTGATTTCTTGATCTCCAGCTCATGACTCTCCAGTATTTCAATTAACAAATCAACCGTCAGATCCTCCGACTTGATTGTATTCTTCAACATCAAAGCAAAGTATTGCCAGTCTTTATCATCCGGCAGCGAGTCAAACAGTTTGTCACCTAATTCTTCTTGAGAATACACGATTCCGTGTCTTGCAAGTTCCAGCTTCAAATGCCCGAATCTTTCGATCATCTTTGACACAGATTCATTTTCAAACATCCAAACAAATCAAATTCTTTTCTTAACAATTTCTTTTTGTTTTTAACTATCTCAGCACTACCCACACATTTCACTCTAAGTTTCTCCCATAGATCTTTTGCATTTGTGTACTCGATCAACGATATTATGTCGTCTCTTACAGACTGATGAAGCAATGCAATGCACTTTTGTTCAGCAACAAAACTTTCTACATTATCAGTGCCTTCTAAATTTTCATAATCTGATCTTCCGATATTGTAACCATTCTTCAAGCTTTTCCAGCTTGGATATGCAAACGCTTTTAGCCACTCTTCAAACCTTTTAGCCCATCTATTGTATTCTTCAATCGCCATCAGTTTGGGAGGTTTGTTGTATGTGCCATATGCACTCTCCACACTCAAAGCATCAGAAAGAGTTTTCTTTGCACTCGGACTTGAAACGTTTTCATTTGTGTTATTTGATGTATCATCTCCGGTGTTTCCCGTGAAAGCAAACATGTCACTAAACGGATTCATAAACTCATCCATCCTCACGTATCTGAAACAGTCAACAAACACTTAGAAAATTTTTTATTTTTAATAAAACAGTTTCACGCGAAATCAGTTCACGCGAAATAATGTTTCACACGAAATTACTCTTTTCAAGCGAAATCCCCAACTCAAACGAAATCAGGAATTTTCAAACGAAATAAGGTTCCCAAACGAAATCACCAAACGGAATCTAATTTCGTGCGGAATTAGAAACAATTTCAAACGAAATTAGTGATTTCGTGTGAAATGCTCAAACGGAATCTGATTTCGTGTGAAATCAGCAATAGTTTCAAACGGAATTGGTGATTTCGTGTGAAATCAAAGGCACTTTCAAACGGAATTAGTCACAAAAGCTAATTCCGTGTGAAATCACAAGTGCAATTTCTAGCAGAATTATGATGACATCACCATTTCGGCCACCATTTTGTCAAATTGATCCAGATTTAATTCAAATTTTGGTCCAATTCTTTCACGGATTCTTTAAAACAGTGTTTCACGTGAAATGTGAGAAAATTAAGCCATTTTGCCCGTTAAATCTCGTATAATTTTGAAAAGAAGGAGTAGAAGTGATGAAAACAAGCTGAATTTGTATAAACTCTTCTTCCTGAGCTCTGATACCACTTGTTAGATCGATGTGTGACCCGAACGAGTCAATCAGAAGAGTTTACAATCTATTTCAAAGGCGGAACCAGAGAAATAAACGTGTAACAGCTTGATTCTCCTTAATTATCTTCTTATTATTGATTCCAAAGCTTTTACAGATCGTTTGACAAACTGGCAGCACCTAGGCTCTGAATCGGAAAAGTTACAAATGACCAAGCACCTCAGCTATATATAGTTGTGCTAATTCCGTTTGAAAGTGTCACTGACCATTTCAAGCGAAATTACAAAGTCTAATTTCGTGTGAAATGGTCAGTTCCATTTCAAGCGAAATTACACACTTTAACACAAACCCTAGTTCTGATCTGCTGAGTACTGGTTTATCCTATCTAGACATAAGACTCGATAAAGACGAAGTTAACAGACATTTATGCACCAACAAGTGTCACAAAACTTTTTATAACAAACCTGGTTACAAGAAGAAAAACATGAAGGCTGGGTTGGGTTATAAGAAGAAACAAAGTTGGAAAAGAAATAAAACGCCAAATTATCAGGCAAATATGAATTTTGTTCACGGAATAAGTTCCGAAGAAGAGAAAGAACTCCAATTTAGGCGTCAGTCTAATGAAGAGTTCTATGCTCAGAAAAAGCAACAACAACAGGTCAAAGATGTCTCAAAGAGAACATGTTTTAAATGTGATCAAACTGGACATCTTGCTCGCAAGTGTCCAAATCTGAAACCTGTTGGTTTTCAAACGAAAAAGAAGTCTGATGTTGTGAATCAGAAGTCAACTAAGTTTGATTCAAAGCAAACTTGGAATCCGAAAATGTCAAAGGGTGACTCACAACAAACATGGAAACCAGTGACACCCAAATTAACAACAACACAAAGTTGGAAAATAACTGTTGATGCAACAAAACCAAACCAATTTTGGAAACCAAAAGTTGTTGTTCAAAATCAAAATGTTCAAAAGGAGTCACATTTTTACAAATGAGGTACTCCTAAAGGTCAAACATGGAGTGTTAAGAAACAAGTGACTTCGGTAAATGAAGAAAAATATGATGTTAAAATTGAAAAAATCTTTGTACAAAATGACAAAGATTTTCCGAAATTAAATGATGCATATTGTGTTGAAATGCCTAAGGTCAAAGAGACCTGGGCTAAATTGTTCAAGTAATTGAATACTTTGAATGTGCAGGTGCTTCCGAAGAAAATAGATTGTCAACCAAAGGAGAATCGAAGCAGCCTGGCACGAGAAGAGGAGGCTGCTGAACCCTATGTTGGTTGAAACAGGGAGTTTGTTTGATTTCTGTACATAAATAAACAATATTTCAAAAACCTTAAAAATTGAAAAACTTGAAAAATCAAAAATATGTTTGTTTTTAAATTTGTCAAAAAAATTAAAAAAATAATACGTTGCTTGAATACGCCGAAACCCTCACGGCTGAACAAACATGATTAATTTCACAAGATTGAAAAACGGTTTTCAAAACTGTAAAATATCAATGTGTTGTAAATCATGGGGGTACATTATGTTTTCTGCAAATCAGTGCATGTGAAGAAGAAAATGGATGTCGAGACGAAGCTATCAGTATCAGGTTGTCAAATTTTCTTTAAATGGTCTTGCATTTTAGGGGGAGTAAGAAACTGTCAAAAAATTCAAAAACATTAGAAAATTTAAAAAAGCCAAAAACATGATAAAATTCAAAATTGAGTTTTTGTGTAAAAAGAGGATATGATAGTACATCAGTAGACAATCACAGTACGCTAAAGAAATGGAAAGTTAAAATATGATAAACGGTCTCACTGATGATATGCCAGTAGGTTTTTACACGCTTAGTAGATTGTTTTCGAGATATAAATCTAAATATCATACTTACTTATCTCGTGGGGAACATCTCTCGGATATATGGGTAACCCCCGAAATCTTGTTTGAAAGACCCCTCTTTCTGAGATACATGGTCTTTATGCTTAGTGATATATGGGGTATTATCCCGGGACTTCTGATTTTGCGGAAGCAATGGCCTAGTCCCCGTATAATACTTTTCGCTTGCTTAAAAAATAGCACCACCCTCAGCATAAAAAATGATGAAACATTGAAAAATGCTAATCATGTGCTGTTGAAGAAAAGATTCTCTAAATGGAACACACCTAAAGTCGAAGCCATCATCTCTCTGATTTTGCGGAAGCAATAGCCTGAGCTCTCATGGCCCTCGCATTTAACCCTTTACAGATATCATCTAGGTATACTCACCTGTAAGACTGAATATTGGGATCTGGATACGGGAGTATATTCTGAGGTGGGACACACGAATAAGTTTAAGTTCTTAAAACACTAATCTCGTATCTCGAATCAATTGAACTTTGTGTGAAAATTTAAGTGGATCAGTATACTGACAATCTAAGTGAATCGTTTAGAACTTAAAGTGTTTAAAGCTCAACGGTACTAGTGATTTGTCATAAACTGATATGATCCTCTGACGCGAACTCAAACAAAAATATTGTATGTAAATATGTTTGTAAATATTTCTTTACTGCTTTATGTTTCAGAAAAATACAAAAAAGATTTTGATTTCTGCTTTATTTTCGACAACCGATGTCTGAAAGCTGAGTTTCAAAATCTAAATATATTGATTGTGTTTCTGAAAATAAACAAGTTCATTAATTTGAAACTTGAAGTTTTAATCAAAAATCAAAAACAGTTTGTGATATCTCCAAGGTCATTAATTTGGACTTGGATGATTAACTGTGAAGGATTTGGATGCTTATACTGTTAAAATCAGTTGTATAGAGCTAGTTTCCAATCCTGTTCGATAATATTGCCAAATCTTTTAAGTTTGTTCATAAAGATAGAGAGAATTAAGTAATCCTGGATATATTCATATTATTATATCTTAGAGCCAGAATCTTGATTTAGAAAGTTTAATCGAGCCAGGTCACGATTCCTGGAAAACCGAAAATGCTTTCATTGTTAAAATTTTAGCTTATGCTGAGAGAGCCAGGGTTTTCAGTCCTGGATGATCAAAATGTTTTTACTTATAAACGTTTGAGAGTTGCAGATACTATTCCAGACTACGATCCCGACAGCCGAGTCTAAGGGGGAGTCTGAAGACGAGCTCAACGTAAGAGGAAGCGTGGATTCAAGGAGCCATGTAACTATTCTAGAAGAGCTTGTAACCGGAAAGCCAGGTGTCGATCCCAAAAGCACGGAAGCTTGACGAAAGGGGGAGCCTGAAGAGTTTACCGAAGGGGGAGCTGAAGCTGAAAACAGATCCACCGGGATTCTGTTCAAGCAAGAGGGAGTCTATGTTACTGAAAACGTCAAATTTTCAAGAAGACTCAGAGAGAGAGAGAAAGAAAAGACGCTACGAGTTTGACTCAATGTTTGAGATTGACTGCGGTAATATCCAAGGGGGAGTCTGTTAGTGCATTTATGTCTATCGCCTCCGTCATCTCAAATCATAGCTGAAACAATTATATTTTAGGCTTTTATTGTAATATCTTGTTGGTAAAGGCAAGGTGGCATATTTGTAAATAAGGAAAGATTCCTTATATCCTTTGCCTATAAATAGGAATCTAAGGTGTTAGGTTTAGGACTTTTGAGACTTTTGGCATTTTGGAGACTTGGAGAGCTCTAGACCTAGAGAGAGAAAGTCTAGAGAGAGAAAGTGCTCCACGTGATTCAGGTGTTGTACGTTTTCAGATCTGATTAATAGAATCACGATTATATTACATCTTGTGTGTTTGGTCACGTTCGTGTACGGATTCCGCACGTCACACGTTCGTTTCGCAATCGTTTCGGAGTCAAAACCGGTCCTAACACCACTCCACTTTCCTGATCAATACCCGCCTCCTTGTCCTTAGAGTTGTTCCCTTTGTTCCATCTACCTCTCACTGGGGTAGTCCGAACTATAATGCTTATAAAAAGTAAAGGGTAACCGATCTTAAAGCTTTTTACAAAAATGTCTACTCCCACTCAGAATCCACTAAGTTACCTAGAATCCATTTGTGACAACCCGAGTTTTCAAGGTCCTTCCCGACACGTTACTTGTTTCACTCTGGTGCTTTCGTAATTTTTGTGCTTTCCTAATTTGTTTGCATTGTAATCGTGCACGTTTAGTATATGACTGATTTAATAAGTGTTTGGTTTTATGACTAATGAATGTGATTAAGTGATTGAAACTGCTTAACTGTTTAAAGTACCCTAGCACTCTTAACAACTCGACGAAACACTAAAGGTTTCGTCATCAGCAACTCGACGAAAGTCAGACCCGACGAATCAAGGGGGGTTTCGTCGCCCCTTTTGTTGTTTCGTCGCCATGATGGGCTTTTTGCCCAAATACGGCCCAATCACGTTTCGGCTATATGATAATTATGTTATATGAATAAGGTAGTTTATTAGAATGAAAAACTGAGTAATATAATCCAGTAAATGTGATCGGCTAGGTGATGTATCAATTGGAAAGTTACGTGAAATTGGATGTTGATGAATCTGATTGTGCGACTGTGAACTTATGTCAATAAACTAGGGTTCCGTAATAGATGATGTTGTACTATCAGATCTGATGATATTAATCTTTGTTAAGGATTAGAACGGTGATTAGGGTTTTGAATGAATGAATGTGGTAACTGTCGTTTGATCTCATGATCCATCAGAAAGTTTGTAACTGTTGTTAGGTGATGTTTCGTCACCTGTAAGACGACGAAACATTAGTGTTTCGTCGTGCATGAACTCGGCGAAAGATGGAGAGGTTTCGTCGATCTAGCTTTGACGAAACTCAGGGTGTTTCGTCTAAGGAACTTTCATCGACAATGTCACTGTGATGATCTTAATTATGTAGTGTTTTGATTAACGAATGCCTTGTGACTTTGTGAAATATAATAGTTCTGATTTGTCTTGAAACTGTATGCATGGGATTGTATGAATGATAAGGGTCTGGTGTTATCCTACACGAACCCGAAGAGATGAATTAGTAAAACCAGGGACTTAAAACTAAACTGCACTCAGGCAATGGGCTGTGCACTTTGGTGATGGGCTAACAGACTTGCTCGGGCCGTACATTAGCCAATGGCCAATTATGTGTTAAATGCCAATGTGAAACTTGAACAAGAATTTGCTGTGTGAACTTGCATGTATGCTAAGTACTCAATAAGTGATACGAAATGACATGGAAAGCATGAAACATGATGACTATATGATTTTATGTGTATAAGGAATGCATGATCTAGTGCTATAAAACTAACTATTACTGGATATGATATTAGGATTCGATTGATCAACTGTGAACACGTAACTAACCCTACCGAGCAAACCAAGGTGAGTTCACTGCTCTTTTTCCAAGCATGCATCCCGGGGAGGGATATCGGGTAACATTCCGGGGAGGAATGTCAGGTTGTTGGGATGTTTGTTATTACACTCATTTCTATCACACAAGACCCCTTACATCTACCGATAGTTGCCGATAAGATGTATCAACGTGGTTATTAGTTGATAGCGCTATTAGGTTTGGCACCCACACACCGTACTGGGGAGGACGGGCGTGAACTAATTACCTTAAAGCATGACCAATGTTTTGATAGAGACATTGGGGTTGGGCAAATACATCTTGTAGCCATCTGCGGTAATCGAGTTAATAACAACATCAAATCAAATCGTTGAACTGTTTTATGCACATATCAGGTAACTAAACACGTTAACAAAACTTTGAACTCACCAGTGTCGTCTGACACACTTGTCTGCATGCTTGCAGGTCGTTAGATTCGTGATATGGACTTGCTATCTGGGAGTGCTGGAGTGGTCATGGGTCGAGGCTCTTGGATACTTGTTACGTTGATTATAAACTCATGTTTTGAAACAATTGACTTACAGTTTACGTTATGCTTTCACTGAATATTTACTTTGGTTAAACTTATGACTTGGATTTATATTTTGAATGGAATGTTTTATTTAAATTCTACATGTAGTTCAATGTGATTGGTGGCTTGGATCCTGGTACGTCACACGTCCAGCGGTGTTTCCGCATGTGGTATTTTGGGGGTGTGACAGTTTGGTATCAGAGCCACTGGTTATAGTGAACTAGGTTTTAAAACGTTTTTATAAAACCAGACTATAACCGAACAACTTCGAAAATCGACCATGACACTCAGCTCCAGATTGCAAGGTTCATCTTCTGTTTACTTTATGCATTACTTGTTTAGTAGTCACACACTCACAGTTTGCATGAAACAATATATTAGATAATATGATGATTCGTAATCCTGTAATACCTTCTGTTTTGCTACTTGAATGCGGGGGAAACTTTTAGCGCAAGTTAAGAGGCACTGAGATGAGCATGCAAATTGCCTTATTATTATGGGTGCACACATAATAATAGCGTGAGGTGTAGTAAGTCCCAGTGAGGCTTAACGAGTGTAAGAAGGGTTCTGCCCTATTGTGTGTAAACTTAGTAGTTTGTAGATTTCAACGTGAGACTTAACTCTTACCTCATTTCGACTCTTAAAAGGTTCCCTCTTTTTATATAGAATCATGAGTGGACGAGGTCATGGACGTGGTCACATCGCGATGACCCAAGTTGAGCTGACAAACTTACTCAACACACGTGTGGCTGAGGCTCTGGCAGCCTACCAAGCTGGTACGGAATGTGCCAAATACTCTTTAACCTCATGTCGTGTACACAACTCTTACTATTGCGTTGTATTTTTTTTCTTTCGTCCATTAGGTCAGCCAGCGCATCAGAACAATCCGCCTGCCTGCACATTCAAGATGTTTATGGATTGTAAGCCACAGACCTTCAGTGGGACTAAAGGGGCTGTGGGGCTACTACGATGGTTCGAGAAAGCCGAGTCTATGTTCGCTATGTGTAATTGTCCCGTGGGGGACCGTGTGAAGTATGCTACAGGCACTCTGGAGGACGGTGCCTTAACCTAGTGGAATGCCCAGGTGCAAATGTTGGGTATCGAGATGGGTAACGCCACTACTTGGGATGAGTTCAAGGAGCTGATGCGGGAGGAGTACTGTCCTCGTGATGAGATTCAGAAGCTCGAGAACGAGTACTACGATTTGAAAATGGAAGGGTCCGAGATCGAGGCATACACGAAACGATCTCACGAACTAGCAATTTTGTGCCCTAACCTGTCTCGACCTGCATCTCGAAGAATTGAGTTGTATCTCAAGGGCCTAGCACCAGCTGTAAAGGGGTATGTCACTGCTGCGAACCATAACAATCTACCCCAGATCATCCGTTTGGTACACAAGATTACTGACCAAGAGGTCGAGCGTGGCTCATTACCGCCTCGTAAATCTGCTACTACCTCCACTGCTACAGCTACCACACCCGCCAGTGATAACAAGCGCAAGTGGAACGATACTAACAAAGCAACCAGTGCAAGTCAATCGCAGAAAGGCCTGATAACAGCAACAACCGCAGTTTCAGTCAGTCTTCCTCAGTTAATCAAGGCCATGGCAGCAACCAGAGTCAGGGCTCTTATGTTGGGAAGAAGCCGCAGTGCAGTAAGTGTGGTTATCATCATTACGGACAGTGTGTCTGGACTTGTCGTAGGTGCGAAAAGGTGGGCCATGAGGCCAAAGACTGTAGGGCCCCGCAGCCAAAGCAGCAGCAGCAAAATCAACAGCATCAGCGACAGCAAAGGCAACAACCCCACCAGAACCAGGGCTTTAAGAAGGGGTGCTTCCAGTGTGGGGACAAGGGCCACATCAAGAGGGATTGCCCTCAGCTGAATCAGAATGCCAACGACAACAACCGTCAGAACAACAACAATGCTGGGAACAACAACAACAATAACGGCAACAATGGGGGAAATGGTGCTCATGGAAGAGTGTTCACGATCGGTGCTGGTGATGCTAGGAATGACGGCAATGTCGTGACTGGTACGTTTTCTGTGAACAATCTTATTGCTTCTGTATTATTTGATTCCGGTGCCGATTGGAGTTATGCGTCTCTAGAGTTTAGTCAGCGATTAGGGATAACTCCAACACCTTTAGAGGTTAAGCATGTAGTAGAACTAGCCAATGGTAAGACGATAGAAGCTTCGCATGTTCTTTTTGGGTGTAAACTAGATCTCGTGGGTCAAGTGTTTGATATTGACCTCCTTCCTGTTACTCTCGGTAGCTTTGATATAGTGGTTGGTATGGATTGGCTATCTAAACACCTAGCTGAGATTCTGTGTAAGGAGAAGATTGTACGTATTCCTCTCCCTGGTGGGAGTCATTATCGGTTCAGGGGCATCGCAGTGGTGTGATGGTTGGTATCATCTCAGTTATGCAAACGCAGAAATGTCTACGAAAGGGGTATCCTGCTATTTTAGCACTTGTTACTGATACTCCGTCAGGAGAAAGAAAGATCGAGGATCTGCCTGTTGTACGCGAATTTGCCGATGTGTTTCCTGAGGAACTTCCTGGTTTACCTCCTCACCGTCAGGTGGAGTTTCAGATTGATCTTGCGCCAGGAGCAGCCCCGATAGCTCGCGCTCCTTACCGTTTAGCACCTGGAGAGTTGTAGGAGCTGTCTAATCAACTGCAAGAGTTACTGGATAGGGGCTTTATTCGACCCAGTTCTTTACCTTGGGGAGCCCCAGTTCTGTTTGTGAAGAAGAAAGACGGGTCCTTTCGCATGTGCATTGATTATTGGGAACTCAACAAGGTGACTATAAAGAACCGCTATCCATTACCACGCATCGACGACTTGTTTGACCAGTTGCAAGGGTCAAGTTTTTATTCGAAGATCGACTTAAGATCGGGCTATCATCAGATGAGAGTCCAAGAGGAGGATATTCCTAAAACGGCTTTTCGAACGCGTTATGGGAACTACGAGTTTTTAGTTATGCCGTTTGGATTGACGAACGCTCCAGCAGTCTTTATGGATCTCATGAACCGAGTATGCAAACTGTATCTTGACGACTTCGTTATCGTGTTTATTGACGATATTCTGATCTATTCAAAGAGCAAGGAGGATCACGAGCGGCACTTGCGACTTATCCTGGAGCTCCTGAGGAAGGAGCAACTCTACGCAAAATTCTCTAAGTGTGACTTCTGGATTCGGGAGGTACACTTTCTTGGGCACATTGTTAATGAATTGGGGATACACGTGGATCCTGCAAAGGTTGATGCTGTTAAGAATTGGGCAGCACCAAAGACTCCTTCTGAGGTGCGACAATTTCTTGGTCTCGCTTGGTATTATCAGAGATTTATTAAGGATTTTTCGAAGATCGCGCGACCTCTTACCTCGTTAACACAGAAGGGCGTAGTATACTCATGGGGAACGAAACAAGAAGAGGCATTCCAGTTATTAAACAGAAGCTCTGCAGTGCACCAATCTTGTCTCTACCTGAAGGCGCCGAAGATTTTGTAGTTTATTGTGATGCTTCCATTCAGGGTCTTGGATGCGTACTGATGCAACGCAACAATGTGATAGCTTATGCACCATCTACACCGATCACAGAAGCCTTCAGCATATCTTCAACCAGAAGGAATTGAATATGCGACAGCGTCGCTGGGTAGAATTATTGAACGACTACGATTGCGCCATCACGTATCACCCGGGCAAGGCTAACGTGGTAGCTGATGCCCTCAATCGAGAGGAATCGAAACCCAAATGAGTTCGCGCTTTACAGCTCACCATTAATTCGAATCTACCCGATCAGATCCGTGCTGCTCAAACTGAAGCGCTGAAAGAAGAAAACTATGAAGCTGAGTATCTACGAGGTATGGAAAAACGACTTATAAAGAGATCAGATGGCATTCTCTACTGCATGGAACGGATATGGATTCCCTTGTTTGGTGACCTTAGAGAGCTCGTGATGGACGAAGCACACAAGTCTCGATACTCTGTTCACCCAGGTTCAGATAAGATGTATCAGGATCTCAAAGTCATATATTGGTGGCCGAAGATGAAAGCTCACATCGCGACTTATGTGAGTAAATGTTTAACCTGCTCGAAAGTTAAGGTGGAATACCAGAAACCGTCTGGATTGCTGCAACAACTAGAAATACCTATGTGGAAGTGGGAGCAAATTGCAATGGATTTCATCACAGGTTTGCCGAGAACTCAAAACGAAAACGATACCATTTGGGTGATCGTGGATCGTCTCACGAAGTCAGCACACTTTCTGGCAATCAAGGAAATAGATAAGTTCTCACAACTAGCTGCTGTCTATCTTAAAGGGGTGGTTTCTAGGCACGGGGTGCCAACTTCTATCATCTCTGACCGTGACCCGCGTTTCATCTCAGATTTTTGGCAGTCGATGCACAAGTCATTCGGCTCGCGTCTCGACATGAGCACTGCTTATCACCCGCAGACGGATGGTCAAAGTGAGCGAACCATCCAGACACTTGAGGATATGTTACGAGCATGCGCGATTGATTTTGGCAAGGGTTGGGAGAAACACTTGCCGTTGATAGAGTTCTCTTACAACAATAGCTACCATACCAGCATTCAGGCAGCTCCATTCGAAGCATTGTACGGACGGAAATGTCGTTCACCTCTCTGTTGGGCTGAGGTGGGTGACAGTCAGGTTACAGGCCCAGAACTTGTACTCGAAACCTCTGAGAAGATTGTTCAGATCAGAAATCGCATGGCAGCGGCGCTCGACTGTCAGAAAAGCTACGCTGATAAGCGTAGGAAACCTTTGGAATTCGAGGTTAATGATCGTGTTATGTTGAAGGTCTCACCCTGGAAGAGTGTAGTGCATTTTGGAAAACGTGGCAAGCTAAACCCTCGTTATGTTGGGCCATTCAAAATTCTGGAGCGGATTGGTAAAGTGGCCTACAAGCTGGAATTACCTGATGAGTTAGGTAACGTCCATGATGTGTTCCATGTGTCGCAATTAAAGAAGTCTTTGTCCGATGAAACACTGGTGGTACCGTTTCAAGAGCTGAAGATTGACGACAAGTTGCAGTTTATCGAGGAACCAATAGAAATTATGGACCACGAGGTCAAGGTCCGTAAACACAGTCGTATTCCAATCGTGAGAGTTCGTTGGAACTCACGACGTGGACCGGAGTTCACGTGGGAACGCGAGGATCAGATGAAGCTTAAGTACCCACATTTATTCCCAGATAACAAGTCCAAGTCTGACAAACCTAAATCTAGCACGACTAGTGAATTTCGGGATGAATTTCCCAATCAAGTTGGGGATGATGTGGCACCCGTGGAAAATACCCAGTTATCGTGATTTAAAACTGTACCGTTTGGGATTGCTTGACAAATTTCGGGACGAAATTTCTTTCAAGTTGGGGATGATGTGACAACCCGAGTTTTCAAGGTCCTTCCCGACATGTTACTTGTTTCACTCCGGTGCTTTCGTAATTTGTGTGCTTTCCTAATTTATTTGCATTGTAATCGTGCACGTTTAGTATATGACTGATTTAATAAGTGTTTGGTTTTATGACTAATGAATGTGATTAAGTGATTGAAACTGCTTAACTGTTTAAAGTACCCTAGCACTCTTAACAACTCGACGAAACACTAAAGGTTTCGTCATCAGCAACTCGACGAAAGTCAGACCCGACGAATCAAGGGGGATTTCGTCGCCCCTTTTGTTGTTTCGTCGCCATGATGGGCTTTTTGCCCAAATACGGCCCAATCACGTTTCGGCTATATATATATTTACATATTGTACACGGAGTTTTATTTAGCGAAACCCTAGTCCTCCCTACACCTTGCGACGGCAGTGGACCCCCCCCCAATGAAGACATCATCTTGTTTGAGCGAGCCGTTGGTTAGTAATTCGTATTCGTGCTGAAACTTATTTGTTGATCTTGTTTATACGTGTGCTTGATTAACGTGAAGTGTTTACATGTGATCTATGATAATTATGTTATATGAATAAGGTAGTTTATTAGAATGAAAAACTGAGTAATATAATCCAGTAAATGTGATCGGCTAGGTGATGTATCAATTGGAAAGTTACGTGAAATTGGATGTTGATGAATCTGATTGTGCGACTGTGAACTTATGTCAATAAACTAGGGTTCCGTAATAGATGATGTTGTACTATCAGATCTGATGATATTAATCTTTGTTAAGGATTAGAACGGTGATTAGGGTTTTGAATGAATGAATGTGGTAACTGTCGTTTGATCTCATGATCCATCAGAAAGTTTGTAACTGCTGTTAGGTGATGTTTCGTCACCTGTAAGACGACGAAACATTAGTGTTTCTTCGTGCATGAACTCGGCGAAAGATGGAGAGGTTTCGTCGATCTAGCTTTGACGAAACTCAGGGTGTTTCGTCTAAGGAACTTTCGTCGACAATGTCACTGTGATGATCTTAATTATGTAGTGTTTTGATTAACGAATGCCTTGTGACTTTGTGAAATATAATAGTTCCGATTTGTCTTGAAACTGTATGCATGGGATTGTATGAATGATAAGGGTCTGGTGTTATCCTACACGAACCCGAAGAGATGAATTAGTAAAACCAGGGACTTAAAACTAAACTGCACTCAGGAAATGGGTTGTGCACTTTGGTGATGGGCTAACAGACTTGCTCGGGCCATACATTAGCCAATGGCCAATTAGGTGTTAAATGCCAATGTGAAACTTGAACAAGAATTTGATGTGTGAACTTGCATGTATGCTAAGTACTCAATATGTGATACGAAATGACATGGAAAGCATGAAACATGATGACTATATGATTTTATGTGTATAAGGAATGCCTGATCTAGAGCTATAAAACTGACTATTACTGGATATGATATTAGGATTCGATTGATCAACTCTGAACACGTAACTAGCCCTACCGAGCAAACCAAGGTGAGTTCACTGCTCTTTTTCCAAGCATGCATCCCAGGGAGGGATATCGGATAACGTTCCGGGGAGGAATGTCAGGTTGTTGGGATGTTTGTTATTACACTCATTTCTATCACATAAGACCCCTTACATCTACCGATAGTTGCCGGGGAGGCAACGAGGTTATTAGTTGATAGCGCTATTAGGTTTGGCACCCTCACACCATACCGGGGAGGACGGGTGTGAACTAATTACCTTAAAGCATGACCAATGTTTTGATAGAGACATTGGGGTTGGGCAAATACATCTTGTAGCCATCTGCGGTAATCGAGTTAATAACAACATCAAATCAAATCGTTGAACTGTTTTATGCACATATCTGGTAACTAAACACGTTAACAAAACTTTGAACTCACCAGCGTCGTCTGACACACTTGTCTGCATGCTTGCAGGTCGTTAGATTCGTGATATGTACTTGCTATCTGGGAGTGCTAGAGTGGTCATGGGTCGAGGCTCTTGGATACTTGTTACGTAGATTATAAACTCATGTTTTGAAACAATTGACTTACATTTTACGTTATGCTTCCGTTGAATATTTTCTTTGGTTAAACTTATGACTTGGATTTATATTTTGAATGGAATGTTTTATTTAAATTCTACGCGTAGTTCAATGTGATTGGTGGCTTGGATCCTGGTACGTCACACGTCTAGCGGTGTTTCCGCATGTGGTATTTTGGGGGTGTGACACAATTCATTAGATGAAAAGAGATCCCTTATATTTTTAGAAAAGACCTTATGCCCGGTCTAAATATAAGTACGGCAACTTCTACCCGGTATGGACTAACTTCCTCTTTTAGCTTGACCGCCTTCGAGCATTATCGAAAGGTAGACGGGTATACCCCTGTTATGCACGCGTGTATACTAAACCGAATAAAAGTGGAAAGCCTCTATACTGACGAGCATGTACTAGACAAGGATGGGGCTAGCTAAGCCCGCGAAACTTAAAACTTGGGTAAAGCTTTATCCAAAGTTGAACCCGCCACTTTAGGAATTGTATCCCCGTAAAATACAACCCCCTATGAATCTCTACCGAGATTCCATCTGTGTCCACCCGGACGATAGAGTTGGCTCCGTCTCCCGTCATGCAAAAAACACCGCTTCATTTTGGTAATGTTTAAAGTACTTACTGACGGTGGCTGAGCTACTTCCCATGAGTTTCGCGTTGAATCTTGTTCAAGCCCCAAACAGATGATTTTCAGGATTGATGCTAACAGACGATTAACCCCGCTAGAATCTCTAAAGCTACTGGATCGCGAATTATGGAGCAGCTACCGGTTCCAGAGGTTCTAGACACTTTTGATACTCGCTCTAAGATCACACTCTAGTGATTTCGAGTATCATCTACGAAATTACGAGTTTCTAGTTTTATAAAATAGATAACTGCTACAATCTCTCTGAGGAGAGGCGGCTCTTTATAGAGCTAAAAGCAGTGAGTTGCGAGGGCCGTTATTCCTGACTTTAACCTTTTTAGGTGCTCTCGCTCTTCTGTCATGTTATTTTGGAATTGAAACTAAAAGTAAAAACTGATCGATGTGCTATCTCTCTTCTGTCATGTGCTCTCTCTCTTTTGTCATGTTATTTTGGGATTGAATTAGTTACTTTTAATCTCATCCATCCATCTTAAAGATCTAATGGTAGAAAAGTGGGTTCTTACAATGGGAGGGGGTTTTCATTTTAGCGGCCCCCTATAGGAAGCCATATATATATATATATATATATACTATATTAATAAGCATTTCCGAAGGGCAGAAATGGTCATTTGCCAATGTACAAACGTTTAAAGCTTATTGTACAAACCTACAAAGCACACAACTTTTTCAACATTTGTTGTGATGCCGCATGGAGCTTGAACCGGATAATGTTGACCCGTATTTACTATTCCGGATCCAATATAATGCTCGTATCTCTATCCAAACCCTATTCATTTCATTCAGCCGCTCTTTCATCTTCTCTCTGCGACCCTAATCTTCTTCATCTTCAACCCCCATCTTCCTTCGTTCTCCTTCTCACTCTCTCTCGCAAACAGGGAATAGGACTCAAACTGTATACACAAATCTCAGAACGAATTAATCAGGTACTTCTCCTTTGTTGGTTCTTTTCTTCCCTGTTTCTATTCCAGTTCTTGCTTTCGTCAGCTCAAGGTCATTTTTTTGACATTTTCGGTTGGTTTGGTGTAGATGAAGATGGACTGAGGAAGATGAAGATGACAATACTTTGCAGATCTGAGTTTTCTAGCTACATTCAGTAGTTTTACATTCAGATCTGAGTTTTTTACATTCAAATCTGATAGGTTTGCGTTCAGATCTGACTGCTTCTACAGTTCATGTTTCATCTGACTGCTTCAATAGTCAGCTCTGTGGTAGAAGGTTTATCTAGATCTTAGGGTGTGCTGAAATTATTTTGATTTGCATATATCTGTCGTTTGTTGTTTGATTTGAGTTAATATGTGTGAAACTGAGTAACGACGTCACACGATTTCTATATATTTGTCTTTATTCGTATTGTGTTTACGAAAATGGTGAATCTACTGGTTATCTTCATGGCCCTCCCCTTGTAGGTTTCATGGTCAAGGTGGTTGAGGCATAAAAATTCAAATCTTTAAATATAATCTCAGGTTTGTTTCTTTGGGTTTATGGGTCCTGGACTGGCTTTTGTGAGAGTTGCAAACCCTAATCAATTGATCTTTTTTTCTTCTTATGGTTGTTGGTTTTTGCATCTTGTTTCAGAAATAATTTTGCAAGCTTGTGTCACTGTTGCTTTGGTGAGGAGAAAAATATGAATGTGGTTGCATATGATTGGAGACTCTCATTTCAAAACACAGAGGTAGATTGCTTTGGGTTTAACCTCCTCTTTAGAGATGGCAAGGCGGACGGGTTGGGTAACACGATAAAAGGAGCCATGGCGAGTATAATTATAAACACCTTTTCCCCAACTTTTATGATTGTAGTTGATAATTAGTGTGTTAATCGTGGTAACCAAAAACATTTTAATAGAATAAAATAAATCAAGTGGCTGTATACACTACATATTGATTTTAAGGACTTCAGCCTGTTTGATTTCATCTTCTCATGTTCCTGTTTTAGTTGTTTTTTTACCTGACCTGACCTGTTTGATGAAACACAACCAAGATTGATCAACTCTTACGTAAGTGACTCAAAATTGTCACTTCTTGCTTGCTTGCATGTTGTTGCTTGTGATTTAGGCAGTGAAGCTTCATTGGAGTTTTTGAGTCAAAATCACTCAAGCACACAAGGTAACGACAAAATACTTGAGAAAGGATTACAATTATCAGTTTATGTATTTTTCATCATCTTCCCTAGATTATACGTCATCTTGGTAATTAATTATAATGAGTCGAGTTGAGTTATGATTTGTCAGCAACGTGTCAAATGGGTCAAGTGTCACACCCCGATATTTCCACGTATTACCGGTGGGCCCGGTGGGGAGTATCGTGACGTAGTAGATATCATCATAGTCAAACAACACAATTTAAATTGCACAGCAGAAGCAAAAGATAAATTTATTACAATCCGATAAAGAGTAATATCAAGTATTACAAATACGGTTGTAAAAGATCCACAAGCGGATCAAAAGATAAAAGAAACTTTGTTCAACAGACTTTAAGGCATCTAATCTTTCGAGACTTTTATTTGATGCTAGGAGAGACCAGCCTATTCCGATTAGTACCTACACTTAGCCTTTTTGGGAAAATACGTCAGTTTACACTATTAAATACAATTTAACTGACTCATTTTGAAAACGTTTAAGAAAATTGATTTGAATGCACATGGCATAAAACATTTTATAACTTGGGATAATTATTTATATATAAACTTGTAAGAGAATTACATGTTCGTTATACATTCAGTAGCCCGGATTGACACCGGGTTAAAGATTAATAGACACACCACATGGTATAGTCCCGCGGCGGGTTATTCCCAAAACCGGCGGTTATACCATATTATTTATATATGCACTGTCGGGTGTACGCCTACACCCAGTGCTTAGGTCGTGGCCATTTCGTAAAATGATGCCAAGGATATCCGGGACATGGTCATCTCAATAAATTAACCTTTATATGATTAAAATTCAATGCCCGACCAAGCGGTATTTTATATACCGTACCCCAAGCCCGTATAAAGGAACATAAGTCAAAAGTATTAACATGAGCTAAATATAAATTCAATCCCAGCCGTATATCAATTCAGCAGGTGCAGATAGCTTTTACTGGGCTCCTAAATCTGGAACGAAGGTTTTTAATAACCTATTAGATTCCTAACGGGTCTTAATTAAGCCTATGCTTAGACCGGTTAGTTTTAAAGGAGGATACGGTTCAAAACGCATGGTTAAGCGAGAACCAGATCAGAATGAGGTTTAGACCCGACAAGCTTGTATACTTGTGTAATAAGGGTAAACTAAACACATTCTGGATTTTGAGATAAAAATGATAAGGTTTGACCCGTTTCGGCTAATTTATGCAAACTAGTTACATAAGCCGATCCGAACGCGAAAAGTGCGTAACGGGTAACCAAAAGAGTCATGAACAGGTTTCCTAAGTTAATATGCCTTAAATATGTTGTGATATCAGTAGGATACCTTCCATTATGCCCAAAACGAATTTAAGACCAATTTATGCCCCGTAGGGGTATTTTGGTCATTTTAAAGGTTATAAGAAAGTTTAATTATTAGTCTGAGTTTCAGGTCTGATATAATCAGTAAAAATACTTAATTTAATAAGTTTTAACAGTAGGATATTACCTATATGTGAATTTTATTATTTGTAACCAAACTATGCACCGAAGAGGCATTTTGGTAATTTCACATAGGGCTTAAAGGTCAAAACTGGAAATCCGAGTTTAAAACTTTTTCTTATTGTTAAAGTATATAAATTTACTAAAAATATCAGTAGGTATCAAGTCTTATATATTTAAAATAGTTTTTATACATACTATGCGCTTAAAACGCGTAAAAAGGCGGTTTTAAGCGATTTCCGGGTTTTTAAAGAAAGGCTGATATTTTTATCATTCCAAAAAGATTAAAATATTTTATTTATCATATAAAATCAGTAGCAAAAGGTTTGGGGTCAAAATGTTTTGTAAAACTCAATTTATAAGCCAAAAGGGCAAAACCGGCAATTACCGAATCAAGCCTAGAACCCTATGTTATGCTCAGCCTAAAAATAAATAAAAATCTTCAAAAATCCCAAAATATTATTTTATATCAGTAGGTAAAAAGTTTGGTATAAAAATTTGGGTTTAAATAGGCTTTATGCTAATTACGCCGTTTAATTAATAAAAAACTTTCTAATTACGCTATTGAGCATAACTCCTAATCTAGACCTCAAACAGATGTCAAATTTTAAGGAAAAGTTTATAAATCAGTAATAAAGATTATTTTCCTCTCACATTTTCAAAATTCTCGTTTTAGGGTCAAAAGGGCATAATAGTCAACATTTAGGCATTTAACGGAAACATGCAATAAATAGGATAACTAAGGATCCAAGTTGTATAACCTCAGAGGGTTACACTAACCTATAACATGGTCCTAATAGAGTTCTAAGGCATGTCTAAACTAAGCCAAAATGGGTCAGAACTGAAAGTCAAAGCAAAAGTCAACTTTTGCGACTTTCGGTTCCGAACCGAGCCTATACTTAGAATTGTCGGGTTGAACATGCTTAGACATGTTTTTATGTTAATTACCAAGTTATTTAAGTGTTAAAACATGTTCCATAACTTTTGAATTATCAGTTATGAATTTATTAGTAAAAACTGACTTGTTTGAATTTTATTATAATTACTTTGACCCGAGAATTAACTAAGCAAACGTGGTAATTAGGAGGTGCCCTTTTTGAGGGTTTAATACCTACCTAATTACGATCACGTAGCCATGTTCATTGCGAACAATGTCGCGACCGTTTGAAAGTCAATGCGTTTATCGCAAACGCTTGACTTTTCGGTTTTTAATCGCTATACAATTAAACTAAGCACGAAAGGATACTTACAAGGGTCCTAAGGATAAAAGGAGGTTCTCAAGAAGCTCAAGATCCTCCAAGAATTCAGAGAGCAATCAGAAATGGAATGAGATGTGAAAGAAAGCCAAGACCAAGGGGGTATATATAGGTTTTGAGAACCGTTAGGATCGTTTCTTGATAAACGAGCCTTAATCTAGACCGTACACATCTTACCCCCTGATTTCTAATACAATGGGTGCCCAAGGATTGAATAAAAACCATTTGCAAGTGATTAAAACAGCTGGAACAGCTGGTAACAGCTGGGAAATTAGTTTTGCAGCTCTGATGAAGTCACACGACCCACGTAAGAGTTCAAGAGGGCTTACGCGGCCCGCCTAGCTTTCCCAGATCAGCATATAAGTTTCAGAAATGGCAGTTTTGGTCCCTGTTTGCATATAAGGCCCTTTTTGACACATCTAAGGCCCGTTAACCTCATTTCAAGGATCTACTATCATGCCCACACATAGGGGACATGAAACATGCTCAAAAACATGTCGGATGTCGGTTCGTTTGGCCGTACGGTCACGTTGTTCGTCTAATTACGACGAAACACGAACGGACGCTAAAAACGATCCAAATTACGCGAAGAATGAAATTTTATCATGCCGAACACTAAAATAAAATATTTTAGTGCTTACATAAATTTTTGGGTGTCCGGGTATATTCAGAATGTGAGATATGCGCGAAAATGCAAACCTGTGCACTTTTTGACACTTTTAGTCTATGCATGCCTTAAAAGTTTATTTTTGCGCACCAAACACCTCTAAGCCTATATCTAAGCTATATAAAGGATAATTAGGGCATGTTTAACTCATGTTCATATTCCAGAAGGTCCGTTACCATACGAATCGGCATACTTTAGCAATTTGACGCAATTAGTCCTTTAATCGCACAAAGTAGCGCGAAATGTCATTTACTGACATCCAAGCCTTCCATAGCCCATATTTATCATTCCCAAGTATATATTTAATTATTTCTATGCTCTCGATCGCTTAAATGGTCACCAAAAGGCGTAGATTCAAAAGTTGACGCTTTAGGTCCCTCTATTGCGCAAACTCGCGCATCTCATCATTTAATAGCATTGAAGCCTCATCTAATCCATATTAGGCATTCTTGAAAGTATTATTAAACATCACGATGCTTCGGGTTCGCTAAAAGGTCATTCAGAGGTATAATTAAACATATTGACACTTTTAGCCCCTTTAACTTGCAATGTTGCGCGTAACTTTACTTATAGGCATAAAAACGTTAGACGGCCAATAGTTGGCATTCCCGAGAGTATAATCAAATATAATGAAGCTCCCGATTTGTTAAAAGGTCACTCAGATGTAAGAATTAACATGTTGACGCTTTTAACCCTTCATTGCGCAAACTTTCAATTAATTACGCAAACGGCTACACTCGATCGATAAGTGGCTCATTTGTGAATATAATCATCGAAGGAGGTTATTTAGAAACTTATTTTAGGTATGCTAACACTTCCAGTCCTTTCATTATCAAAGTTTTCGATTTTTCGAAAAATTTAGTCCCTTAAATTCCATGTTTGACTTCATTAGGGTTTATTACACGTGTCAATACATCATTGGACGTGATTTTACGAGGTGTTACATCCTCACCCCCTTAAAAGAAATCTCGACCTCGAGATTTGATAACGTAATGGATGTACTTTCTGTCGGATAATGGATTTAACTTCTATAGCATATCTGGAGCCTCTCCAAGCTCCTAAGTTGACCTCTATAATAGGTACATGTATCCTTTTCAGAGCTTCTTAACCTGTCGATCCTTAATCGATGCAGGCTTCTCATCATATCATAAATCTGCATATCATTATGTGATAATGCTTCTCGACTTATGGGTGAAATACATCCTTAAATCATTAGTGTGTAATGCATTACGAGCTCCGCTAAGATTCTTAAATAGGTTTTAGTTTATAAGCTATTTGATCTAGAATCATTAGATTTCCTTCGAATGATTCTATGTATTCAGAGCTTATTTAGCCTGATAATTTAACAAATTTGCACACCCTTCCTGGGTGATATCTTTTGTTGAACCTTATTCCTTAACAAGAACTTAGGAGGGTTGCTACTTTCATTAATCCTTGATTTTCTGCCGAATACTGGCAACTTACAGATGATTATGGATTTGCATGATCTTATTCGTTCTTTCCGAGGCAACTTGCAGATCCTGATAATTGGACTTACCAATCTTCTGTCTAACAATAGATGTTTAACATTCCATCTATACAAGGTCCCCAAAGGAGCCGCCTTGATACTTACATAACAACTATTATAGAAAAGCTTATTTTAAGGTGAGATGGTTATTCCAACCACTGCTTAAAACTAAATTTAAGGAATAGTTAATCCTTACCGCTAGTCGAACAAATCAACGATCCTGGGCAGCTGATGGCGATTCTTAATTGTTGCCTAATTAAGGTTGCGGTAATCAATGCATAAGCAAAATGCACCGTCTTTCTTTATTAACAATGCCGAATTCTCAGAATATTGAGTTAGGCTTTATGAACCTATATCTTAAAACTTACCTAGTTATGGTTTTGATTCTTCCAGTGATGGTACTAGCCGTCTTGGAGATTTCATAATAATACAGCCCTAAATGGGATATAAATCTTAACTCTACGTGCCTCTCAAGAGGTAAACAGGGTAATCTTAGGAGAAGATAATCAAAATACAAGGAGGTTACAGAGATTTTCCAAATCTCAGGCTCCAGTTCATCTATCATATTCTGTGTCAGATAAGTGACACATTTATGTTACGAGTCCACGAGTTCCTTAATCGAAGACATTTACCTGGACAACTCCATTCTGGATATCTTCTTTGAATACCATTAGCTGACTTTAGTACCACCATATGACCATCGGAATATCTTTGTGGTCCCATGCATTAAACCTCCACACTGATCAGGCATGGAAGTAATCTATGGAACTTGTTAAGATACATCAATCCTCATGTGGTGCTTTTGTCATACCGTTTGGTATTCGCAATCGATAGAGATCAAAGAGATATCAACTATATATGCTGACGCATTTCCTCTAGAGAGAGGATACTTCTAGAATTCTACGATTGGAGGTTTCTGACAGGAACAAAAGAAATGGTTCATATGATTTTGCCTGTAAGTTTTACCTTACACTTAATATCTGGGGATCTTACGGGAAAATTTTCTAA
The DNA here is from genome assembly GCA_030545235.1 of Helianthus tuberosus. Taxonomy (NCBI): domain Eukaryota; kingdom Viridiplantae; phylum Streptophyta; class Magnoliopsida; order Asterales; family Asteraceae; genus Helianthus; species Helianthus tuberosus. The sequence continues at coordinate 905,398 of JARYGA010023249.1, forward strand.
AGGTTTGTTAAGCTTATGGTCTTATGAGAGACTCAGCAGCACCTGAAACCAAACGTAACTCCTAGCAATAAAATCACAATGAGGGATTTAGCTGGTGTCATTATTAACGTGAACTGCCTCTAATCATTCATCAGGAGGGTTAAACGCCTCCATTCTTAATCCTTTTAAACTTAGCTGCATAATCTTTGACAAATTTTTAGGGCAGTCTCAGCCCTGACTGTCAATTTCTTAATCTATAAAACGTGAATAGCTGATGTAGATCCATAATGGATTTATAATAAGCGGACTTTGAAACCTTAATGTGCCCTCTTATTGCTGATGCTAACCACCAATAATTACTTGCATTAAGCTTAGATTTTTGGGTAAACTAAAGAGGGTACTATCTCAGCCAATGAATTAAGATTTGTAACATATTGTTGACAGTCTAGAACTTTTATGGTGAGAGTAAAAATTTCTTATTCCCTCTTTTTCCACTTTGTGAAGCGGATAATAGGTTTTTCTAATAAGGTCCCTAAAACTTGGACCATCCCATATTGTGTAAGGGGATCTTTCTTGTGGATTTCATTAATGTCCTCACTAATTAAGGGTATTGCCATCGAATGAATGCGGGGCATACCTTGTCATGTCCCTTCCATCATAATCGCTGATACTCCTAACGGTTTCTACTTCATTCTATAATTTCCTACAATCGATGGCCCATTTTTACTATTGAAGTTTCTTGACTTCCAAGAGACGAAGTACTTTTAAGTACATCCTAGAAAGAATGGGGCTCCTTGCCATATATGATTTTGTTTGATTTATTCTTCGTATTTGAAGTATGAATAAAGCTCTTCTCATGAGCCACGACATGTGTTTTAGAGCAAACAACATTCGGCTTCTTGAACCTTTTCATGACTTTGCTCATAGTTTTTCTAACAGTTGCGTAAATTAGAGTTTTGGAGATTAACTCCATTAATATTGAGGTTCACATTTGATGCACCATTAACATTTGTCGCCTCTCTAGCGTTGCGACTGTTGTTTGTCTTTTCTGAGTTTTCCATACTCGAAGCTTTGGTATTAAATACCGAATTCAACAAGTGCTTAGGCAATCCGTACCTTGTGTCTCCTTGAGTTGTTAAAGGCTCACCATAAGGAGTCTTGATAACTACTTGCTTCTTATCACACACAATATGGGCTTGGTTTTGAGACGACCAATCCATTCCTTTCACTATATCGAGTCCCTCTTATTTTAATGGAAACAAAGATAGCTGAAAAGAATGATTCCTAATGGATATAAAACATCCATCTAATATTGCTGAAGCAGTCTCTGAGGTACCATCGGCCAATTCTACTTTATACTTAACGCTTAGAGTTTTAACAGGCAGATTTGATGATTTAGAAAATCTATTGTCTACGACAGACTTATCTGAACCTGAATCAAATAATACTCTAGCATGAGCGTTATTGATAAAGAAAGTACCTGTTGTGACATCGTCATCCTGAATAGCCTCTTGAGCATCCATTTGAGGGCTTCCAGCTTTGGTCTTCTTAGCCTCCCCAGGCTTCTTAGTTTTATTTGGGCAATTTGTCTTGATGTGCCCTATTTCATTGCAACCATGGCAGGTTGCGTCCATTATGCCTTGGCACTCCAAGGTCTTGTGCCCTTCCTTATTACAAATCCCACAAGGCCTAGCTTGTGACTTCAAAGTGCATTTCCCTTTAGTTGCCTTCTTTGGGCAGCGGGTCTCTATGTGCCGCTTCTCGCCACAACTATAGCATGTGGCGTCCTTCAAGTCCTTGCATTTATGGGTCTTGTGATCCATCTCTTTACAGATGACACATCCCCTGGTCTGCTCATAGAAACATTTTCCGAAGTGCTTCTTCCCGCAGGTTTTACATTTGGGTTTTGCCCCCTTTGGCTTGGACTGGTCATAGTTTGAACCGGTCTTACCCTTTTTGTAACCTTTATTTGGGGTACTATCGCACTTTCGCTTATGATCCTTTAATACACGGTCCACGGCGTTGTTTACGGCTGTATCTATCATAGCCTGTAGCTCGGTGCCCGTTAATTTTAGTCTTGCATCATTATTCTGATCAGCTGGATGACTGTGAGCTTCAGATGGGTCAGCCATGGTGAAGCTTTGAAGGCTACAAACCAAGTAGTAATACTTGGTTTAATTATATGGTGAATTGTCGAATTTGATGATTAAATAGCCATGGTACAAATAAACCATATAGGCGAATAGATAGTATTAAATTTATTTGATTATGTTTTGCCTAGGTTTTCAAATAAACCATCTTTGGCGTTTAAACGGAATATAATCCTTCATATCTATTAGACAGGGGACATAAGTCACGACTGTCAATGTCGTACCGACATATTATATATAGCACAAGGGCTTGTTCCAAAGGACTCTTTGATGGCACAGAGGCCTTGTCACTAGGGAAATTTTAAAACATAATCAATGATTCCTTTGGATCGGAAAATTTCATAGTTCATTGCCTTGACAAGAAGTTATGAAATAAAACTATCTTTTTCATGTTTACATCTTTGCCTGAAGGTACTCATCCCAATGGATGTTTTGATGTGTTCATGATGTTCGACGTTTATTAGCCATGATTCCTCTTGATCATTTACGCTAAATAAGGGGTTTGGAAATTCCTAATATGAAGATGACAATTGTGATTTTATCGCATCACTGTTGTCGGGAGTGTTAACATGCTTTTAGATGTTTAACAAGGATCTGAATCTCTTTTTAAACAGGTTCTACCATCATAGCTAGGTCTTTAATGACATTCAAGCTAGGTTATACCTTTTAAGATTCTTTTTAATATGTATACTGGCAGAAAAGGAATGATATTTTGATTTATTTCATATATTTTATTCAGGATTTTCATTATAATTATCCTAAACTTAATTAAAATATAACTATGGCACAAAAGGCCAAGTCACAAGGGTAACTTTAAATTATAAACCATGATTTTGTAGGATCAATGTATTTAGGCTTGAACGTTGTTCATGCCTTTTCTTGACAGGGAGTTGTAGGCTACGACTGTCTTTTGTCCTATATGACAATGAATACGGCCCGTAAGCATTACATCCCTAATGGATGCTTAATTCACCAAATAAGAAAGGATTTCGGGAGAATCCAGTATAAGGATGATTTATGTGATTGAATCACATTTTCCAGGAATGTTAACATGTTTTCAGATGTTAACAAGGATTTGAATCTTTTGAATATGTTCTACCATCTTGGCCTTGTCTGAAATGACATATAGGCTAGGTTGCACCTTTAAAATTCTTTTTTAATATTTAACGCAGGACAATCCTAAATTGAGATGTTAATAAGGATCTGAATCTAATTGAGGAACTACCATCTTGGCCCTGTCTTAAAATGACACATGGGCTAGGTCTTGTCCTTTTTAGATTTTGTCATTTTATTATAATGGTAGATCTTATAAAAGGAATGTTATTTTAATTTATTTCATATATTATATTCATATACAATTATATAAATGAAATTTAGATAAAACATTCCAATGATTTTTAAAAAAGGTACAGAATTGCCCTAAACGGGATTTGAAAGAAATGATGTTGTCCATGAAGGGACTGAAAGATAAGTATGCCCTTATAAGGACTTACAAAGGAAATGAACTTCAGCAAAAGGAGTTTCTTCTTCATTTTATTTCTGAATGTTTTCTCCTTGGTTGTACGTTAATCCTAGTCGCAGTACGAAGCTCGGCCTTTCCTAGGCTTCAAATGGGGAGAATTTCCATTACGGCTTCTTTGCTTGGCGACAAATAAAAAAATATAGAACTGAGAGCAATAATTCTCCATATAGAGCTGAGAGTATTCCTATGTTAAGTCTAGACTCAGAAGGTCAAGGAATGTGTTACTGTGTCATTGAGATTAAACACAAAAGGCTAGTGTTTAATTCACTCAATGTTGGCTCTGATACCAACCTGTCACACCCCGATATTTTCACGTATTACCGGTGGGCCCGGTGGAGAGTATCGTGACGTAGTTGATATCATCATGGTCAAACAACACAATTTAAATTTCACAGCGGAAGCAAAAGATAAATTTATTACAATCCGATAAAGAGTAATATCAAGTATTACAAATACGGTTGTAAAAGATCCACAGGCGGATCAAAAGATAAAAGAAACTTTGTTCAACAGACTTTAAGGCATCTAAGCTTGCGAGACTTTTATTTGATGCTAGGAGAGGCCAGCCTATTCCTATTAGTACCTGCACTTAGCCTTTTTGGGAAAATACGTCAGTTTACACTGGTAAATACAATTTAACTGACTTATTTTGAAAACGTCTAAGAAAATTGATTTGAATGCACATCGCATAAAACATTTTATAACTTGGGATAATTATTTATATATAAACTTGTAAGAGAATTACATGTTCGTTATACGTTCAGTAGCCCGGATTGACACCGGGTTAAAGATTAATAGACACACCACATCGTATAGTCCCGCGGCGGGTTATTCCCGAAACCGGCGGTTATACCTTATTATTTATATATGCACTGTCGGGTGTACGCCTACACCCCGTGCTTAGGTCGTGGCCATTTCGTAAAATGATGCCAAGGATATCCGGGACATGGTGATTAACCCCCCAAAGGCTTTAAGCAAACATAATAGTTTAAACGGGTCATCTCAATAAATTAACCTTTATATGATTAAAAATTCAATACCCGACCAAGCGGTATTTTATATACCGTACCCCAAGCCCGTATAAGGGAAAATAAGTTAAAAGTATTTACCTGAGCTAAATATAAATTCAATCCCAGCCGTATATCAATTCAGCAGGTACAGATAGCTTTTACTGGGCTCCTAAATCTGGAACGAAGGTTTTTAATAACCTATTAGATTCCTAACGGGTCTTAATTAAGCCTATGCTTAGACCGGTTAGTTTTAAAGGAGGATACGGTTCAAAACGCATGGTTAAGCGAGAACCAGATCAGAATGTGGTTTAGACCCGACAATCTTGTATACTTGTGTAATAAGGGTAAACTAAACACATTCTGGATTTTGAGATAAAAATGATAAGGTTTGACCCGTTTCGGCTAATTTATGCAAACTAGTTACATAAGCCGATCCGAACGCGAAAAGTGCGTAACGGGTAACCAAAAGAGTCATGCACAGGTTTCCTAAGTTAATATGACTTAAATATGTTGTTATATCAGTAGGATACCTTCCATTATGCCCAAAACGAATTTAAGACCAATTTATGCCCCGTAGGGGTATTTTGGTCATTTTAAAGGTTATAAGAAAGTTTAATTATTAGTCTGAGTTTCAGGTCTGATATAATCAGTAAAAATACTTAATTTAATAAGTTTTAACAGTAGGATATTACCTATATGTGAATTTTTTTATTTGTAACCAAACTATGCACCGAAGAGGCATTTTGGTAATTTCACATAGGGCTTAAAGGTCAAAACTGGAAATCCAAGTTTAAAACTTTTGCTTATTGTTAAAGTATATAAATTTACTAAAAATATCAGTAGGTATCAAGTCTTATATATTTAAAATAGTTTTTATACATACTATGCGCTTAAAACGCGTAAAAAGACGGTTTTAAGCGATTTCCAGGTTTTTAAAGAAAGGCTGATATTTTTATCATTTCAGAAAGCTTAAAATATTTTATTTATCATATAAAATCAGTAGCAAAAGGTTTGGGGTCAAAATGTTTTGTAAAACTCAATTTATAAGCCAAAAGGGCAAAACCGGCAATTACCGAATCAAGCCTAGAACCCTATGTTATGCTCAGCCTAAAAATAAATAAAAATCTTCAAAAATCCCAAAATATTATTTTATATCAGTAGGTAAAAAGTTTGGTACAAAAATTTGGGTTTAAATAGGCTTCATGCTAATTACGCCGTTTAATTAATAAAAAACTTTCTAATTACGCTATTGAGCATAACTCCTAATCTAGACCTCAAACTGATGTCAAATTTTAAGGACAAGTTTATAAACAGTAATAAAGTTTATTGTCCTCTTACATTTTTAAAATTCTCGTTTTAGGGTCAAAAGGGCATAATAGTCAACATTTAGGCATTTAACGGAAACATGCAATAACTAGGATAACTAAGGATCCAAGTTGTATAACCTCAGAGGGTTACACTAACCTATAACATGGTCCTAATAGAGTTCTAAGGCATGTCTAAACTAAGCCAAATCGGGTCAGAACTGAAAGTCAAAGAAAAAGTCAACTTTTGCGACTTTCGGTTCCGAACCGAGCCTATACTTAGAATTGTCGGGTTGAACATGCTTAGACATGTTCTTATGTTAATTACCAAGTTATTTAAGTGTTAAAACATGTTCCATAACTTTTGAATTATCAGTTATGAATTTATTAGTAAAAACTGACTCGTTTGACTTTTATTTTAATTACTTTGACCCGACAATTAACTAAGCAAACGTGGTAATTAGGATGTGCCCTTTTTGAGGGTTTAATACCTACCTAATTACGATCACGTAGCCATGTTCATTGCGAACAATGGCTCAACCGTTTGAAAGTCAATGCGTTTATCGCAAACGCTTGACTTTTCAGTTTTTAATCGCTATACAATTAAACTAAGCACGAAAGGATACTTACAAGGGTCCTATGGACAGAAGGAGGTTCTCAAGAAGCTCAAGATCCTCCAAGAATTCAGAGAGCAATCAGAAATGGAATGAGATGTGAATGAAAGCCAAGACCAAGGGGGTATATATAGGTTTTTGAGAACCATTAGGATCGTTTCTTGATAAACGAGCCTTGATCTGGACCGTACACATCTTACCCCGTGATTTCTAATACTATGGGAGCCCAAGGATTGAATAAAAACCATTTGCAAGTGATTAAAACAGTTGGAACAACTGGTAACAGCTGGGAAATCAGTTTTGCAGCTCCGATTAAGTCACACTGCCCGTGTAAGAGTTCAAGAGGGCTTACGCGGCCCGCCTAGCTTTCCCAGATCAGCATATAAGTTTCAGAAATGGCAGTTTTGGTCCCTGTTTGCATATAAGGCCCTTTTTGACACATCTAAGGCCCGTTAACCTCATTTCAAGGCTCTACTATCATGCCCACACATAGGGGACATGAAACACTCTCAAAAACATGTCGGATGTCGGTTCGTTTGGCCGTACGGTCACGTTGTTCGTCTAATTACGACGAAACACGAAGGAGCTAAAAACGATCCAAATTACGCGACGAATGAAATTTTATCACGCCGACACTAAAATAAAATATTTTAGTGCATACATAAATTTTTGGGTGTCCGGGTATGTTCAGGATGTGAGTTATGCGCGAAAATGCAAACTTGTGCACTTTTTGACACTTTTAGTCCCTGCATGACTTAAAAGTTTATTTTTGCGCACCAAACACCTCTAAGCCTATATCTAAGCTATATAAAGGATAATTAGGGCATTTTTAACTCATGGTCATATTCCGGAAGGTCCGTTACCATACGAATCGGCATACTTTAGCAATTTGACGCAATTAGTCCTTTAATCGCACAAAGTAGCGCGAAATGTCATTTACTGACATCCAAGCCTTCCATAGCCCATATTTAACATTCCCAAGTATATATTTAATTATTTCTATGCTCTCGATCGCTTAAATGGTCACCAAAAGGCGTAGATTCAAAAGTTGATGCTTTAGGTCCTTCTATTGCGCAAACTTGCGCATCTCATCATTTAATAGCATTGAAGCCTCATCTAATCCATATTAGGCATTCTTGAAAGTATTATTAAACATCACGATGCTTCGGGTTTGCTAAAAGGTCATTCAGAGGTATAATTAAACATATTGACACTTTTAGCCCCTCTAACTTGCAATGTTGCGCGTAACTTTACTTATAGGCATAAAAACCTTAGACGGCCAATAGTTGGAATTCCTGAGAGTATAATCAAATACCATGAAGCTCCCGATTTGTTAAAAGGTCACTCAGAGGTAAGAATTAACATGTTGACGCTTTTAACCCTTCATTGCGCAAACTTTCAATTAATTACGCAAACGGCTACACTCGATCGATAAGTGGCTCATTTGCGAATATAATCATCGAGGGAGGTTATTTAGAAACTTATTTTGGGTATGCTAACACTTCCAGTCCTTTCATTATCAAAGTTTTCGATTTTTCGAAAAATTTAGTCCCTTAAATTCCATGTTTGACTTCATTAGGGTTTATTACACGTGTCAATACATCATTGGACGTGATTTTACGAGGTGTTACATCAAGGTATAATCTTTTTGACTAAACTGGAATCTGGTCAAATGGGTCAAAAAAATGTTGGCCCAGCTTCTTCATTATTTGATCGCAAAACACAAATTAATAAAGCGAACAAGAAATGTACGTTTAACCCTTGATCACATTGTTTTAACTGGTAACAAATAACATTTTTAACAATACTCTTCATTCTTTGAAACCCTTAGTAAGAGCAGAGGAGATGGATACATTATTTTTTAGTTTAAAAAACACATTTTATGAACTTCTTGGTTGATAACAGTATATTAGTTTATTACTACAAAGAACATTCTATTTAGAAAAAGATGTATGTTGTTAAGGTCAATATGATGATGTGTCTTGTTAACTAATTGATTTGAAGGTGACATTGCTAATTAAACTGAACTTTTAGGTGCATTCTGTTTATACCATTATATTGTCTTTTTTTTATTTGGGTAGTGTTTGCCTTAAATTAAGGGAGCTTAAGACCTTGGATGTCACACTTGGTGTAAGCTTCGGTTGGCCCATGTAGCTACTACCCTTAAGGGATCATTGTTCTATAACTGCCTATCATCTTGTTTTTATCTGCAGTAAGTTATATAGGTTAAGTTACAGGATCATACTAAAAAGTAAGAAAATAACGCCTAGAGGGAGTTATTTTTTATTTATTGATTTATTAAAAAAATAAATCATTTCAATCATGATGATACATGTTGCCATGACCACTCGAGTTAGATAAGATTGCTGTTATTAGAAAAAAAAACACTTATATCTATACTATATATATAATGCATATCTATACTATCAAATGATGTTGGATATTTGATTATCAGTTTCTTATTTGATGCTTGTTTGTAGGTACGGAAGACATTAATAGGTGATGAAGTGATATCTTGTGCGGGGATTCAATGAGGTATGGTTTTGATGTAAATTTTTTGTTTTAACAATTATAGTTCCGTAGTGGTCTCTGTTTTTTTCTATTCAAGGGGTGTTTGGATTTGGATTTTGTCTTATGAGTTGATATTTTTTAATGTTTTGAAATACAGAATTTGGGGCTGTGAGTAGGCCTGGATCGAGATTGGGGAGAGAAAACGAAACGAAAAACCCTAATCCATTGCTGATTGTTTCTCCCCACGGTAACTCTGCGTCGTTGCTGATGGTTCTTGCTTTTCCGTCTATGCCACCTCACTCCTGGTATTCTTCATCCAGGTCTTTATATTTAAAGATTCATTGTCATTCGAAGTGGTATTCTCAATCCATGTCTTTACTATATGGGGCCTTTAATTCATTTGTCTGCAATTGGGGAAATTTCAACTCTTTCATTTTGATTTCATCATTTCTTGTTGGAGAACTATGAATTTCGTGATTTCATTGCTCAATTCATTTTAAATATAGCATTATTCCCAATTTCAAGTAGGTTTTTGATCTGTTTTTGTGTTCCCTCTAAGTCTAAAGATACACAGGCACAAATTCACATGCTTTCTTGCTGGTACGGTGGCGGAGGTGGGGCACTTCTATCAGTGTTCTACCAGAGGTATCAATCTCATTGTTTTTTAAAACGTGTTATTGTATATTTTTCAATGGTCAGCAAACTGAGTCTCATTTTTTCGGTGAAGAAGGTACAACTTTTTATGGGTCATTTGATTTTGAACTTTAAAACTTATATATGCTTTTATTTTCAGCAAATTGTTTGAGAATTTGTGTTGATATTTTCAATGAAAGACCATCTTATTGCAGATGGTACTCCACTTAGACTCCTTGATGATCAAAGGTGAGTATTATGTTATTGATCAGAAACATGGATGAATTAAACAAAATTTAAACTTAATCTGATCTTTTTTGTTGTCATTACAACGGGACAGCTGTAGATGAACTCATGAACGTGGTCTATATGCTCTTTGATGGATTGGAACCTGGAACATCAACTGTTTCAGTTGTCACAAGAAGAATATTATGACCATTGGAGCTCAAGACAGCTTGCAGCAGCTGGTTTGCTTCTATCTAAATCTTGCCTTGATGCATAAATTGTTTTATTTATCAGCATATATCGTCTTAACTTTGACGGGTCAAATTGGTAAATGAAAAAATATAACGAAAAAGGAAACGAGTCATATAAGTTGAAAGTGTCCTAAAGCATTATTCTTAATGCACATACGTGTACAGCCTATGAAAAATATGGCTTGCTATTCCAGTTTAGTTTTGCTTTTTATAGCCTTCGATGCTAATGTTCTCTTTCATATATGAAAACTTATAAGCTTATTATTTTGATTGTGATTAAATCATCACTATAGGTTTGTTTTTATTTTTTAAACTAAATCCATAGACATACCTTTATTTAATTTTAATTTTGGTAAATTATGAGGTGGGGTGTAATATTGGATTATACCGGTATAACTAATTGTGGATAGATTGTTAGCTTCCCCGGGGTTAGAAACGTTGTTCGAGTTTAATTTCTTTGTGTTTTTTCATAAGAAAAGTGAATTATTTGGGGTATGTCATATGCTAATAATTCTCTTTTATTAGTCCAGATTGTTTATTATATGAAAAATATTACATCAAGAGATCCCCAAATGGTGCTTTAAGAAATGTATTATGTATGCGAGGAAACCAAAAGTTTGTGTTAAAACAATAGTTACAAACTTCCTGCACACATTGTTTTCGTGCATGCTATTATTAAAATTTTAATTAATATAATAGCTCTTTACTCTTTGATCCGTGAAGCAAGCCAAACTTATCGCAGCAAGGCATACTAAGAATCAGAGGACGAGAAGAAAGGAGAAAGAGGCGTAGGCGCAGGAGAGAGTATACCTTCTTTGGTCTTTGCCTATTCCGTTAACTATTGCTTTTGTTAGAACCGAAATATACATTATGCTCTTCAAGAACACTAATTAGGGGTCATGTGTAATTATAGGTGATCAACCAACATGACAAGATTGGGTCGTTTGAAATCAATTTGAAACTAAGTTTTTTTTTTCTCTTTTGTATAGTTATACTGTATAACCTTGTACATATATGAAATCTTATAAAGTTGACTTTGTGATGATTTGGCATTTTGTGTTAGACGGTAATGTGATGATGTGTGTAGTTGTAATACATGGTTTAACAGTTATACCATTTGTTGACGTGGTAGAAGCCTTGAAAATTAGATTCTCACACGGATGACTTTGTGAATTTAATAAGCACAATTTATTGTCTAGAACTTCACAAGGTTTTTTTTAACGGTATAGATCGACTGGTAAAAGATCCCCTACAGCCCTATTAAAGTTCGTAACCGCCCAAGTTCGAATCTCCTTCCCATCGGTGCGTATGGTTTGCTGGGCCAGCACACATAGTGAAGGTCGAACCTGGTACCCCACAGAAGTAGCCTATCACTTTGTAGGAGAACAAGTAGCCCAAGGTCAACTAAATGTCAAGTTCATCTCCACCAACGATCAAATTGCTGATGTGTTCACCAAGCCCTTGTCTTCTCAAAGATTTATCTTTCTACGGTCCAAGTTGCAGGTCGCACCCCGCCCTCAACTTGCGGGGGAATGTTAGACAAAATATTAGAACTTGTTTTATATATTTACATTCTAGAGGGATTACTTATGTAACTACTAACTCTATATATAGAGTCCTTTGTATTCAGTATCAAATCAATCAAAACAATTACATACTACGGTTTTGCAGATTGCAAGAACATCGTCTTGAAGGTGAGGAGTATGTTTCCTTCATTGATGAATTTATGTCGTATGATTTCTTGGGTAAGTATATACAATATAATTATGTAAACTTAAACTTTTATATAAAATGGGTTGTTTTGAAAACCCGTGATGACAAATTGGTCTATTTAATGTTTGACTTATGGGTTTAAGGCAGCGACTTCACTTTTTAAACTTTGAAGTCGCCATCTCTACTGGCGACTAACCCAAAAATCAAAAAAAGACCAATTTGTCAAAAAAAAAATGACCCATCGCACTTATGGTATATTTTCTCCCCTTCGAGTTGCATGTAGTTTAAAAACAGTGAGATATGCATGAGTTATATACATTGTGTAAATTTAAAGAAGCTGTAGCAATTGGAAGAACATTTGCTGGAATGAAAGATTCTCAGCTGGATGGAAACAAAGAAATGGTGGCACTAGGCTCCATGAACATTATTGGTTCTTTTACAAGTTGTTATGTGGCCACAAGTATAGTCAACTCACTTCCAAATGAGTCATAGAAAGAGTTTATTATTATATAAGCTCGGTTTCCAATGATGAACATATGGTGTTTGCCTTGCAGGGTCGTTAAGCAACATTCTATTCATGGAATTTCTGTATAGGCGCAAGTTTGTCTAAATTTTAACCTTTTGATATGTTTATAAGTTGTACACAAAATGTTAAGAAACACAAGTTGGGTTGAACGTGTTAGCTTGTTAGGAAAAACAATCCAAGGCGGATTGGTTTGATTAGTTTCGAGCTTATGGTTGTGCTTTTGTTAGCTTGGCGCAGTTCGGTTTGTTTACATCCTTTTAAAACTCTTTAAATCCCCATGACCGATTTTGAAGTACCTTAACCGAAAATTTAGATTTTAGTTATGACCCAACTGAACTGAACCTTCTCATACACACCCTTAGAATTACTAACAAGTGTTGTGTTTTCCGTTGTATCGTGAATTTGGTTTGGTTATGGCTCAAAACTGAACCGCCCCGTACATAGCCCTAGGCTCATCAACCTAAGTGATATGTTTCTCGCCGCATCACGCGGGTAAACGACTAGTATATATATATATAAGTGGGTTCTTACAATGGGAGGGGGTTTTCATTTTAGCGCCCCCCTATAGGAAGCCATATATATATATATATGGCTTCCTATAGGGGCGCTAAAATGAAAACCCCCTCCCATTGTAAGAACCCACTTATATATATATATATATATATATATATAGGGTAGGGATCCTAAGAGAAGTCCACTCTATTTAAGAAACTTGAGAAACAATCTGGACCACACATTTTCCCTAAGCAAAAAAATGCAAAAAAAAGTGAAAAAAATGCAAAAATTTTTTTTTTTTTTTTTTTTTTTTTTTGAAAAATCGCAGCTTTTTCTTTAAGGATTAAATTTTCTATTTATTTATTTTTTTTTTAATTTTTTTTTTATTTATACACATGTGTATATTGTTAATCTTTTAACTATACATATATGTATATTGTCAATTATACATATATGTATATACATGTTTAAAATTGAAAAAATATGTGTTATAAATCCTAAACCTTATACCATAAACATTAAAGTTAAACCTTAATGCTAAACCCTAAACCCTAATTCTAAACCCTAATGCTAAACCCTAAAGCTAAACCCTAATTCTAAACCCTAAAGGTAAACCCTAATGCTAAACCCTAAAGCTAAACCTTTAATGCTAAACCCTAATGCAAACCCTAAAGATAAAGCTAAACCCAAAAGTTAAAGCTAAACCCTAATGCTAAACCCTAAACCCTAATGCTAAACCCTAATGCTAAACCCTAAAGCTAAACCCTAAAGCTAAACCCTAAACCATAAAGCTAAACCCTAAACCCTAATGTTAAACCCTAAATACTAATACTAAACCCTAAATAACACTTATTTTTCAATTTTAAACATGTATATACATATATGTATAATTGACAATATACATATATGTATAGTTAAAAGATTAACAATATACACATGTGTATAAATCCAAAAAAAAAAAAAAATTGCATTTTTTTACCTTTTTTTTGCATTTTTTTGCTTAGGGAAAATGTGTGGTCCAGAATGTTTCTCAAGTTTCTCAAATAGCCTACTACTTCTCACATGATCCTTATCCTATATATATATATATATAGTGTGAGTTTCATTGGGGAACACTAAAAAAGTGGGGAACAGTGGGGAACCGACTCAAACGAATTCCGATTGGACTCGTTACAGCGGCGTTGGAACCGGCTCGTCGAACCCTAACTAGGATCTATTAACCCTAAACCCTAAATCATAACCCCTAAACCGTAAATATATTAGGGTTTGGCTTTTAGGGTTTAGCTTTAGGGTTTAGCCTTAGGGTTTAGATTTAGGGTTTAGATTTAGGGTTTAGCTTTACGGTTTAGGGTTTAGCTTTAGGTTTAGCCTTTAGGGTTTAGCTTTTAAGGTTTATAGTTTAGATTTTACGGTTTAGCATAGGTTTTAGCCTTATTTTTTAGCTTTAGGGTTTAGAGTTTAGGATTTAGGGTTTAGGGTTAAGAGATCTTAGTTAGGGTTCGACGAGCCGGTTCCAACGCCGCTGGAATGAGTCCCATCGGAGTTCGTTTGAGTCGGTTCCCCACTGTTCCCCACTTTTTTAGTGTTCCCCAATGAACCCTCCCATATATATATATATATATATATATATATATATATATATATATATATATATATATATATATGCTAAGGCTAGACAAAAAACCCTTATGTTTTTAAAAAACCCTAGAAAACCCAACCTCCCGACATTTTTTTTTTTTGAAAAAAATAACACATGTAATATACATGTTTTTAAGAGTTTTGGGCCAAAAAAAACAAAAAAGCGCCGAAGGATTATTTTAAAAAAAATAAACATATTTCAGCAACTTTCGTGACTAACATGCGTTAGGCAAAAAATGCTGAAACTTGTTTATTTTTTTAAAAAACATTACTTCGGCGCTTTTTTGTTTTTTTGTTTTTTTTTTTGACCAAAACTCTTAAAAACATTTATATTACATGTGTTATTTTTTTCAAAAAAAAAAATGTCTGGAGGTTGGGTTTTCTAGGGTTTTTTAAAAACATAAGGGTTTTCTATATAGTCCTACCTTATATATATATATAGGGAGGAGTTCATGCGAGAACCACCCTTATTGCGAGAACCGCGAGAACCAATGTGAACACAACCTAAAATAGCTAAAAATACCTAACCCCCAACCCCCCCCCCCCCAAAAAAAAAACCTAAACCCCCCCCCCCCCCCCCCAAAAAAAACCTAAACCCCCCCACCCCCCCCCCCCCCAAGCTAAATGCTAAAAACTAAAACCTCGAAAAAACCTAACCCCCTCCCCCCCCCCCACAAGCTAAAATGCTAAAAACTAAACCCCCAAAAAACCTAAAAAAATCTAAAAATTTTTTTTTAATATTTTTTATGCTCAAATCGCTACTTTTAATGGCCAAAAAAAAAAATTTAATTTTTTAATTTTTTTTTTTTTGCTTCGAAAAGTAGCGATTTTTATATAAAAAATATTAAAAAAAAAATTTGTGAGATTTTTAGCTATTTTTAGGCATTTTTGGTTGTGTTCACATTAGTTCTCACGGTTCTCGCAATAAGAGGTGGTTCTCGCATGATATTCTCCCTATATATATATATATATATATCATTCTCTAAAATAATGATTTATAAAATCGAACGGTATATTTTTTTCGAATGAATGAGGTAAAGTTTAAGAAAAAGTTCAAATAAAATAAATTTTACTGGTATATATATATATATATATATATATATATATATATTTAGCTATTTTAGGTTGTGTTCACATTGGTTCTCGCGGTTCTTACAATAAATGGAGTTCTCGCATGAGCCCCTCCCTATATATATATATATATATATATATATATCATTCTCTAAAATAATGATTTATAAAATCGAACGGTATATTTTTTCGAATGAATGAGGTAAAGTTTAAGAAAAAGTTCAAATAAAATAAATTTTACTGGTGCACGGAATACAGCTACAAGCCTATAACGCAAGTTATATGTTAAAAGATATGCAAAAGCATTTCTTATTTACCTATTCATCATCATCATACTCAGTATATCCTACCAATAGCAAAGCAAAGGTAGGGTCTGAGGAGGGTAAGATGTAGACAGCCTTACCTCTACCCCGTAAAATAGAGAGGCTGCTTCCAGTGAGACCCCCGGCTCGATAGTAGTTTAGCATCAAGCCTTGGACATAAGTTGGCCAGTAAGTGAAGTAAATGAAAAGTACTATAGATGGCTCATGTGATTCTAGTTATATATAATATAATAAATTACCGGTTATATGTCAAAAGGTTTTTAGACTATGGGGCGGGGTTGGGTACAAACGTTCAAGTCACCATCCCGGGTGGGCTTAAGTTTCGGCGTGGCCTCTTGGGCGGGGGTTTCAGCCCGGGTGTTGGGCGGGCATAGCAATCTTTCGTTGCCGGCTCTCATTGGCTGGGTTGGCTAGGCTATAGGTGGCTAGGCTTTTTTTTTTTTTTTTTTTTTAATTTTGTGTGTATTTTTATAATAATTGAAAAAAAAAATTATAACACGTGGCCAACTCACACGGGCTAGCCACGCCCCGCCATACCGACCCAACATGCAACTGACCAGCGGTGCCCCTCGAAGTCCACATGTCAACCCATGCCCCAAACCCCCGCCCCACCATTCCCCACGGTCTTAGTTGATTGTATATTATTTTAAACTGAGTTAATTACGTCTTTTCGTCCCCGTAGTTTGTTAAAAATCATTAATTCACAAAGGATAAAGAAAAAAAAAGGTCTTAACATAAACCGAGATGATATATACATATGTACGGTTTGTGGAGGCTGCAATCGGCTCTGAACATCGAAATGCAAAGACACAAAAGTACGTCGTAATTTAAACAAATCGTCCCAAACCCGATCCCATACCCGAATACCTGACACCAAACCCATCTCAAATGTGTCGGTTTTGGGGTTTACCAACAGAGTTGTATTCTAAATAGAAATTTTTTATACTGTAAGCCATATCAAGTACCAGTAATGTATCGGTGTCATGACAAACCAAACTTACGTTCATATGTATGTATGTATGTATGTATGTATGTATGTATGTATGTATGTATGTATGTATGTATGTATGATGTATGTATGTATGTATGTATTAAAATTGGTCGATCGAGTTTGACGTTATTACTAATATAGCATGTAACAAGTCATTAAGAGTCATCATAACTATTAGAGTGAAAAATTGGATATGGAAGACGCGGGTTGGATGAGAAATCATGAGAGACCGGTGAGAACATCGCCTCATCGATCGATAGGGTACCTTCCAAAACCAACACAAGCGGGCATGGCCATCCCGAAACCACTATGACGAGCCTAACTGAAACGAGCTTGAACCTAAAAACAAGCTCTTTAAGTAAAACGCAGCTCGTGAACCTAAACGAGACATTGTTAATATTATTTTTAATTAATATATTAGATATATATCACGTTTTCATAAATCTGTACATTTTTTTCTCTTTAAGAGTTTTCAAGCTTTTCCCATGATTTGCTATTGGAAGTTAACCATGATGTCAATATTAAATAAACAGTAGCTGTAGCTGCTATAGGAAATTAACCCTTATATTCATATAATGTTTTTTATGACGCTCAAAAGATGAAACACAAAAACAGTGTCATAAATTTATTGAATTTTGTAAAATTATGACATTTTTTCTTGACACGAATTTAAATGTCATAAAATAATCGTGTGTCATCATTCGCATGTCAAGATAGATCCTGTTTTTTTATGACACTAAAAAGATGACACACAAAAAAGTGTGTCATAATTATATTGAATTTTGTAAAACCATGACATTTTTTTGACACGCTCTTTCGAATGCCATAAAATGAGCACATGTTATTGTTTGTGTGTCAAGATAGATCTTGTTTAACTATGACATTTTTTTTCTTGGCACGCTCTTTCGAATGTCATAAAATGAGCATATGTTATTGTTTGCGTGTCAAGATAGATCTTGTTTTTTTTATGACGCTAAAAACATGACAAAAAAAATGTCATAGATTTATTAAATTTTGTAAATAATTACTTTTTTTTTCTTGACGCACGCTTTTGAATGTCATAAAATAAGCGCGTGTCGTGTCAAGTAGTCATAGCATAGTTACACTACATCATAGCATAGTTACGTGACCTTTTATTAATATGACTTGTGTACTTTTTTTTGAAAGTCCAACAAAAATTTTATTCACCCTTAATGATATCCTCCAGTTAACCCACTGTTAACAGAAGTTGCACCAGAATACTTACATGCACCAAATTGAACAACATAATCAACCAAAACAATTCTCAGATCCTCATACAATCTAAATTGAACCCACACCAGTCTTCCCATGTGAGACTTGATGCCTTTCCCCGATACTTTATCCATAAAAACCCGAACACTCTGATCTCCTCCTTGATCCGAGCCACATTGATCAGCTTATTATTGAATATTGCGTCATTCCGGTGTTTCCACATAACCCATAATGCTGTTTGTATGACCAAATAGACTGCCTTTTGCCATCTTCTCGACCCCCTATTCCTCTTATGAATGTTAGCCACATCTTTGAGATCCAATACATAAATAGGACGAATCCTGCACCACTGTGATACAAACTCCCACAACTGATCCGTGATTCTGCACGTACCGAAGAGATGCAGCGCCGACTCCTCCTCATCTTCACACAATCTACATCGATTATCTTGGACCGATATGTTCCTTCTAGCAAGGGCCATGGTAGTAGGAAGTTTATCTTGAACGACTCTCCAAACGAAGAAATTAACCTTTATTGGAACCCAGTTGTTCCATTCAAACCCCAATCCAAGATCAGAAAATAGTAACCTTTCAGCTTTGTTCCGAATACTACTAACCGTAAAGTCGCCGTTAGCATCAAGAGCCCATCATATAGATGGATTTTAAAGTACAAGTAGTCAATATACAAAACCAAGAGTTTGAACTAAAGGGCACACCAGGTTACGTACAATACTCCTATCAAACTAGAACAAATGCTTAAATCTTACAATTCATAAGTATATAGCTATTACACAATTAAGGAAATACAACAGAATAGATAATACAAAGATGCTCACTCATTTCACTTGCCAAAGAATGACCGTATGGCATTCGGATTAAATTTACTGCTGTTATGGTTGCTCTTGCCAAACTTGGATATGTATGTTGACCTGAATAGATCTAGGATGAGGGGGAACTGTAGAATAAAAAATATTGCAATCGGTAGGAATGCTAATCCACATAACGGAAAGAGCATCCACTCTTTGTCGTGACAAAAGACAAGGAACAAGGTGGCACCGAAGGCTACCATCATGGAAGTAGTAGAGAGCAACAAGGAGCAAAGACCTATAATCACCCGTCTTGGCAACCGAACTAGAAAATCTTGCTCTGCAAAACGTGCAGTGAGGATTGATAAAAACACCAATAGCGCAGTAGCGGATGAGAATAGTGAGATTGCGTCTGCTATTGCAAATATAGTGAAGGCAACTTCTTTCATAAACACGGGGACACCCTCTTGACTACTTCCCCCTGGCACGGTAATGGCTGCTGCAAACACGATTGTGGTAATTAGTGCTGCAGTGATGCTGCATGACTCTGCTACGGTTTTAATCCATTTTTCGCCTTCTTTCACTAAGTTCTCGTGTTCCTTTGTGAAGACCATATCCGGTGTGTCCTTAAAGATGTTCTCTTTAGTAGCGTATGATGGAAACACGAGCTTCTTCACTTCCTATATAATTTAATGTTTATGCTACTATAGAAATATATATAATAATTCTACAATTATGGTGAATAATTTATTTGGTATTTACCGCTTGCCATTGAAGTTCCCTTTGTAGTTGTAATGCTGCACCTGTTCTAAGTTTGAGCTTGTTTGAAGGAGCTAATCTCCCAACCAAATGCAACATATTGTTCTCAGAAGAATCTTTCATTGTTCGATAGATATTCTTACGGTCCCCCATTAAATAGATCAGGTTATAAATTTTTTCTGAACGGTGTATTGTTGCTAATTGAATAATGTCATAACCATTTTCATCTTTACACCTGATTGCTTCAGGCCATTTCTTTAAAATCTCAACAACGACTTCATAAGCATTATGACGTGCCGCCTCAAGAATTGGCCCTGAAAACAATTTATAACTATCAGCAGGTTTCTTGTTTATTTCCTTGCATACTAAATCTAGGACCGTTTTTGCTTCCTTGTATTCCTTTTTTTTCTGCTCAATGTTCCTAATAGGTGGAACTGCAAGATAGAATAATATCAGCTAAAAGGGCATAAATTTTAGTATTAGAAACTAGATCTTGACAACATTGGCATGCAATGGTGTAACTCCATATGCGCTTTTAATACTAGAAGATTATCCAACACTCCTACCTACTATCATTGCAACCTTCCAAAACAGCAAATAAAGCATAGAGAATGGGAGATAAACTATCAATAGGAGGATGATAATCAAAAGATAAATCCAGTAAACCATCGCCATTGGAGCTGCATGACACCAAAAATTTTATTAGAAACATGCAGTTCACTTGTTGCTCAGTTTAAATAAATGACCAGTCCTCGTGTTGTATCGATCTGGTTATAAATAGCTTACGAAAAAAAATCAGCATCATTCCACATTCAGCCTTATTTTCACAGCGTAAGATAGACTGCATGCTTTCTTTGATGATCCGTGATATATGGACTAATGAATCAAACAAGCTTCTTGTTCTCTTGACAATCGTTTCACATATATTGTCCAAGTTATCTGAAACAGAAACCGTAAACACCCTTAGAATGCAAAGGGAACTGGAAGCAGAAACCAAGTATATAAAATAAAATCTTACTTGGATAGAAAAGTGTTTCCATATAGTCTAACCCACTCGGATAGGTTCTAGCTATAGCCATGAGTACATCATCAGTCTCCACCGCATATTTAGAATTTCTTCCAACTAATATTGATGCAAATTCTGCGAGGATAGTTAAGAGGTCTGTTATGTATTTAGGTGATCATGTCTAATCAAAATATATTGATGCAAAATCTGCGAGGATAGTTATGAAGTTTGTTATGTATGTATGTGATCATATCTAATCAAAATAGATACATGTTCCATTTAGAACGGTTAGAAAGAAACTAGATTTTCAAATATTCTCTTAGCCTTTTTTTTTTTTTTTTTTAACGACTTATTGTTAAGATGTTGCTAACTGTGTTAGTACCAAATTTGTGGGTCAAACTATAAATAATTTAAAGTATAGTTTGAGTCATTTATGTATTTGCTAGAAGTATATATTGGGGTCCAGCGTTTAAATAAAAAAAAAAAAGGGTAATTGCACGGTACCCCTGACCGCGGAAGGGATCTCCCTTCCCAGTTCACCACCCGACAAGGATCCCTGGCGGCAAATACCCATAGCCATCAAAGAGGGGTAAGAAACATGTTTCAAACCCGAGACCTCGAGTGTCCTCGGTCCGGCTTAAAGCGGGTGTCGGTGGCCACCAAAGTGACACTAATGGGAATTGAACTTGGGTCTCCATTGGAGAACCCAAGTCACTCCACCACTAGGCCACTTGTGGTGGTTATCCAGCGTTTAAATACGTAAAGTCTAAAACGGTATCAAGGGTTAACACGTTTCCTTCATCCCTGTATGTAAACAATCGGATGTAAACATTCAATGTGTTAAAATCCTCATTATTCTTGATACAGCTATTCTGCGAAATTTCGTATAAATTTGTTCCACATACTCAATTAAAATCATTTTTCATGGAAGCAGGTAAATAAATGCAATACAAATGTATCAGATTCATGGATGCATCCCACAGTGAATCAACGATTTTATCAACATTTTTCAATTAATATATATATATATATATAGGGGACCGCTAGAATGAGAACCACCTCGAGTTATGAGAACCGCGAGAACCACACCATCCGGGGCGAGGTGGACCAAAATTTTTTTTTTTTACAACTAGATGTGTGTATTATAAACACATTTGTAAAAAAAATTTTAAAAAAAAATGCCGTGTGGGTAGTTTTTTACACCACAAGTTTGGTGTAAAAAAAAAAACAAAAAAAAAAAAAACACCAAACTTGTGGTGTAAAAAACTACCCACACGGCATTTTTTTTAAATTTTTTTTTACGAATGTGTTTATAATACACACATCTAGTTGTAAAAAAAAAATTTGGTCCAACTCGCCCCGGATGGTGTGGTTCTCGCGGTTCTCATAACTCAAGTTGGTTCTCATTCTAGCGGTCCCCTATATATATATATATATATATAGAGGGCCGCTAAAATAAGAACCACCCCCAGTTATGAGAACCATGAGAACCATTATCAACCAATTACATGCTGCAATTCAAAAGGGTAATTTGGTTATTTACTCATTTCCATCTCTCCCCTCATTTATTACTTGCCAGACCTGTCTCCTCTCTCCCTCTTTTAAAGTTCCAGACTTTCTTCTCTCACCTCTCCTCTCTCATTAAAGTTGCAGACTTTCTTTCTTCTCTCATCTTCAAACAACCCTACAAACAAACATCATCCTCCTGCTCCGATCTCAACCCACCACCACATCGCAACCACCGTCCTCCGATCTCTGTCTCTCTGCTTGTACGAGGTCTTGATGACACCACAATGCCACCGCCGCCTGGGTGTTCTTTACTAAATTGGTAAGAATTTAAGCCTTTGATTCCCCCTGTTGTATTCAAAACGGAGATGTCTACGATGAAGGTCTCTGTTTTTGTTGTTTGAATCTTTGTTTTGAGTGGTGGGTAGAGGTGGTTCCGGTGATTGGGTGGTGGGTAGAGGTGGTGGCGGTTTTGGGGGTGGCCCGACGGTGTTAGCGGCAGTGGTGTTAGAGGTGGTGGCTGTGTGACTGGTTTGGTCGGCGGCGGTTGAATCTGGGTTTTGAATGTGGGTTTTGAATGTTTGATCTGTGGGTTTTGAATGTTTGAATCGGTTGAATCTGGGTTTTGAATGTTTGATTTGTGGGTTTTGATCTGTTGAATCTTGGCCTGTGTTCTTGATCTGTTGTTTTTTTTGGTATGTGTTCTTGATTTTTATGGGTTTTGAATGTTTGAATCGGTTGAAGCTTGGCCTGTGTTCTTGACATGTGTTCTTGATCTGGGGGGTTTGAATGTTTGATCTGTGGGTTTTGAATGTTTGATTTGTGGGTTTTGATATGTGGGTTTTGAATGTTTGAATCAGTTGAATCTGGTGCCTTTTTTGAATCGGCGGTGATGATGCAAAAAAAAAAACGGACGATGGCGCGGCAAGGATGGTGGAGGGTAGGTTTTTTAACCCGCAACCCCATTTTTGCAGCCTCTGATTATCGGAAAATCTAAGCCAAAACTTCGGTTTTTTTTTTCCCAGAATCCACTCGTTCTTTTTTATTTTTGTTTGTTGGGTTTTTATATTTTTTTTTGAGGCGTCGATGATGATAACAAACTATCTGAGACCAACCGAGTAACGATTTTCTGGGTGCGTTCGTTTTTGTGTAAAATTTTTTTTTTTAAAACAAAAAGTTAAACCGTAAACTTTTTAACGTAAAACGTAATAAGTTTTACGTGAAACGTAAAACGTAAAAAGTCTTACGTGAAACGTAAAAAGTCTTACGTGAAACGTAAAACTTAAAAAGTTTAATGTAAAAACGTAAAAAGTTTTACGTAAAACGTTAAAAGGTTTACGCAACACGTAAAAAGTTTTACGTTAGTCGTAAAACGTAAAAAGTTTTACGTAAAACGTAAAAATTTTTACGTAAAACGTAAAAAGTTTTACCTAAAACGCAAAAAGCGTTACGTAAAACGTGAAAAAATCGGCGCGTTAAAAAACGTGGAAAAAACGACGCTTGGAAAAACGGCGCGTAAAAAACGTGTAAAAAACGGCGCGTTAAAAAACGTAAATCGTAAAAGGTTTTACGTAAAACGTAAAAAGCTTTAATGTAAAACGTAAAAAGTTTTAACGTAAAACGTAAAATGTAAAAAGGTTTTCGTAAGAAGTAAAAAGTTTTACGTAAAAACGTAAAACGTAAAAAGTAAAAAGTTTTAACGTAAAACGTAAAAAGCAAAAAGTTTTAACGTAAAAAGTAAAAAGTTTTAACGTAAAACGTAAAAATTTTAACGTAAAACTTAAAATGTAAAAAGTCTAGAAAGGTTAACGTAAAACGTAAAAAGTGTAAAAACGGCGCGTAAAACCGGGAATAAAAAACCGCACGTAAAAACCCGGTCGCAAAAAACGGCGTGAAAAACGGGGCGTAGAAAAACGGCGCGTAAAACGGGCCGTATAAACGGCGCGTAAAAACGGGACGCTAAAACGGCGCGTTAAAACGGGACGTAAAAAATGGGGCGCAAAAACGGCTTGTAAAAAACGTGACGTAAAAAACGGCGCGGCAAAAAAACGGCGCCTTAAACCGGGCCTAAAAACGGCACTTAAAAACTACGGTCGCAAAAAACGACGTGAAAAAACGGGGCGTAGAAAAACGGCGCGTAAAACGGGCCGTATAAACGGCGCGTAAAAACGGGACGCTAAAACGGCGCGTTAAAACGGGACGTAAAAAATGGGGCGCGAAAACGGTTTGTAAAAAACGTGACGTAAAAAACGGCGCGGCAAAAAACCGGGGCCTAAAAACTACGGTCGCAAAATCGGCGTGAAAAAACGGAGCGTAAAATGGGTCGTAAAAAAACGCGCGTAAAAAACCGGTGGTAAAAAAAACGCGCATAAATTTTTTTTATAAAAAAAATCTCATTTCAAAATATTTCTTTAATAAAGAAATCTGATTTTAGAAAAAACTAATTAATGTAATAGGACAAAATTGTAATAAAAAACAATAAACTTAATAAGACAAAAAAAACAAATTTACTTAAATACCATTTTCGATTATAATATTATAGACATAATAAGACAAAAATCATTTAGTATTAATTTTTGTTACTTTTAATCTCATCCATCAAGTTGATCTTAGGGCTAATAAGTGGTTCTCATGTTTCTCATAACTAGAGGTGGTTTTCATTTTAGCGGTCCCCTATATATATGTATATATATATATATATATATATATATATATAGTGTAAGTTTCATTGGGGAACACTAAAAAAGTGGAGAACAGTGGGGAACCGACTCAAACGAACTCCGATTGGATTCATTCCAGCGGCGTTGGAACCGTCTCGTCGAACCCTAACTAGGATCTCTTAACCCTAAACCCTAAATCATAACCCCTAAACCCTAAATATATTAGGGTTTGACTTTTAGGGTTTAGCTTTAGGGTTTAGGGTTTAGCTTTAGGGTTTAGCCTTTAGGGTTTAGCCTTTAGGGTTTAGCCTTTAGGGTTTAGCCTTTAGGGTTTAGCTTTTAGAGTTTATAGTTTAGATTTTACGGTTTAGCTTAGGTTTTAGCCTTATTTTTTAGCTTTAGGGTTTAGAGTTTCGGAGTTAGAATTTAGGGTTTAGGGTTAAGAGATCTTAGTTAGGGTTCGACGAGCCGGTTCCAACGCCGCTGGAATGAGTCCAATCGGAGTTCGTTTGAGTCGGTTCCCCGCTGTTCCCCACTTTTTTAGTGTTCCCCAATGAACCTTCCCCTATATATATATATATATATATATATATATATATATAGCACGGGCAACTTAAAAAAAGAGTTGGTTAAGAAATCATTTTGGGTTGTTAATCACAAACCTATAATGTGACACAAACACGTACGTGTGTGGTACTACTTGAACCGGGA
Source organism: Helianthus tuberosus (assembly GCA_030545235.1). Classification (NCBI taxonomy): domain Eukaryota; kingdom Viridiplantae; phylum Streptophyta; class Magnoliopsida; order Asterales; family Asteraceae; genus Helianthus; species Helianthus tuberosus. The sequence continues at coordinate 931,031 of JARYGA010023249.1, forward strand.
GGTTTTACCACTGTGCCACGGTTTCCAAAAGGAATGGGAACTGCGATGAGACAAACTGGGGGTTTTTCGGGTGACTGTCCAATTGGGATGAGACGAACTCGACGGGTAAGATGAGTTTTCATAACCAATTCCCTTACTAGGGTGACTGTAGGGCTTTTCAAATCGCTCGTCGTTCATCGTTCGCTCGCCGATCGCTCAGAAAACGCTCGGAATATGCTCGCTCAGTTTGGTACGGTTTGCAAACGAGCCAAGCATGAGCAAAGGTCCGCTCGGCTCGGTTCGGCTCGAATTAACTTTTATTAATTTATTACATATATAATTATATATGCACATACAAATTACATGTATATTCATATACCACTCTATTAGATTTGGACCACTATACTCAAATATACAATATGGAGTAATGGAATGGACGGGGGAATGGAATGGACGAGGTACTGGAACGGATGAGGTAGTGGAATTGATCATTACCATTCCATTTCTTATTTGGTTACCATGTGTGAATGAAATGAACAATTACTTTTTGTTGTTTGGTATGCGAAAAAAGACGAAGGAATAAAATCAGATAGCGGTGGTCAGTGATGGGCGATGATGGGGCGTGGTGCTAGGTGTTAGTTGTAGCGGCGGCGGTGGTTGGCGGTGGTGGTGGATGATGGTGGAGGTAGGTGGCGGCGGTGGCAATGGTGGTGGCAGGGGTGGTCGGAGGTGGTAGAAGCGGCGGCGGTGGTCGGAGGTTGTAGCGGTGGTGGCGTTGGATGGTGGCGGTTGATAGCGGTGGTGGCGATGGGTGGCTGCGGTGATCGGAGGTGGCAGTGGCAATGGTGGCGGCGATGAATGAAGGTGGGTGGTGGCGATGATCGGAGCTGGCAGTGGCGACGGTTGGTGGCGGCGACTGCGGCGGCAAGGACAGAGGTGGGTGGCGGCGGTAGGTGGTGGAAACGGCGGTGGCAGGTGGCGGTGGAGGTGGGTGACGGTGGTGGTGGTAGTGTTGGTGTGTGGTAGCAACGTTGGTGGGTTGTGGTGTTGTTAATGAATGGTGAAGAGGGAATGGAATAGAAAAAAAACAGGGGGGGACAGATGGAATGATTTTGAGGGAATGGAATGCATTTTGGAATGGACGATTCCATTCCATCGACCTATCAAACACTCTTTTCTTCATTCCCTCACAATGATCCATTCTATTCCACCTCTTATTACTGCATACCAAACGCTCCCTTATATTTATCCATACTAGCCTAATCAAACCAATAAAAACTTTAACACCAAAGTTAATATAACAACTCTCCTAAAAATTCTTAAGACATCCCTATAAATATATAAATATCCGAAACATAGGTAGGCAACTAGAGATGACAACAAATCTACCAAAATTTAAAGTCATGTACTTCATTTACTACCACAGATATAACAGCTATCCGAGAACCTTTAACATGACCATAAACACTCCCAAATACATTCCGTCGGTGAAAAACGGACCCGAGATACCTTCGTACGTGTAAAATCTAAGAAAACAAAATTTGCCCTTCGCTCGCGGGCCGCGACAGACGAAGACAGATCATTCGCGGGCCGTGACAGCTCAAAACCAGGCAAACACCGGGTGCCGCCACGTGTCGATGACTCAGCAACCTTCTGCCGCCTCTAGGTCCCTGGCGGGCCGCGAAGGCCCTTGATGTTTATCTTGCGGGCCGCGAGGAAGTGGTCGTCAGGCCCTATAAATTGGACGATCGAGCTTCAGTTGTTTTCGTTCATTTTTTAATTCTCTCTCTCAAACTCTAAATTGAAGAATTTATATCGGGTATAATACCTACTAAAATAGCGAAGCTTTGCCTCGATGTAAGTATTTTAACCCCCGGTTACGTATTAGAGTATTTTAACCCCCGGTTACGTATTAGATACGTTGCCCGATTGATTTAGTGCTCCGTAACGGCTGTCGAGGTTCTGCCCGACGTAGTCGTTTGAGTTTCTGTCTCGGGGAGGGTATAACTAATGTAAATTGGGTTATTATACTAAGGCGTGTGCATTGTTTAATTAATAGATTATAACCAGGAAGTCAGAAAGGAAAAACCTAAAATAGCAATGTGAGTAATCTCCTTTTTGCAAACTGTTTTTATAAAACCTTAAATATTTTACAATATGATTAGCAGTGATTGAGTCTTTGTAATTCTTCAATTACTGCCGGTATTATGGGGTTTTGTATACATTACTTGATAATCTTCACAATTAGACAATGGGTTAGCCAATGTGTGATATGACCATAGCCACAGATCCGGTCGAGTGGCAAGTACTGAATGAGTAATTATGTAGATATGAACATTGTAATCGTTCTCAATACTGTAAAATGGTAAAAACCTGTTTCGGTTAAACTGGGATTCACTCACCAGTATTTCATGCTGATAAAATGTTTTAAACACGTGTTTCAGGTAAGTTAGAGTGAAGCCTACAAAAGCCAGCTGTGGAGCACTGAAGGCTTAGAAAAGTGGCTATAAAAGTTACAAATAAAAAGTTGGATTTTGTCCCACTTGTTTATTATAAATATATTATCAGAAAAACTTGGATTTCATCCCATTTATTTATTTTAAACATTATGGTGTTTAACTCTGATAAAAATATTTCCTAACTACGGTCCTGATGAAAATTTCCGCTGCCAAATTGATAAACACCGATACCACCGAATGTGCGAGGCTCGCGGTTGCCCGCCTCAAGGGGCAAGGGGCCGGGGGCTGTGACAGTTAAAACTAGAACTATGAGTCGTGAAGCGACAATATTTGACATCTTTCTCTCATCAATCGTCAGTCGACAATCGTCTCTCGCTTCCACCATATGCCACAATGCGACAACTGTTCTTTGTTGTATATTCATCATCTCACCTACCTCAACCAAAGCCTCATCCTCGGACGATCCGACATCAATCTTTGTGTTGGGTTCGTAGGCTTTGATAGCCGGCCCAAATTAGGTTATTAGGCTCGTTTAGTTAACATGTTGACTAATGAGTTAACTTTAATCTTATATATATATATATATATATATATACACACACACACACCCATGATGTAATTATAATCTACGGTAACGTTCATTCGAAAACACCTTTATTACGAGAATCGTGAGAACCAATGTGAACACAACAAAATAAACTAATTACACCACCACCCAAAACCTAAAAAAAAACCTTAAAAAAAACCTAACCCCCTCCCACCCAAACTAAATGTTAAAAACTAAACCATAAAGCTAACCCCCCCCCCCCCCCAAAAAAAAAAAAACAAAAAACTAAAGAAAATCTAAAAAACACACAATTTTTTTATAAAAAAAATATTTTTTGATGACGAAATGTAGCGATTTTTTTATAAAAATATTTAAAAAAAAATTGTGTGTTTTTTAGATTTTTTTAGATATGTTTGGTTGTGTTCACATTGGTTATCGCAGTTCTCGCAATAAAGGGTGGTTCCTAACGGATCCTTCTCCTTATAATCCGTGTCATTCTGTGAACAGTTATGGGCATTGGATAAAAGTGAAACCCTAGTTACAAACCATGGACGTAGGTCACCTTGACCGAACTACGTAAATTCTCGTGTTCTTTATCTTCTGCTAGTGTGTATGTGTGTGTGTTTGTTCGTTTTAGCTTGAGCCTACTATGATCCGATACATAACAAGTGGTATCAGAGCTTCTGATTCAGTTAAACACACGGTTAACATGGTTATCGTAGGAGAGGGAAATATATAGACGAGAGGTCTAGATCTGTTGTTGTCGCGACCGCCGCCGACTTGAGTACTACCCGTAATGGATCTTTAGGGTTTGTGTCGTCAGGTTAATTTTTGTTGCAGTTCTGATGGTTTAGATATGCTTTGAGTATTGGTCGTATGTTTAAGGTTTGTGGGCGTTGGGTTGCTGTTGTTCTTCTGGTGGTTTTAGGGTGTTTTGTTAGAGTTTCGGTTCTTGAATCCTTGTTATTCGTTGGTTTTATGCTTGGGTTTGCAGAATAAGTCGTAGATTTGGGTGCTTCGGGTTTCTGGTTTCTAGTTTATTGAAGGTTGCCCGAGATTCGGGTGCTTGGATTCTGTGGTTTTTCCGGTTTTCTCATTTGCAATGGTTGAAGACGGGAAGTTTGGAATCGAAAAGTTCAACGGTACTGATTTTACATGGTGGAGAATGCAAATAGAGATGTGGCTTGGTAAATGTGATTTGGATATGGTACTAGAAAAAGAACATGTTGGAATGGATAAAGTTGTCGAAGCAATTTGGACTCAAAGGACAAAAGAGCAAGAGGTAAAATTACATTGGTTTTAATGAGGACCATTGCCTTTATTATCTTGAAAGGAACAATTGCTCATGATATGATAACAGCTCAGTCAAACATGTATTTGTAGTTGTTTGTTGGTAATAGGGTGTTATTGATAAAGACACTGTTCACAATGAGAATAAACGAGGACAGTCCAGTTGCTGATCACATTAATGAAGTCAATTCAGTTTTGTCCAGGTTAGCAACGTGGGCTTAAAGTAATTCGATGATGACACTCAGGCTATGATTTTTTTAGCTTCCTTACCTGATAGTTGGTCAGGATTTGTGACAATAGTCAATGAAACTGTTGGAACTGGAAATTTGAAGTTTGATTGGATCCAGGATAGTGTTTCGGGTGAAGACATTCACTGGAGGAAGTCTAGTGGAGGATCTACTTCTGGTATGTTCAGTGTTAGAAGGGGAAGAGGTAATAACAGAAGCAATAGGAATCGTGAGAAAAGTTGTCTAAAGCTTAAAAGAATGTGAGGTGTTGGAACTGTGGCGAAAAGGGGCATGATAGAAATGAGTGTCCTAGTCCTCAGGAAGAAGACGGTAAACAACAAGTAAACAGTATTGTGTTAGATGGAGAATCTGATGGTGACGTACTTGTTTGTTGTGAAGAGTTTACAGACTCTTAGGCTATGGATTCTGGTTCTTCGTTTCACGTCTTGCACAGCTGGGAAACGATGATGAATCTGAAAAACAAGACTTTAGAAAGGTATGATTAGCTAACGGTCTTGTTCTTAATGTTATGGGTATGGGAGATTTCAATCTGAAGACTCCACTAGCCGCTACATGGAACTTACAAAATGTCATGGTACTTCCAGGTTTAACGAAGAAACTTATTTTTGTTAGTCAACTAGATAAATAGGGGCTAGATGTTAAGTTTGGTGGTGGGAAGTGGAAGGTGATTGATGTAAATCCTGTTATTGCTTGTGGGGGAGATGGGGATCGTTGTATCTGGTTAAGGCACTTGCTTAGGGAGTAGCCGTCCCTGTCAAGCATAAAGTCTAGTTTACTGAATCTAGTAGGCGGAAGATCGTCCAATTTGCAAACATGAATCTTGGTGCTACGGGGATGTCAGCTGAATGTTGTTGGCATCTAAGTTTAAGCCAGTAAATGGATTTGGTGATAGTGGGAGCATTGGTCGTGTTCCGGGTACAATCACAAAGAGTCATTGGGTTCTAAAGACGAAGGTTCTGGCTAAAGAAAATGGAAATTGTTTGCAAAATGTGGAGAGTGGTATTAATTCTCAGTGTATCTTTGGAGCTGGTGGATCGTTCAAGCCGATTGAGACATATAACGAGTCATCGGTGGTTTTAGTCACAGTTGGGTCTGATAAGACTGTTGGGTTTAAGCTTGTGGGAGCTTCAACTGGTCTTTCAGGTACTTGATGAGAAGGGTGGTTGCAACTGGGTGGATATGATCGGAGTATTAGCTTGTTTTTAGGAAGTGGAGGCTTGGAAGACTTAAATGTGAAGATTTCTGAAGTTACTAGTGATGGGTTTATTTAGATGGAGTTTGTGGTCTATGCAAAGCTTCCGAGTGGGAGATTGTTGGGTTTGTAGGCTTTGATAGCCGACCCTATTTAATTAGGGCAACCGGACCTAATTAGGTTATTAGGCCCATTATCTAACTTGTTGACTAAGGAGTTAACCGCAATCTTGTTCTATATATACACATGATGTAATTGTGATCTGTGTCAACAATTGTGAGCATTGAATAAAGTGAAACCCTAGTTACAACCCGTGTACATAGGTCACCTTGACCGAACCACATAAATTCTTGTGTTCTTTATTTTCTGCTAGTATGTGTGCGTGTGTTTGTTCGCTTCCGCTTAAGCCTACTCTGATTCGATATACCTACCACTTTGCTTGAGCAATGTTTAGCTATTTTCTAATTTGAATTATTGTTCTTGTAGATATGAAATATTCCAGATCTTGGTGAATTTGTACACAGGCACAAAGTTTATTTAATGAGTTTCAAATATTGAAATCTTACAGGTATGTTCGGGTTTAGTTTCTTAGAATCATTACAATCTCAGTTGACTTTATTATAGTAATTATTTCTATATAAATTATAAGAAATGAATAATAATTTTTTTTTGTCCCTTAGTCTATTCCATCCTTTAATATAAACTTTTTAATTTGTAACCAATTTAGTTTAATTATTTTTTTTTCTTTTACTTTAACGAAATTATTTTTCTACCCCTAAATAGTTTTTTTAACGAACACGTTAATACCGTTTTATACATATTTTTTTTAACTTTTCTTTTTCTTTGTTATAACGAGTGTGGCGAAGGTTTTTTTTAAGAGCACATCGAAACCGACCTAGTTTCCATCGTTTACCTTTTTTTACCTTTGTTATTTACTATATTGTTTTACCTTTTTTTATTATTTGGATGTTTATAGCCGAGTTACGACGCAAATAGCATAACATATTTAGATATCATTTTATTGAATTTTACAAATTTATTTTTCGGTTGTCATGGTGTGCTATACGTTCTGAATTCTAACCACCTCCCTGCGCAACGCGCAGGTAACTACGACCCTAGTTTTTATTATTTAAGAGTTAAATATCTGGTTAGTCCCTATGGTTTGAAGATATTACAGAGTTGATCCCTAGGCTTCAAAATTTACGGAGTTGCCCCAATGATTTTAATTTTTGCACTCGTATGGTTCTAATCATTAACTTTATATTAGATTTCTCAGTTAAGTGTCTGTACAAAAAACAAAAATAAAAATAGTTTAACTAAAATAATATTTAAATCTTTGTCTCCCACCCCATTTCTTCTTCTGCCCAAAACTACCACCCACAACCACCCAACTGATCAAGACCCATGATGACGGGGCCCACTAGTAGCCTAGTTTGGGCCGGCTGGTGAGCCCAATTTGAGCATTTTCTATTAAAAGAGAATCAACAGAGAAGGCGGGAAAATAAGAAAGGATCCAATGTTCTGCTCTCATTTAATGGTTTACGGAGAGAGAGAAAGGATGGTCGCTGGAATTCGAGTACAAGGAAGCTGGCCTCATTAATGAAGCCTGTATTCCATCCGTTGGGTATCAGACACGTGTTTGAGTCTCCCAAAGCCCTCAGAAAGCCGTTAGATGATCCCGGCAACATGTCCAAGAAAGATAAGTGACTTCCATTATATAAGGAGGGTGGGATATTCAGATGAGGTATGCATTCACGAGCCATTCTCATTAAATACACATACACTTCATTTATTCCGACAACCTCGTACTACATTTAACACACAAACACTATCTAGAACTCACATCAAAAGATAATGTTTCCGGCGATCACTACTCGCAGGAATAAGCTTCTCAGTTCTCCGGCAAGCTTACTTACTCTCACGCCGAAGCTTGGTCATGGATTCCCCCCCCCCCCCCCGGGGTCCTCCGTGGCGAGGCTAACGGTGTTTTCTTTTATAGGATTACGAAGAAAAGCCTTTACTACGTTGACGAGACCCATTGACCGTCATCCGGGACTTGAGGACTCGACATTGGCGCCACTCGTGGGACCTAGTCCGTCTAGTAATCTTGCATAGAACCTGAAACGCTGTAAAGGATCGCCACCCATCTGAGGCAACATGGCTACACCACCACCTCCAAACTCTCGGGCGGTGAAAACGGTGTAGAGCAACAATGACGTGGTGACGGTTGAAAATATCACCCACAAGGAGGAGACTGGCAACAGGGTTGAGCCATCGGAGAAAAGGGACTATATCACGTCAGACTTTGTAGCCATGCACAGGGATGAACTCAAGAAGCAGCTTGAAGATTTGGAAAGACGAGAGAAGTTAGAAAGTTTAAAAACCAGGCTCCCTTTTGACACACCATCAAACAAAGAAGATATTGGCTCACGTGGAAAAGGTAACGATCCTGATCCCTTGGATGCCTTCATGACTGCCCTAAGGCAAATGACACCGGAAGAACGTGAAGGGTTAACGAAAGGAAGGGAACAGAAAGGGAAGGATAAAGAGGGCTAGGATGATGGTGGGGTGGACAAACCCTACTTACCAAAAGACTTGGCTGAGGTTTCGAAGTTCACTAAGAAAATAGCCGAAGCACCCATGCCTCCAAAACTTAAACCTCCGTTGAACTTAGACAGATACGATGGAACCAAAGACCCGGAGGACCACCTTCATGCTTTCAGCGGTGCCAGACAGGTAGGGCGGTGGTCGATGCCCACTTGGTGTCACATGTTTGTTCAAACATTGACTGAAGGAGCCAGGCTCTGGTTTGACAGCCTCCCGACTGGAGGTATAGACAGTTATGAAGAACTGAGCAAAAAGTTTCTCAGGAACTTCAGCAAGTAGATAAAGGTAATTAAGAATCCCAACGAGATCATGCATATTCTACAGAGCGACAGCGAGCGAGTAGACCAATACATGGAAAGATTCGTCAGGGAAAGCATGAACATCAAGGATGTCCCTGAAGTAATGAAGATTAGCAGCTTCATCAATGGGTTGAAACATGCTCAGCTATGTGAGAAACTGGGGGAAGAGTTCCCGGAGACCTTTGACAATCTCATGGACAGGGTAAGGGCTTTGTCAGAGGGAAGGACACTGTCAGCAAGGCCAAAGAGCTGGACACTCCACCCCGGCGGGCCAACCCAGTACCCAAGCCTCAGGAAAAAGGTACCTTCTATCCCTGGAAATCTACCTTTGATAAAATACAACATGACAAATTAAGACCAGCGTACTCTCCTTACAAACCACGAGGCAGGGGACCAGCCCCTTATTCCGATAGTTTCACCCCCTGACCAAGACCCCCAGCGAGATACTGGCCACGGAAAGAGTCAAGCGCTCCTTCCCGAAGCCCCCCCCCCAATAAAACCAGGACGAAAAGCTCAACCGAATGAATATTGTGAATTCCATAAGGGTTTTGGTCACAAGACAGACGATTGCATGTATTTGAAAAGAGAAATAGAAGCGGCGGTGAAGACCGGGAAACTGTGTCATCTAGTCAAGGAAATCAAGATGGGGGGGGGGGGATAGAAAAGGAAGGTACACCAATAGGGAGAGCCTGACAGGGCGTATGTGGATATGATCAGAAGGAGGGACGAGTACGACCCCACCAGAAGTGTCTAAGCCAGGGTACTGGGCCCCTCAAACTGCATGAGTGCTCCCATACTGATGCCACACTTGGAAGAGCATGAGGTACAAAGGCTCCCCCTTAACATCTCAGTTATAATAGCCGGCCACAGGGTGAGGTGATTTACAAACATTGCTTCCTAAGGTTTGATAGAGACGTGAGGGACAGGCTAGAAGAGGATTCAATTCCCTTGGTAGGCTTCAACAATAGTGTCTCTCATCCCCTAGGGAAGATCAGGCTCTCTTTCACAGTTGGGGTGGGGGACCGGGTCCGGACCAAAGACCTCACTTTTATCGTAGTCCGAGCCCCCTCCAAATACAACTCAATCTTAGGCAGACCAGGGATTGGAGATTTACAAGCCCAAGCTTCAACCCCCTACGGAGCCTTAGTGTTCCAGACTCCTTGGGGGCTAGGTTGGGTAAAGTCCTCATACGAGGTTGTGTCGTCAGTTTCAGAAGGTGAAGTTGGGAAGAACTCCCAGGAGGGAGGCATAAAGGAATGGGCACTTAGCGACAGATTTCCAGAACAGGCAGTAAAAGTAGGGAAACACCTTAGTGACAAGTGCAAAAGTGCACTTAAGGAACTATTGCTCCTCAACATAGACGTTTTTGCCTTCCAACATGGGGATATGACCAGGATCCCCAGGAGTTTGACGAAGCATAGGCTCAACACCCACAGCTGGATACGGCCTGTTAAGCAAAAGAAATGAAGTATGGGGCCAAGCAAGAGAAGGGCCGCTTGTGACGAGACAAGTAAACTTCTTAGAGCTGGGATAGTCAGGGAAGTCAGGTACCCTTCCTGGGTAGCCAACTAGTGATGGTCAGTAAGAAGGATGGGGGATGGAGAATGTCCATGGATTATAAAGATTTAAATAAGGCATGCCCCAAGGATTGCTACCTACTCCCGGAGATAGATGTTCAGGTTGACTCCCTAGCCCAATACCCTCTGAAATGTTTCCTTGACGCGTACAAGGGTTATCACCAGATCCAAATGTTCTTGTAAGATGAAGAAAAAACTACGTTTGTGATGGATGAAGGCACTTTCTCCTATACCAAAATGCCCTTCAGATTGAAGAATGTTGGGGCCACATATCAAAGGTTCATAAACACCTTGTTTAGAGAGCAGGGGGGGAGGAACCTGAAAGTGTATGTGGATGATATAGTCATAAAAAAGCCTCACATAAGTGGCTATGCTGGTGGATATAGCAGAAACGATCCGGACCATGCAAGAAGTTAACATGAAGTTGAACCCCGGAAAGTGCTACTTTGGGGTAGAAGAGGAGAAGTTCTTAGGAGTGGTAGTTACCAAGGGAGGGATCAAGGCAAATCCTGAAAAAAAAACACAGGTAGTGGCCGAGATCCGGTCCCTCAGGTCCCTGAAAGACATTCAACAGCTGAACGGAAGATTGATAGCACTCAATCGCTTCTTGTCCAAAGTGGCAGACAAAACCCTCCCATTCATGAAGGTCCTAAAGGATTGTCTCCAGACAAAGAGATTTAAATGGACCCCAGAGGCGGAGGCTGCTTTTCAAGAGATGAAGGAACACATATGCAAGCTCCCTCCCTTGGCCACCCCTGTGCCGGGGGAAGACCTTTTCATGTATCTGTCAGCGTCAAAAACTACGATCAGGGCGGTCATGCTGGTGGAAATGGAGGAAAAACAAATCCCTATATACTTCATTATTAGGACCCTTTAGGGTCCAGAATAGCGATACATGCCGCTGGTAAAGCTTACCTTGGCACTGATCTTCGCCTCTCGAAGACTCAGAAGGTACTTAAAAGCTCATAAAATTATATTGTTAACAGACCAGCCCCTCCAAAAGGTGTTAAGGAGACCTAAACTCTCCGGCCGATTGGCTAAATGAGCTGTAGAACTTGGGGAACATACCCTAGAGTACAGGGCAAGAACGGCAACGAAAGGTCAAGTGTTGGCAGACTTCTTAGCAGAAGTACCTGAGGAAGAAGAAAGAGAGCTCCTCAAGTGGAAAAAAAACAAGAGGAGGAGGAGGAGGAGAAAAAGAAGGAGGAAGAAGCAATATGGAAGTTGTTTACAGATGGGGCTTCAAGTGAAGAAGAGAATGGAGCGGGAGTCACCCTGGTGAGCCCTGAGGGAATCGAGTTAACTTATGCAATCACGTTGGACTTTGAAAATACCAACAATACGTCGAAGTATGAGGCACTTCTGGCAGGATTGAGACTGGCCAGGAAAATGAAGGCAAGGCATGTTGAGGCTAACACTAACTCCCAACTGGTTGTGAGGCAATACAATGGGGAGTATGATACGAAAGATAACTACATGGATCAGTATGTGGACAGGGTGAAGGAGTTAGCCAATACCTTCGACACTTTCAAGCTCGAGTACATCCCTCGGGAGAAGAACAGAAAGTCGGATGCCCTCAGTAAGCAGGCTTCGGTGGCCTTCGACCACTTGGCTAGGGAGGTAAAGGTGGAAGTACTGACCTCCCCCTCTATCATAACCGAGGAAGTGGCGATGGTTGATAGATCCAGGGAGTCCTAGTTGACACCAATCTTGAACTTCCTGAAAGACAGGACCCTCCCAGAAGGTGAATGGCCGGCCCGAAAGGTAAGAGTGAAGGCTTTGTAATACGAACTCATAGATAGAGAACTCTACCGGAGGTCATACTTAGGTCCTTCCCTGAAATGTGTGGATGAAGAGGAACCAAAGTATGTGATATAAGAAATACACGAAGGGATCTGCGGCATGCACTCAGGGCCAAAGATAGTTGTGGCCAAGGCAATGAATGCAGGATTTTACTGGCATAGAATGTACGAAACAGCCCTAGAGGAGATCAGAAAATGTGATAATTACCAGGTTTATGCCTCCACGACCCATCATAACAAACACCCCATGGTCCCAGTCTCCACCTCTTGGTCATTCCAAAAATGGGCCATAGATATTATCGGACCGTTCCCGGAAGGCCCGGGCGGGGTTAAGTTCGTGGTATTGGCTATTGACTGTTTTGCAAAATGGGTCAAGGCAAAACCGTTGCCGAAAATCACAGGGGAGCAGATGAAAAGGTTTGTCCTGGACAACATTATATGCCGATTTGGGATGCCGCTGGAGTTGGTGAGTGACAATGGAGTTCAATTTGCGGGGAATCCCTTCAAGCCCAAGTATGAACAGATGCATATCCGACAAGTCTTCACCTCGGTCACTCATGCCCAAAGCAACGGACTGGTTGAAAGAGAAAACCAAATTGTGATTCGAGGGATGAAGGGAAGACTAGGACGAAAACAGAAGGGTTGGTTGGAGGAGTTGCCATTCGTCCTTTGGGCCTACAGGACAACCCCTAAGGTTTTGCAATGGGGAAACCCCCTTTGGCTTGACCTATGGGACGAAAACCGTAATCCCCGTTGAAATAGGGTCACCTACGGCAAGGATAAGCCAGCGAGAAGCCAAGAACGAACAGGACCTACGGGTGAACCTCAACCTCCTTGAAGAAAGAAGGGAGATTGCGGCGGTGAAGGAAGCCAAGTACAAAGGACAGTTAGAGGGGTATTACAACACCAGAATGAAGAAGCTCAACTTGGTGCCCGGGGACCTGGCCCTAAGAGCCAATGAGGCCAGCTTACAAGAAAACACTGGAAATCTGGGGCCTAAATGGAAAGGACCATATAGGGTGACATGGGCCAATGGCAAAGGGACCTGCAAACTGGAGACACTCCAATGCAAGGAAATCCCAAGGATCTGGAACCTCATGTAGCTCTGGAAATACTTTGTGTAAGAAGCAACTTTCTCAAGGAAAAACTGGAAAACGGCCTAAGAGCCACTATTGTAAGATGACTTATGACTAAGTCCTTTCTTCCTCTTTTTGTAAAACTATGTACTGACCTCATGTAGCTCCGGAAATACTTTGTGTAAGAAGCAACTTTCTCAAGGAAAAACTGGAAAACGGCCTAAGACCACTTTTGTAAGATGACTTATGACTAAGTCCTTTCTTCCTCTTTTTGTAAAACTATGTACTGAGGGTATCTTTTCCCCCAATGCATGTGGTAGTGAATGATTTTCTTGCTTACAAATTATTCCAACACCCCAGGACTATCAAAAGATGTTGTCCAACGAATGGGTAGTGCACTAAAGGCAGACGTGTCTAGTAACTGCAAACCCACTAAAAACAAGATAACTAATGACATACACACGCGTAGGTCAGTATAGCAAACATACTGACCCTAAATGCCCGGCCGTGGGGCAGGACGAAGCCGACTCGTCTCAGGGAAACAAGCAACAGTTTACTGCCAAGATCAACGATTGCAAACTTGTCTATAAACTACTCCTTCGCAAGCGATACGAATTTGTTAACAAGCTACAAATCAAGTGTACGAGAACACACTAGAATATTTGTAAACAAGCTACAAATTAAGTGTACAAAAATGCACTAAAATACTTGTAAACAAGCTACAAGCCAGGTGTGCAAGAAACACACTAGTGAGTTTGTATAAAAGTTACAGATAAAGTGTACAATAACACACTGAAGGATCTACAATAAAGTAGAAACAGGAGACATGTCACAATGGAAATTTGTAAAGAAAGCTACAAGCAAAAGACTGGCTTTTATGCTCTGCTAAAAAGGGAACCCAAGGAAGGAAACAATAACTAGCAGCTTCTGAGCCATCCACGCTGGACCATAGTTGCAAGCAATCCCTGCAAAAAAGAAAGGAACACGCAACCAACAAACAAAAATACAAAAGCTACGCAAAGACATAACTAAACCACTAAGCATAACATAGTCAAACATTGGGAAGGCCCCAACACGAAGGCCTTCCCCCAATCAAAAGCAAAAGTATCCACAGTGCAGCATGTTAAGTGTTAAAGTACAACAATATCGAAAGATATTGTTTTAAAAAGATGATTATGGAGAAGCCTCTCCAGACAGCGACTTGGGCGAGGAAGGGCCAACGGGGGTGAGCAGGGCTTTGAGCTCATCAAGGGACATCAAGGGGTTTTGAAGAATCTTTTCAAGTAAAGCAGGGGTCTTTTCACCAAACTCCTTGTCCAGCTTGGACAATTGCTTCTTGGCTTTTGAGTTATAAAGAGGAGTCTCCTTCCTCTTTAGACCTTGGGAAGAATGGGAATATCCATCCTTCAAACCTGTTTGATACCCCACGTCCGTGTACGCCCTATATATCCGTTCGAGACTGCCCTTAAACTCCTTAGACTTAGAGACGACAGAGAGGAACAACCCAAATCCCTGAGAAATGAGCCAAAGACGTTCCTGAGCCAACTTCTGATTATCTTCCATGGCCATTCCCCAATCGGTATACTGGGTCTCCACATCCGCTCCAGACACGGAAGCAGCCTCCTTGTGATACTTCAGCTCGGCAATCAGTTCTTCCTTCTCCTCCGTCCAAGCCATCTGCTCCTTCTCCCAAGCTCTCTCCATTTGCTCCAGCAGTGCCCCAACATTCAAGAAGAAAAAGTGTTACTCATATAAAAAAGGGAGGGAGAAGGGGGTGTTACCTTCTCCTCTAGCAGCTTCCTTTCAGCATCAGTTACCCGGCACCAAAGCTCAGCAGCAACGTTTTGAGAGGTCTTCAGCTCAGCCAGTAATCCCTCATTTATGCTACTCAGCTCGTTCACCCTCTGCAACATGCCATCCCCCCAAAAAAACCTCTCATAAATGGACATGCTATATTGATCATCAAAAAGGTCAGGGTCCAAAGCCAAGTTCATAAACCTATGAGGGGGAGGGACGGCATGGTTCATGAAGTCCCGGGCAGTCTCATGGATCCCCACAATTGTGGAAGAAGTTATCTTCCACTTAGGGACATATGGGACAGGAAGACCTTCGGCGAACAAGGGAGCCAAGGGGGAACGAGGGAAAGGGTCTTCAGGCTGCTTGAGCTTGCTGGTTCCAGTGGCCCGAAGGGGAGAAACATCAATGGCAGGAGTGGTACGGGCAACACTGGTCTCCGGAGCATTATCTTTAACCCGAGAAAGGGCAGGAGCAACAGGAATCATAATTGGGGCCTTCGAACTCTCCTGTTTCAGATAAAAAGCAAAGAATGAAAGGAAGGAGTAAAGAACCAGAGCACACAAGCATGTATATACAAATAAAAAACTTACAAGCAAAGGCCCACTAATAAGGCTGGAGGATTTCAAGTGTTTGGATAAAGAGCCCTTAGCACCAGTAGAAGGGACTTTAGATGCAGCTTTGGTTGCAGGGAAGGGTTTCTGGCCACTAGCACTCCTGAACCTCTGACGGATGTTCCGGGGCTCAGGGATCACTATCTTGAGACTAACTGCCGGATCTACCTTCCGCTTTCATGCTAAACGACTCTCCAAGTCCTCGTCCTCATCACCACTTGAACCCTTCACCCGAGGGGAACCTTGAGAGCCCTCAGCCTCTTCAGAAGAACCCTCCTCATCGGAAGGAGTCTCCTATCCTTTCTCTGTAATAGCAGAACCCCCGACATAAACAAAACTCCCCTTCCCGGGAGCTTTTCTCTCCAAAACATGCCCTATTTCTGGGTTAACCACGTCTCCAACCATGAACTTGATCTCTCTACAATCCCCTTGAAGCAAACCCCACAACGTCATCTCTACATAAAACAAGAAAACGCTAGAGATGACTGGACAATGAAACAAAAATCACAAGCCAAGGTACGATAAGCAGGCATCCTAAGTAAGAAAATAAGAAGAAGAATACCTTTCTTCCAAAAGTAAGCCTTCGGACGGACGGAGTAAAGGCGACTCGGGCCTCCCATGGCCAAAACCCCCTCAGGAAAATTGTAAGCCCTCGTTGGATTCTCATGCATCCTTTTCCATAACACGGTATCATTCACAGTCACAACGGGGACACTATCGTCGATAGATGCTTTCGGATCCCTCAAGGGAGGGGACTTCGAGAGCATTGCAGCCGAGACGAAGATGAACCTGTTTTTCCACTCTTTTGGATAAGTGGATGTGGGCATGAACGAGTAACAAGGTAGGGAGGCGCTGTCCTTCCGTTTGGCGAAGGTGAACCAGTCTCCATCAGACACAAGCTTGTAGAACATACAGAAAAGGGGCACCGACGGTTCGCCGGAAACGACCACATAGGAAAGTTCGAAATGCACCACCCTCATAAAAGCGAAGGGATACAACTGAGAGAAATGAACACAGAAACGCTTTAAAAGCTCCACTTTGAACAGTGACAGAGGGTAATGTACACCACAGAAGGAAAATGCCAGAGTATATAAAAATGATCTTCTCCAACGTACAAACTACCGGATCATCAGGACCGGCAAGAGTCGGAGAAAACCGTTCAGGAATCTAGTATGTATCCACAAAAGATTCGAGATCTTCTTTCATCAATACTAAACGTATTGATGATCGGCCGGTACGACTCATTGTCAAAGGATGGTCGGAAGAATTTTAAGAGAAAAGTGAAGGAGAAGTTGTGATGAAATGAGGAGTCGGTCTGGGTTTTATCGGAGGCACAGAGTAGAGGCGGTAACCGTCACATCAAGTTTTAAAAAAAATCAAATCATGACGGCACGTGTATCATAGCAATTCCCCTAACCGTTGGATCATTTCTGATCTCACCAATCTAGGGAACCGCCGCGTAACTGCCACCATTGAGGGGCCTACTTTCCTTGCCTAGACAGATGTCATCATAGTTCTGGAATTACTTGGGTTCAGCCCAGGCTCATGTGTCTCAGGCCTCATGACCAGGGGCTAGAGATGACTTGACGATGGGGCCCACTAGTAGCCTAGTGAACCCGTCTTGGGCTTCCGTCATTTGGGACGGCTAGTGAGCCCAATTCGAGCTTTTTCTCTTCAAAGAGAATCAACAGAGAAGGCGGGAAAATAAGAAAGGATCCAATGTTCTGCTCTCATTTAATGCTTGACGGAGAGAGAGAGAGAGAAAGGATGGTCGCTGGAATAGGAGTACAAGGCAGCTGGCCTCATTAATGAAGCCTGTAATTCATCCGTTGGGATTAGACACGTGTCTGAGTCTCCCAAAGCCCTTAGAAAGCCGTTAGATGATCCCGGCAACATGTCCAAGAAAGATAAGTGACTTCCGTTATATAAGGAAGGTGGGATATTCGGATGAGGTATGCATTTACGAGCCATTCTCATTAAATACACATACACTTCATTTATTCCGACAACCTCGGACTGCATTTAACACACAAACACTATCTAGAACTCACACCAAAAGAGAATGTTTTCGGCGATCACTAACTCGCCGGAATAAGCTTCTCAGTTCTCCGGCAAACTTACTTACTCTTACGCCGGAGCTTGGTCACAGATTCCCCCCCACCAGGGTCCCCTGTGGCGAGGCTAACTTGACGAAACCCATTGACCGTCATCCGGGTCATGAGGACTCGACAACCCACTACCCCATTTTTCTCGTATTCCCCCTTCACCATCTCTCCAACCTGCATATACAAATCAGAGAAAACACATCTCCAAGCTATATTGATATCACCGGCCGGCAGCGTTAAATCTTAGGGGATTTCAGGTTCAAGCTCTGCTTTTTCAGATTGGTATGATTCTATTGGACTTGATGACCTTCACATATAAAATGATGCAAAACAATCCGCCGCCACTGCTCTCGCTGCCACCGCCTCTACCCCGTCTCTAAACAGCCAGCAGTCCCCCTTCTACTCGTCTTCGGACCGTGGACGTGGAGGTCGCTCGCAGGGTGGTCGGGACGCGGCCATGGCCACTCTTCCTTTGGACGCGGTAACAATAATAACAGCCGCTACAATAACAACCAGCCCAACATGTCTCACCCGTACATCGTGTTTCCAAGTAATTGGACCGCTGCTCAATGGGTTGGCCTTCTCAATCAGAACAACTCGGCCCAACCTCCTTGCCCATACCCTTCCAAACCGAGCCCTTCATCGTCCCAAGGCATACTGGGCCCGCGCCCCGATCAGGCCCATCAGACAACCTACTCACCCACCGATTTCAAGCAGGCGCTTTATTCACTGGCACTTAATCAAACTGACCCGGGGGTGATGGTTACATGAGCCACATCTCACTCTGCCAATAAGAAAAATATATACTCCCCGTCTACTTTTAATACTTGCACTAATAAAAATATAATGGTTGGTAATGGCATGACTATCCCTGTTATGGCTCAAGGGAACCAGGTCCTACCCACCCACCCCCCTATCCACCACTTAAACTTAATAATGTTCTGTTTGCCCCGAACCTTATCAAAAATCTAATTTCTGTGCGTCGCCTTACCATCGATAACCTTGTTTCTGTTGAATTTGACCCATTTGGTTTTCTTGTGAAGGATCTCAAAACACGGGCTCCTATCCTACGATGCAATAGCACGGGCGATCTTTATCCACTAACTGAACCACTTCCACTTCAACCTTCCCAACCATCTGCTTTTGTTGTTGTTTCTTAAGATCGCTGGCATCAACGTTTGGGTCATCCTGGCAAAAACTTATTACAGTCTTTAAAACTTTCATCTTTTGTTGATTTTGGGAAATTTAATAAAACTCTTTGTCAATCTTGCGTTTTTGGTAAAAGTGTTAAATTGCCATTTTATGATTCTGTTAATCATACTAGTTTTGCTTTTATGGACGTCACCCGTACTTAGTACGGGCGGTCATAAATATTATATCCTGTTTTTAGATGACTTCACAAACTTCCTGTGGACTTATCCCATATATACTAAATCTCAAGTTTTTCACACCTTTACTATGTTCCATAATCTAATTCACACTCAATTTGAACGTAAAATCAAGCAATTTCAGTGTGATAATGGCAAAGAATACGCAAACCAAAATTTTTATAACTTTTGTAACCATAACGGAATGCAATTTCGCTTCTCTTGCCCCTACACCTCCTCCCAAAACGGTAAGGCAGAACGCAAAATTCGCACTACCAATAACATGATCCGTACTCTTCTTGCTCAAGCCTCCCTACCCTCTAACATGTGGGATCATGCTTTGGAGACGGCCACCTATCTTCTTAACATTTTTCCAAGCAAAATACACCAATTCAAATCCCCTACCACCTTGCTTTACAATTGCATTCCTGAATACGATCATCTTAGGGTTTTTGGGTGTCTTTGTTACCCTCTAACTCCTTCCACCACAATCCATAAACTCAACCACTGGTCCCACCCTTGCGTTTTTCTTGGATATCCGCCGAACCATCGTGGCTATAAGTGTCTCGACCTTACCTCCCAACAATTAATAATTTTGAGACATGTTCATTTTGAGGAATCAATTTTTCCTTACACCATACAATCGCCCACTAAACCCCCATCTTATGACTTTCTGAACCCGACCATTAACCCGCTTGTCTGGGACTACCTACGACAAGCCCAAACCTCACCGTCCAATAATCAACCCTCCCCTCCTCCTAATTCTGCACCTCTCGGCCCACACCTCACACACAGCCCTGGCCCAAATGTTGCTGCCCAATCCCCCACTTCGTACTCTCCTGCTCTTAGCCCACCCCACTTCTCGTCCACCCCTATGTCCTCCCCTGCCCAACCAATTCATTCACTGGCCCATACCGCCCCAGCCCAAACTGACTCCTCTGCCCAAACCACCTCGGCCACCCCAGCCCAGCCGCATTTACCTCAGCCGACCGTTCCCTGAACTACTTCCAGCCTGGTGCCCTGTGTTCCCAATCCCCTCACCCGTACCATACACACTCGCTCCATGAGTGGTATCGTAAAACCCAAGCAAATCTTTAATCCTAACATGTCCACCGTCGTTCCCATTCCGAAAATTCCACAGGTTGCCTTATCCTCTCCAGAGTGGTTCAATGCCATGTCCAACGAATTTAGTGCACTTATTAAAAACAAGACCTAGGAGTAGGGGTGTTCTTCGAATCGAATATCGAATTTTCGAATTATTCAAATCGAATTATTCGAATAATTTTTTTCCCTTGAATTCGTATTCGATTCGAATTCGATTAAAACTTACTGAATTCGATTCGTATTCCTATTCGAATAAAAAACCCAATTCGTATTCGATTCATATTCGATTAAAAATTCGAATTCGAAAAAATTTGATTTGAATCAGATTCTTTAAAAACATGTAAATAACTATCAAAATGAAACATAAATTTTAAAGCAGCCATAAAGCACGATATCACATTAAAAGGTTCCAAATAAAGTACTATAAGTCTAAAATTCAAAACGAGAAGTCGGGAATAACCACTTCACATTACAAGTTAATATTTTTAGGGTTAGAAATCTATTGATAGATTTGTTACTTAGGTTTTAGTTATGGGTCATGTAGTGGGTTTGGTAATGGGTAATTTTAATACTTGAAATAAATTTTGAAAATAATTTATAGTATAGCCTAATAAAAGTTACATATGTATTATATATAAAAATAATAAATAAAAGTGTATAATTTTTATTCGAATTTCGAATCGAATCGAATTTGAAATTATAAATTCGTATTCGATTTACTTGATTCGAATGGAATCGAATTCGAATTCTTATAATCGAAACGAATTCTTGATAATCGAATCGAATTTAAACGAATTTCGAATTTTTCAAATTCAAAACGAATCCTGAACACCCCTACCTGGGAGCTTGTACCTAGGACACCTGACATGAACATTATACGTAGCTTGTGGTTAATCAAACATAAATTCAGGTCGGACGGGAGTCTGGAGCGTTACAAGGCCAAGTTGGTTTGTGATGGTCGTAAGCAGCAGACATGTATAGAGTGTGGTGAGACGTTTAGTCTGGTCGTTAAGCCAGCCACTATTCGGCTAGTTTTATCTCTTGCGTTGTCCAAGTCATGGCCGATTCACCAGTTGGATGTCACTAACGCCTTCTTTCATGGTAATTTGGAGGAAACAGTTTATATGCATCAGCCCTTGGGTTTTCGACATAAAGACTTTCCAGATCATGTGTGTCTTCTTAGGAAGTCGTTATACGGTCTCAAACAGGCTCCACGTGCCTGGTACCAGCGGTTCACTGACTTTGTTACTTTACAGGGCTTTCGTCAAAGCAAGTCAGACAACTCTTTGTTTATTTATCATCATGGTGC
Source organism: Helianthus tuberosus (assembly GCA_030545235.1). Lineage (NCBI taxonomy): Eukaryota > Viridiplantae > Streptophyta > Magnoliopsida > Asterales > Asteraceae > Helianthus > Helianthus tuberosus. The sequence goes on from JARYGA010023249.1 coordinate 952,400, forward strand.
TGACATTGCTTATCTCCTTATTTATGTGGACGATATTATTCTTACCACGTCCTCTGAGGCTCTCTGTACACGACTGTTACATGTCCTATCAGGAAAATTTGCAATGAAAGACTTGGGACCACTTTCGTATTTTTTGGGCATACAGGTGACACGAACAGGTGATCATATGTTTTTATCTCATCAGGCGTATGTTAACGACATCATTCATCGGGCATCTACGGACTCCTGCAAATCGGTTGCCACACCGGTTGACACTCAGTCAAAGTTATCTGCTCCCTCCGGGCCTTTCTACGAGGATCCAACTAACTATCGTAGTCTTGCGGGTGCTCTCCAGTATCTCACATTTACACGACCGGACATCTCCTATGCGGTTCAGCAGATTTGCATGCATATGCATGCTCCTACGGTTGATCACTGGAATGCTTTGAAGCGCATTATTCGCTATCTTCAAGGCACAACTCGGTTTGGTCTTCATTTAGGGCCCGTTCCCGATTTACGTCTGGTGGCTTATACTGATGCGGATTGGGCTGGATGCCCTGACACTCGTCGGTCTACGTCGGGTTATTGTGTTTACTTGGGTGACAATCTCATTTCCTGGTCTTCTAAGCGTCAGCCGACTATTTCGCGCTCCAGTGCTGAAGCCGAATATCGAGGGGTTGCCAATGTGGTTGCGGATATTTGTTGGTTGCGTAATCTTCTTCTCGAGCTTCATCATCCTCTCTCTACGGCCACCTTGGTCTACTGTGATAATGTCAGTGCCGTTTATCTCTCCGACAACCCCGTTCAGCATCAGAGGACTAAACATATTGAGCTTGACATTCACTTCGTTTGTGAGCAAGTGCAACGTTGCCGTATTCGAGTTTTGCATGTCCCGTCTCGTCATCAGATTGCTGATATCTTCACGAAGGGTCTTCCACGAGTATTGTTTGATGATTTTCATACCAGTCTCAACATCGGACCTCCCGACGTTTCAACTGCGGGAGTTTAATAGCATATTGTATATTTGTAAAATATTGTCTCAATAAATGTAGGAGATTTAGTTGGTTTATCATTGTATTATATATACCCTTAGTGATTAATGAGAATTAGGGAGTGGAATCCATAATCTTACACTTGAAGACCTTTCATTAGAAAAGGTATGCTTGTCCTCTGTTTAGTGCATATGTGATCAAGCTCTTGTTACCTTTTTTTTTTCTAGATATCACAAACACCATCTATGGCAGCGTGCACCCTTTTACTGTTCACATCTGATACCACCATCTTCACAATCTGATATTACCAACTATCGGTGTTTCAACGAGGACAGATTGACTTGTTTCAGACTTTTTCTTATTTCTCTGCTGGTTTTGTACGTAACAAGAAGAAGAGAACAACTGAGTGGCTTTTGGTTATCTCTTTTAATTAGTGGGCCCCACAACTTAGAAGATAGCTATTCCAAATAAGTTTATTTTGGGTGGTACGTTTAAAGTTTAAACCCAAAGACATGACACAAAGGATAATTTAACAAGATATTAAACTATTTAATTTTACCGGTTTATTTAATTTGTATTAATCTAGGCCACTTTTCTCTAATTATTTTACAGTATCTTACTCCTTTTTTTCTTTTTTATTCATGTAATATTTGAGCTAATAAAACAAATATATCTAGCAGTAGATGTGAAAGAAATTTACTGTGACTCTCTAACCGTAAATTTCTTGTTTCGAACCATAGGTAACAAGAGAAAATTACATGAAAAAGATAGAACTCGTCTTGAGAGAAATTTACAGTTCTCAGACTGCCTCCAATGCGCACTTGAAGGGGATGCATTTGATGATGTGAAGGATGCATTTGTAAATGAAGCACTGGAGTTGATAGCATTTAAGGGGGTTTGCACGTAGGGAAGTGCACACACATGCAGGAGAGAGAAGGTAAAGGTGGGACCTGTATAATCCCAACCCACACCCGAAACACCCCTACCCACACCCGAAACACATATGTTTTGTATAATTAATACCCACCCGAAACATCCCTACCCTCCACCCGAAATACCCACCCGAAACACCCTACCCTCCCCCCGAAATACCCACCCTCCACCCGAAATACCCACCCACACCCGAAACACATGTTTTGTATAATTAATATATGCAAGTTTAATTTTTATTTATTTTTAGCTTCTTTTTATTTATTTTATATTATTTAAATATATTTTTACAATTATTTATTAAATATTTTTTTAAGATTACAAATTAAATGTTTTTAAAGAAAAATAGAAAAAGAAATGGTGATGTGGAAGAGAGATGATGGATGTGGAAAGGATGAGTTGGAGTTAAAAAGAGGAGAGAGAATGCATGTGGGAAGAATGGGTTAAAAGCTGATGTGGCAGTGATGACTAGGATGCATGTAGTAAATGCAGCCTCTTGCATTGCGGACAGTCTCATTTTCCTTGTTTTCCGGTACTGGTACGGTACGGGTATTAATTTTCCACGTATTTCGGTACCGGTTCGGTACGTGCTCATCCCTAATTAACACAATTTCTAAAATATCCTTAAAACTACTAATTGACATTAATTTACAAAACGACTGACGTGTATTACTTAAAAATTTAGATGACATTGGCTTTTACGGTTTTTACAATTAGCATGGTGTGTATCGAATCTAAACTCTCACGCGTATTGCATATTATGTCTCATACGTACATGCATATAAGATTTAGTCACATACGTACGTACATATATAAGATTTATTACACATTTACTTTACGCGTGCGTATATAAAAGATATAGGCAAAAGATCAAATACAAATAATCTTAACATACTAAACATACAGATTGAAGGAAAACTCAAAAAGAAAAGGTGACATTTTTGTAATTACCAACAACTATCAAAGTTACTATACAAATGCGAACTCAACCAAAAATACCTAAAAAAAACACATTTTTTTTTAACATTTTTTATTAAAACATCGCTATATTTTGTTAGCAAAAAAAAAAATTTTTTTAGGTTTATTAATTTTTTTTTTTTTTTTTTTTTTTTGCTGCTACTAAAAGTAGTGATATTTTAATGAAAATGGTTAAAAAAAATAAAATA